>OY776112.1:59105663-59498163 GCA_963675035.1 Allygus modestus | reverse complement strand
TGTGTTATTTTTGTTTGAAAAATGGTATTTTTTTACAATGTAATGAAGGCCAGTAAATATAACTGACTTAACAAAATTACAAATAAAAAACATGAAAGGATTAGATATGTGTTTTACGGCAATATGAACCTATTTTAATTTTTAGTTTTTGTGTGGCCGATGTAAAGAGTAATTTTGTAAACCCTTGCATTGCGTGGCGTGGTGGGGGAAACCGGAAGAAGCTAACTAACTACACACATGAATTTTGAATGAGATAACTTCCATCAAGGCCTGGGGGCATCAGCTTGCTGTGTGTTGAAGGCAACTGGGTAACAGTACCAAGTGACTAACGAAGAACCCTAGGCTTGTGTTTAAAATTGTATTGGCCTACACAACTACAGTAAGTTTTATAAATAAAAGAAAATGTACATTAAGATTATTTTATCTATGTACAATTTTCAATGTATCAACCTTATATGTCCATGACTGCAATTTGTTAAAATTGCCAGGTGCTTAGAGTATTGGATAGGACCACTATAAAATAATACGTAATCCAAATTACTGATTTCCATTTTATTTTTACTTCTCTGGTGACTCGTAGCCTTTTGACTAGTTTGGAGATGTGCGGTTCTCTTCACGAATTTAGATTGGTTTAAGTTTGTGTTCTTCAACTACCTACCTTACCTATAAGTAAAGAAGTCCTTTTAACTAAGGACCTAACCCCAGCGCGCACATAAAAGAGCCACGTTACATGAGAGTTTAACATAATGAAAATCCAACATATGTTGCTATTGCAGTGGTAGCCTCTTGTTGTACCTTGCTTGTACATACCTTACATACCATGCCTTATCCATACCTGTGCCAAGCTGCAAAGCCTATACCGTCCGATCATCAACGATTGGACTAACTAAAGCGTCAACAGATGGAGACAGAATTCACATTGCGGCCTTCACTTTAAATACTTAAGAGATCTAACTGAAATCTCAAATTACGTCTTTTATGTTTAATTTTTACTCTTTTTTCATTCCAAATACATCTGTATTTTCAATCGTACAGTCTAAAATTTAATGAGCGGAAAAATTGATCATTCATTATTTTCAAAAAAGATGTTATCTGAAAAGAATCGATGTTTCAAAATGCTTAGGTCGCGTTTTTTTTCAGAAAGCCAACAGAAGCTGTCAACACCGATTTTAATGGAATAACACCAAATGGTATTAATAAATTACTGTAGTTCCAAAGAACGTTGATATACTTTCTGTAGGGTTGAATTGTGTTTTGTATGGTTTAAAATATAAACGTGTTCTTAATGATTCATTAATTATTATATTAATATTCAGAAAATACTCTAAAACTCGTAGAGCTTTATACAATTTCCCTTAAAATGTTAATATTTATTTAAATAAGGTGAGTATTTTATTTGAATAGAACTTTAACTATATTTAAATGAAACATAGACAAATTTGTTTCGTTCCTCGTAAAAAGTACAATTTCGATATTAAATTACGATTAGCCAGCAACAGTATGTAAGATAAAACTAAATTTTAAATGTATAAATTAATGGAAAAATTAAACTTTTGTTTAAAACACATATTTACCAATGACTGACTAACTAAAAATTTCACCCTGTTTCAACTGTACGAGGAGCCGGCGTCAAACCCATACAATAAGACGAGACGCGATGTGGTGGGCGGACTCGGCGAATATGACGGTGATTCAACTTTATATTACGACCGGCTATGACGACGGACGCAGTAAAGGCTCGCAGTCACTCTAGCCTCTAGCCACTCCACTCTGGAGGAAAGAGCAATCTTTATTTCATTTTTTTAAATTACCACATTCCGTACTTCGTCTAGGCAACTGGAAATTTACTTGTTTAATAGCACTCTTATAAATAGAAATTCTGAAAAGTCTTGGTGATAATTTATGATGGGAAATGGAGTATTATTTTTTCAATAAAACCTCCTAAGAGAGAGGGCGACTAGTTATAAAAACAATTATTACTGTAATTTTATTTTTTTACGCATTTTTTATCAACTATATAGGGATTTATTAAATAAAACCGCCTTACAATTCTTCAAAATATTATTTTGCTTATACTGCTTTCACAGGATGGTAAATATGCAATCAAGATGGCAAAAGGCAATTAACAAGCCCAAATCTCTCATTAGTTGTCGTGTATGTGGATAAGATAAATGAATAAATTATGCCAGGGGATTAAATGTAATGTGATTGAAAATATTGATAGTTGATCAGCAGTAAAAGTTTAATTTATTCTCAATCAAAATTAAATAAAAGGTTGAAAACAAAATGTCGTTTAAGTGATGGCTTTTGAAGGTTTAAAAATAAGTGCAAAAGTATAATTTAAAAATAAATTGGGTTAGATAGATTTAGACAGTAAATTGTTAACAGTAATATTAAATGTAATACTCCTATAGCACCAAACCCGCATCCTCAGTGAATTTCCATTGCATATATATGTATCTTAATACCACATAAAACCACAAACCAAGTTTCATCAATATACATTCATAAATAAACGATTTATGACATTTTGATTATTTGCCATAAGAGTAACTGGCGGCTGAGTATGCAGGGTTGCTGAAGCAAGGAACACAAAAATGGGGTTTTATAAAAAAATCAATATAACTCAAGAAGGTAAAGCCACATACCAAATTTGATTAATTTATGTTCATAATTAAGGGAGATAACACGTTACTTATTCTCCATAAGAATAACATGGAAGCTGAGTACGCAGGTTGCTGCTACGGGAACTGTTGGCCAAAATAAATTAGTGCAAATAAATGTCAATAGATCACAACGATATGAAGCAATATACCAAGTTTCATCAGGATAAGTTGTTAAATAAGCGAGATATAATTTTTTTCTTATTCTCCATAAGAATAACATTGGACAACGTACTGTGTTTAGCACTTTCAATATCTCTGTAACCATTTGACGTAGAGAAATGATCAGAAACCAAATTGTGCGTCTTTTTAAGCTGATTCCAATGGAAAAACTAAAATTTGACTTTTCAAAAATTATACGTAAAAATTCAAAAAACCTTTTTTGGGGTACAAAACCCCCCCAAATTACCCCTTTGGATAGGTTGATCTGTCTGGTTTTCGAACTTAGTTATAAATGCTGCTTTACACTTTTATACCAAATTTCGTCAAAATCGGACTATTTTTACGAGAGTTATCGTGCTCACGGACACACACACACACACACACACACACACACACACACACACACACACATATATATGTATATATATATATATATGTGTATATATATATATATATACAGTTTTGGACGAATTGTGTTTTTGGCATCTGGGGACCTCAAAAAGAAAAGTTTTCATGGTCCCGGGCTTAGGTCTTACCATGCCGACTACAGTAATAGCTTCTTCCCCAGAGCGGAAATTCGCTAACAAGATATAAATCATAACCTTAACCTTGAATTATTTTCCTAAAAGGTTCTCCAACAATAGAATTATAAACGTAACAATCACATATGATTAAAAACCACGTTCAGGTACGGGACTTACATTTACAGTAACATAAATTTAGCTGTTTCAGCATTTATATAAGTAACACATTTTCAGCTTTTTAAGCATTAAACAATTTCAGGTTATTCACTGGAGTGTTTCCACTCCAGAATAATTATTCTAAAGAACGGACGGGCAAATGAAATCACGTCCAGTTAAATGGATACGTGAGCGGGGCCCTGACGAGTTGTTGTTTCGCAGACATTCTGCGAAAATAATAAAATTCTCTCTGAAATCTCTGCCACGCTTAATGGACTTGTTTTATGTTCAGCTAAGTTAAATTAGAACAAGGTAATGTGCAAAATTTAATTCCGACTAAGATCTATTGCACTAATTAATAAATTTAAGGTAAACAACTTAGTAATTTATTGTGACAAAACTTTGTACAATTTGGAATAACTCCTTAATTGGGGTTTAAAGATAACTGTTTTTAGCCAACAACTTTATTACTAGACCTTCTTTATTATATTAAATAAAGGTTTGTAATACGTTATTGCAATACTGAACATGTTTGTCTGATTGTCTATGTGTGTTGCCCATCCGAATCTACGCTCCGTAATCTGCAACTAATATGGAACAATTAATTAGCCACCTAGTGACGGGTTTACACAGGGATAAAATAGTTGTGTGTGCTGCATTCTGTGGCTAACCTATTGAACTATTCGAATAACGATAATCCTTTTATATTAGCAGTAAGGACACAGACTCTAAGAATGTCTAATGTAAACAATTCAGACACTTTTTTTATGCTTGGAGCGCAGTATACCAAATTCTGCTTTAAAAAATAGCGTTAGCGGTTCGTTTATAATTCCTCCATGATCGCCCATGTCCATGTTATTCCTCCATGTTTCCCTCCATCAGCTGTTATCTCTATCATGCGCCATCTCTCGTTTAAGTGTATAACTCCATCAACGGGTGAAACTTGTGCCTTAATGTTGCCCACAAGACATGACCTTATTAGTGTTTGTGTTTACATTGGTATTATAATCATCAAATTTAAACATAGAAGACTCGTGGGTAAGAACTCTATTACAGTTAAAACCTTTATTTTTCCTATTTTTACCTTAAGAAATGGTATGCTAAATTTCACCCGGAAAGCATATCGGGAAGTTGAAGAGTTAGCGATGATCAACCCAATGCTTTTGCTTTCATATTAAGATATAATGTATCAAACAATTCTTTGCCTAAAAAACCAGCCTCCAGAGAAAGAGCCAAAAAATAAATAGTTTTGCAATAATATGTCTTTATAAAAACCAGTCGTCATGGTTTAGCTTTATTTACAAGTCTAATGATCCATCGCGTACCCACCGATCAATCAAGTAGCCCATCCTAACTCTCGTACAAGGGTCGCAGCAAGTGCAATACAAGTCTAATGAGCCATCGCGTACCCACCGATCAATCAAGTAGCCCATCCTAACTCTCGTACAAGGGTCGCAGCAAGTGCAATACAAGTCTAATGAGCCATCGCGTACCCACCGATCAATCAAGTAGCCCATCCTAACTCTCGTACAAGGGTCGCAGCAAGTGCAATACAAGTCTAATGAGCCATCGCGTACCCACCGATCAATCAAGTAGCCCATCCTAACTCTCGTACAAGGGTCGCAGCAAGTGCAATACAAGTCTAATAAGCCATCGCGTACCCACCGATCAATCAAGTAGCCCATCCTAACTCTCGTACAAGGGTCGCAGCAAGTGCAATACAAGTCTCATGAGCCATCGCGTACCCACCGATCAATCAAGTAGCCCATCCTAACTCTCGTACAAGGGTCGCAGCAAGTGCAATACAAGTCTAATGAGCCATCGCGTACCCACCGATCAATCAAGTAGCCCATCCTAACTCTCGTACAAGGGTCGCAGCAAGTGCAATACAAGTCTAATGAGCCATCGCGTACCCACCGATCAATCAAGTAGCCCATCCGAACTCTCGTACAAGGGTCGCAGCAAGTGCAATACAAGTCTAATGAGCCATCGCGTACCCACCGATCAATCAAGTAGCCCATCCTAACTCTCGTACAAGGGTCGCAGCAAGTGCAATACAAGTCTAATGAGCCATCGCGTACCCACCGATCAATCAAGTAGCCCATCCTAACTCTCGTACAAGGGTCGCAGCAAGTGCAATACAAGTCTAATAAGCCATCGCGTACCCACCGATCAATCAAGTAGCCCATCCTAACTCTCGTACAAGGGTCGCAGCAAGTGCAATACAAGTCTCATGAGCCATCGCGTACCCACCGATCAATCAAGTAGCCCATCCTAACTCTCGTACAAGGGTCGCAGCAAGTGCAATACAAGTCTAATGAGCCATCGCGTACCCACCGATCAATCAAGTAGCCCATCCTAACTCTCGTACAAGGGTCGCAGCAAGTGCAATACAAGTCTAATGAGCCATCGCGTATCCACCGATCAATCAAGTAGCCCATCCTAACTCTCGTACAAGGGTCGCAGCAAGTGCAATACAAGTCTAATGAGCCATCGCGTACCCACCGATCAATCAAGTAGCCCATCCTAACTCTCGTACAAGGGTCGCAGCAAGTGCAATACAAGTCTAATGAGCCATCGCGTACCCACCGATCAATCAAGTAGCCCATCCTAACTCTCGTACAAGGGTCGCAGCAAGTGCAATACAAGTCTAACGAGCCATCACGTACCCACCGATCAATCAAGTAGCCCATCCTAACTCTCGTACAAGGGTCGCAGCAAGTGCAATACAAGTCTCATGAGCCATCGCGTACCCACCGATCAATCAAGTAGCCCATCCTAACTCTCGTACAAGGGTCGCAGCAAGTGCAATACAAGTCTCATGAGCCATCGCGTACCCACCGATCAATCAAGTAGCCCATCCTAACTCTCGTGCAAGGGTCGCAGCAAGTGCAATACAAGTCTAATGAGCCATCGCGTACCCACCGATCAATCAAGTAGCCCATCCTAACTCTCGTACAAGGGTCGCAGCAAGTGCAATACAAGTCTCATGAGCCATCGCGTACCCACCGATCAATCAAGTAGCCCATCCTAACTCTCGTACAAGGGTCGCAGCAAGTGCAATACAAGTCTCATGAGCCATCGCGTACCCACCGATCAATCAAGTAGCCCATCCTAACTCTCGTACAAGGGTCGCAGCAAGTGCAATACAAGTCTCATGAGCCATCGCGTACCCACCGATCAATCAAGTAGCCCATCCTAACTCTCGTACAAGGGTCGCAGCAAGTGCAATACAAGTCTCATGAGCCATCGCGTACCCACCGATCAATCAAGTAGCCCATCCTAACTCTCGTGCAAGGGTCGCAACAAGTGCAATACAAGTCTAATGAGCCATCGCGTACCCACCGATCAATCAAGTAGCCCATCCTAACTCTCGTACAAGGGTCGCAGCAAGTGCAATACAAGTCTCATGAGCCATCGCGTACCCACCGATCAATCAAGTAGCCCATCCTAACTCTCGTACAAGGGTCGCAGCAAGTGCAATACAAGTCTCATGAGCCATCGCGTACCCACCGATCAATCAAGTAGCCCATCCTAACTCTCGTACAAGGGTCACAGCAAGTGCAATACAAGTCTCATGAGCCATCGCGTACCCACCGATCAATCAAGTAGCCCATCCTAACTCTCGTACAAGGGTCGCAGCAAGTGCAATACAAGTCTAATGAGCCATCGCGTACCCACCGATCAATCAAGTAGCCCATCCTAACTCTCGTACAAGGGTCGCAGCAAGTGCAATACAAGTCTCATGAGGCAAGTTAAATAGTGAATAAATTCATTCTAAATACCTTCTTGGTACTCTTCTAATACTGTTGAATTTTATAAAGAAGAGTATCTCTACTTCCTTAGACAATGAGCAATAGAGTAAACAATTGTCAGAACTAGCGGTTTTCTTTTAAAATACATAATATTCAATGGCTAAAGCTTTAATGTTTTTTTCTTATTTTAATTTTGCTTAAGATCAAAAAGAGTCTGTCAATCACAAATTTGAAAATTTAGAAAACCATATTACCAGTGTGTAAGTCGTATTTAATAACTTTGTCAACATTTCAATACATATATTTGTCATATTCAATCAAATTATTTTATTTTATTTTTCCAACACAACAAAATATTGTTCCATCAGTAGCAGAGGTAGTACATCTAGGCGTAGTACGGTTCCACAAGTACAGTTGGAAAAATTAGTACCACCACTTTTGAATGCGATACCAACAACAATGCAAATTAACTCTTATCAGAAAATAATGCTCTCGTATGTTTCACTGCGTTGTCCACCCTTTCGGTCTGATCTAGTATACATACAGTGCAATGATAATATTTCTAAGTAAATAGATTGAAAAGATGAGGAAGCTGGTCGCTTCCTTCTCCGCTCCACAAACCTTTCTAGATGGAGTTTATACAGAACTACTAATTGTAATACCAGTTGATATACCCTATCCTTTTCCATTTATGTTTTTCTTTATAATTTAAAAACCCCTTCAAACTTCCAGCGAGTTGACATTTATGCTCGAACAAATGTTTCGTTTTTCATGTAGTGGACTTTTATGCTACCCACAAATATGAAGCTTAATCAACAAACAGACACAACCTCATTCATGAAATATGTTTATAGAATTATTTGTATATGTAGATTTCTGAGTGGACGATTTTATAAATCTATTGCTTTAAAGTAGCCAAGCGAAAACTTAAACTAGTTACGGTTAAAAGTAAACTGTATAAACATAAAGAATTAGGATACCTACAATTTAAATGTTACAATCTTGTACGAGTTTTAAACTAATGTTAAATGCTGACATTTCAATTACGGAAAACCACAAAACACATTCGTCAGTATGGTTAGGCAATTGTATTAGCTTAAACTATGCCTAGGCTGTAATTTACGTAGTATAAGTACGTGAGTTGCAATGTGCACCAATGTGAAAAATTTCTTTATATTTTCGTTCTGTGGATCACCATATTTTTATTATTGATTTGTATTATTAACTATAAATATGTATTTAAATCCAATTTATCCCTTTATTTCGCCATCATGATAAAATACCTTTACAAAATTAACTATATTAATACGGATTTTATAAACGTTTATTACACTTTCGCTGTCCACACATTTATTTATTTTGGATTTACAGAAAGGAAAACAAAAGGAAGAAGCCCTTACTTTGCGAATCTAATGTGAAAGCACTGCAAGTGTTTGACTCAGTAAGTAGGTTACTTCGTGTGAACGGACATCTGGTTCAACACACTTGACTCAAGCTTTCAAGTGGCTGCTCGTGTACTTTAAAGCTTACACAAAAAAAACTAAAACTTTACTAAATCAAATAATACCCCGTCGCAGCAAACCTGCATACTCAGCGAATTTCCAATGAATATATAACATAACACATTAAGCCACTTAACAGAATTCATAAGAAATATAATCACAAACAAGCGATATTTAAAATATTAATTATTCTCCATAAGAACAACATTGGGGATGAGTACGCAGGTTTGCTGCAACAAGGAATACTAAATAATGTGTTTTTATGCAAATATCAATAGAACTCATCTAAGTGAAGTCACATAACAAGTTTCATCCATATACATTCATAAATAAGCGATATATAATATTTTAAATATTTTCCATAAGAATAACATGGGGACCGAGTACCTAGGTTTGCTGAAACGGAAATCATAGGCGAAAAATTGTTTTTTTGAGCAAACAATAATAAACAACAACCAGATGAAGTCATATACCAAATTTTGTCAGTTTATGTTTATAAATAAGCGAGATATACAATTTTTCTTTTTCTCCATAAGAATAACATTAGACAACGTACTGTGTTTAGCACTTTCAATATCTCAGTAACCAATTGACGTAGAGTAATGATCAAAATACCAAATTGTTTGTTTTTTAAGCTGATTTTAATGGTAAAAATTGCAATTTGATTAAAATAAAAATTACATGTGAAAACCCCAAAAAAACCATTTTTGGGGTACAAAACCCCCCAAAAACCCCCCTTTGGATGATGCGATTCGTCTGGTTTTCGAACTCGTTCAAATAAATGGTACTTTACACATTTGTACCAAATTTCATTAAGATCGGAGCTTTTTTACGAGAGTTATCGTGCTTACGGACACATATATATATATATATATATATATATATATATATATATATATATATATATATATATATATATATATATATATATATATATATATATATATATACATATATAAAAATTTGAACGAATGGTGTTTTTGGCATCTGGGGACCTTGAAATGAAAAGTTATCATGGTCTCGGGCTTAAGTCTTACCATGAGACCTACGGTAATAGCTTCTTCCCTATAGGGGAAATTCGCTAAAAACTAATATTGTTTAAAGTATTTTCACAAAACATAGCTTCTACTACATTTTAAGTTAAAATATTATGGTTTTAAACATTATATTATTACCTCTATTAAAAGTGGTTTATCTTTCTTTGGTAAATATCTATCTCTGTACCGTATCTACAAAATCATTAATATAGATGTTTTTATATTTTATTTTTATTTTATACTTTACATAGATGTTTCCATTTATTTTATAGAACTTTTAAATAATATGAAATAATTAAATAAACTATTGATTTTATAAATTCGAGATAAATTTACTACAAAATAGCACTTATCCATTATGAAAATATATATCTCTAAGGGACTCAGTTTCAAAAAATGTTAAATTAGCTGATATTGCGAAAAGTAAATGGTCCTGAGTATTAGGTATATAAAAACTTGTGTTTGATCTTCTTCAGATATACCATCTCGAGATATATGAGAAATTTACGAAAACATCTCAAATTTATTTTCTTCCCATAAGTGTTCTTGCTGAAGACAGAAAGACATATTACTCCTCAACAACTCGGCGTTAGTGCTCCTAATGTCACTCGTGATCCTTTCGTACTTATTCCTTTCTTTTATAAGTGTTTTCCTTAATCATTATTTCAAACGAACAAAAACTGTGCTTATTTACTAGAACGTTTTATCCTTATACTCCAAACCCATACTTTTAAAATTTCGCAAACTATATCAATAGCAAAATGTAGAATCACCAAAAATTAGGTTATAATTTTGCTATGGACATATTTAAAATGAGAACTTGGTTAAGTTCGTTTATGAAGAAGCAGCTACACTGTAAAATGTCCAAAAATGTGAGAAATTTAATTTTCTTTTTTAATTTTCTTAAGGTTAAATATTTAAATTTGATTTTTTAGCAGGTAGGTTAAGAGTAAGCCATCTCCACCACCGAGAATGGACTCTTCTCGGGAACCATTTCGGCATTAGAAACCTACAAACTCAGTCCAGAGTGGACGGTCTGGGATTTAATCCAGGAATCTCGTGCGTGATTATGAGGTACAAGTCTTACCAAAATACTCAGGCGCCATAAAAATATTACATAACTCACTTAAAGGGGGAGGGGGTATGGTGGAGCGTTGTGCTGCGTAATGTGGAGGAGTGGGGGGGTTGATCAACGTTACGTAACTGATACATATAATCCCTAAGTGTTGGCGCACTCTCATATCATTTGATACTGTTATAAATCTTTCAAAATTAAAAAATAATCAAATTGATATCTAAATCAAGGTTACAGATAGTTATATAAAAAAATCTTACGTTATACAGTTTTAACAACAGTTAAACTAAAAATAAATACATAATGTGTTTTGAGTAAGTTCTGTATTGCTTTACACCTATGTTTTGTGTTGTTTTAGAGTGTAAAATCATGACTTGATACAGTCGTGCGCAGTGCCACCCACATATTTAGTTTTTTAAATTGTTTTGTATTCGTATTAGTTATAAATTAAGTTAGTTACGTTTTAGCTGAGATAGTTTTTTGTTGTTTATATTATTATTAACAGTCTTGTTTGTTAGTACAAATTTTGCTTTAAAAAGAATATTAATATATGTTTTAAAAGGAATTCATTTAAAGTGTAATGATTCATTGAAATCCATATTCCAAATTTCTAATAAAACTATGTTTAAAAGGTTTAAGCTTTTTTAAAGCATACAACCATTGAGTTACGTAACACATTTGAGGGGGGGGGTATGGTCAAGTGATATGGTGTATTACATGGGGAAGGGAGGGTATGAAATGACGAAAACATGCGTTACGTAGTATGTGTATGGCCCCTCAGTCTTAATTTGTTTATGTTTTTTCCACTGATAAAACTTATCCTACAGAATTCTTTAAGTTTTAACTTGCCACCCCTCCACAATCATCACTGATGTTTCATGAAACCCTTGGTGTTTATTTTAAACTCTTTTTACTTTCTCCCCTTATACATAGTATATGGAGAAAGTATTGTTTTCGTAAAAATTTTCGAATTTGAGTTGTTAGTGGAAATATTCGTTTTGGTGCTCCCTGAACCCAAAAAAGTGGTTTTTACGTGATGTCTGTCTGTGTGTGTGTGTGTGTGTCCGTGTGTGTGTGTGTGTGTGTGTGTGTGTGTGTGTGTGTGTGTGTGTGTGTCTGTGTGGATGTGTACAGAGCTAGAGCCCTAACCTATGGGCCGATTTTTATGAAATTTGGTATGTAGGTACTAATCCACGATATCTCCAGGCGTTTTTTTCATTTTTTTGAATTTTTGATTTTTAAGGGTAATTATCCCCCAAAAACCGCTAAAAAACATGAAAAATCCAAATTTCTCAAAAACGGCTCTAACGATGTTGATTAAACTTTCGTGGTTTGTAGAACTTTAGGTTTCCAACAAAATGACACCACCCGCATTTCTGGAAAAATTCGGGTTCAGAAATTACAGGACTTAAAACATCCAAAATTCAGTTTTTTGGATTTTTCATAAAAAATCATAAATGTTAAAAAAGATTACTATTCACCATTAAAAAGAGCTCAAAAAACTAAATAAATTAGTATTTTAAATTAC
The DNA here is from genome assembly GCA_963675035.1 of Allygus modestus. NCBI lineage: Eukaryota > Metazoa > Arthropoda > Insecta > Hemiptera > Cicadellidae > Allygus > Allygus modestus. Next base: position 59,485,761 of record OY776112.1, on the reverse strand, counting down.
TGTTCTACGATTGCTAGTTGCGGAGAAAATTGAAATTTTCATTTAGCGGTAAACACAGTACGTTGTCCAATGTTATTCTTATGGGGAATACAAAAATAACTATTTTTTCTCTTATTTACTGATCAATTTCATTAAAATTTGATATGCAGGTCAAGTTAGCATTGACCAACAGATGATGTTCGAAATGTGTTGCTATTTAACCCTGGGGGGGCAAGGGGGCATTTCCCCTCTCAAAACCACTGTGTGTAGCAACGGACTCTATAGTGCCTCCCAAAAAGGGATTTGGGTGAATATTTCTGAAATCAACTATTTTAGACAATTTTCTGTACATTTATCTATACTTCATATTCTATATTTAGTAAATAACAAATATTTTTGTCATTAAAGTTTGGCTAAAAGGGAGAAAGTATGTGTCAGTTTCCTGATACCGTTTATTTATTTAAGTTTTAAAGTATAGGGGGAAAATAAACTCTGAGTAACAATTACAGTAATTTATCTTGATCATTATCACAGCCCGACGGAGAGGAGAGCCCACAGCGCTGTCGAGATGACCACAAGGTTGGCTATCACGTTGGCGGCATAGTTGTTATCAGAAGCCAAGTCCGCCCAGAACTGATAATGCTGCTGCTCCAACTCAGAGCTATTGATGAAGGAAGGGGTGTCGTCGATCACCAGGTAGTGGCCCGTAGACACTGTACCCCACGCGCCTAGTGGGTCTGGGGATCTGAAACAGGGGAGGAAACAATAGTTAAATCGGCGGAATGACATTTTTTCTTTGGATTCCGCTTCCAGTTTCATTACTAATTACTGTGATGATATAACTGCTTTGGTTTAGTTTAACTTCAGGATTTTTTTCCAACATACTTTTAAAATAGTACTGTGAATAGAAATACACGTCACTTTTTTTTAATTTACTTTTTTTTAATTTACCTCACTTTGAAAAAGTTAAATCAAAACGATAGGTACACTTTTATTATATAACTACTATACATTATGATTCCAGTGTAACTAAATAGAGATTAACATAAAGTTAACAAACGATTATTTTTTGCTTTCCTGTATTTTAAAAATATGTTAATTGTCAAATGTATTGTTTTCAGGATTATATATTGTGAATAACAACTTTTTTTAGAAACCTCTTACCATTTTACATTAAGTAAAACTAATGCTAATATATTAAAGCTTAATGTTTAATCCCCCTAAATTTGTATTGATTGTGTTATATATCATTTCATTAGCATAATCAGGGTAGTATATGCATTATACAATGTCTAATTTGGTTAATCTAACAATGTAGAAACTTTCTCAGGCTTGGTTAATTATGCTAATTTAATAAGTATCACAGATAAGCCAATGATGAAAGCAGGTTTTTGAACCAATACACTAAAATAATTGGTAAAACATAGGTAACAGCAACATGCACGTTAATTAGATAAAATGTATGCACATTACAAATAATCTGTAACGGCCAACATTAGCATTACGGTACCAGATTGGCTTTGTTCCGAAATATATACTGTTTCAAAAGCAAATATCGATGCTGTAATATGTCCTCTGCATAAGTAATATTTGCAATGCGTTTTAAAACTTACGTATTCTTAAATTCTTAAAACTTAGTGAAATGTAAATTTCTTACCTACTACAAATTTAAATTCATATATGATATAGAATATATCGCACGGTAACGTAATTTATCTTTTATATCAGCCCGTCTCTGTGCACCGTCTGGGCCGTATTAAGAAAACTACCTTGCTGAGTAAAATAACGGTGATGATTGCTAATTTTATGTCGATTATATATACTCTACAATCAACATAATATTATTACTGGTTTCTTGCCATTTGGTAGGGTAATATATAAAACCATAATACCAGCTTTTATTCTCTTTATAAAATTCTGTTAGCAAAATTTTAAAGTCAAAATTGTAGGAGCTTGGCAAATCGCATGATGATGGGAGATGGATTAAATTAAAGGCCTTGACCCCAGAGACTCGGGAAAATAGCAGTATTTTCAAAAGGTTACCAGCAATCAGGAAATAGCGTAAAACATCCTCCATAAGAAGATCATGGGTATTTAAAATCGTCTCCTTTGTTTACATTAAAACATGTGTTTAAGTGTCTATTTTTTTTACGAACTGACATGTATGTGATCCTACTTGGAGCACTACTACAAATAGTAATGTAATGAATACATGTTGAACTTAACAGAAAACCCCAAGATTATTGTAGAGCTCGTATTAACTCGTGCTCAGGAACACAAAACACTACTTCTCAACACTCGCCTGGATCTGGCGAACGTTGTCCACATCTCGACCATAGCATCTCTTATCATGAGGTCCTGTTGGTTTAGCGAACACCGGCCCAGGTCCTGTAAACTGTTCGCCGAGTAGAACAAGTAGGAGAGTTCCGCGCCGTGGAACGCCCCCGTCATCTTGAACTGGGAGAAATACGACGGCATTGGGTTCCACAGTCCTTGGTAATTGTAGAGATAGCCGTAAGTGAAATTGGCAAAAAATTGTGTCATCTGGAATAAAAACAAAATATATAGTTTGTGTGTACAAATCGTGCGGCCCGTGGTGGAAAAGTCAGAATTGTTTAAATATCGTGATTAATAATTAGAATGGTATGTTTATCTAGCGGTTTGACTCGGCCAATAGAATCAGACGTTGTAACAGGTGTTTAACTAAGTGCATTGTACACACCGGTTACTTTTGCCTATAGATAACGCTATGGGCGTAATTAAAGTATTCGTGGAATAACCTTACCTTGATAGTGGGATACGCGAAGCTAGCGTCCGTGTACAAACGAACCAAATCGAGAATCTTGTTCTGATCCACAGACGTAGGGAAGTATCTTTCCCGGATTTCATTTTTTATCGTAGTCTTCCTGTTTTCTGAGAGTAACTCTTGAAGATTCGAAGGAATAAAAGATGCTAGATTGTCTTCCGCTAGCTTCCAGACGTGTTCATCATCTTCTGTAATTTAACAAAATTATATTATAATTATATAACTTAATTAATTAGAAAAAGTAATGTACGTAGTTCTTGACACTGTAAATGATAAATAACGATAAAAATGTGAAATTTGAATCCTTAATTAATGCCAGATGAATAAAACTAAGATTCATCGTACATTTTTATTTTATACCCTTTTACATAGAGCAGAAACATATTTTCTTTCGTCAAAAGTTTCAAATTAATGGAGAAAATATTTGTTGGTTTTTTTGGAAAAAATTGTTTTAAGGTGGAGAATTTTTGTTAGTACTGTCTACCTGTCTAAAAATGTATTGTGAGTCTTAAGATGCATATTGGTGCCCATTTTAAACTTTTTATCTTAAATAGAAGCTGAGTTATATGAAAACTTTTTAAAATCACAAATATACCGACAGACAGAAAACTAGGCATTTTACCCCATGTTTATATGGTGTTTTATGATCGTATCGACCTAACAATTTAAAAAGTGTGTCAAGGAAGTTTATACACACCCTTTATAGTAAATATAATGGAATTTATTAAAAGTAAGAGGTTTAAGAGGAGAAATTATTTGACAGCTTTTCCTTAAGCAGTTTCAATAGTTGCTTAAAATAGTCTATAATATTCCTAATAAATGACTCACATTTTAATTTCTTGTTATTCATCTTCCTTAGATGCCTTTTCCTATGGAAACTTTAAATTGATGAACGTATGCTGTTCATTGTGAATAAAAATATATGAAAGATCAAAAATGTTTTCCAACAGCAAAAGAATGAATTATTGCTTATGCACTTTGTTACAAGTCGCGTTTGGGCAGCTGCCTATTTTATTTAAACAGTCACTTGATGAGCCTCCTGATCTCTTCTATCAAAACTTCTTTAATGAAATTTCGTTAGCAAAACTGTCGTTTATTCATAAGTATGTAAATGGCCTTACGAAACTTGACGATTCCATCTCCACTGGCGAATCCGATCAGGAGTGGCTTGGATCTGTTCACAGCTTCTCCGATGAGGATGTCTAGAGAGTTTGGGAAGAACGGATCTTTGGCAAACGTCGTATCATTCACTAGTTGGAATCGAAGGGTCTCTCCTCTCGCCAAGTTCTGTAAAATGTGCCATAAGATAATCATTAAAACTCATTCCGCTAATAAGGAAAATCCATTTTATGTTACTAGAATTGCCCATGTGCAGCTTGCGCATCGAAAAGCCTGCTTTGAGTTAGTTGAACTTGTCGCTGTTAGATGGTGCCACCAGAATATTGGCAATCAGTAAGAAAGGCCTATTAAGTTTTTATATTCATTGTTTTGGATTGTTTCATTTAATTTTTTCGCATTTAACGAAAAAAGTTAGTTAAAAAAACGACGGCTTAGTTATACATTTGTATTAATTACTAAGGGAGAGAGAATGGCCTATAACAAAAAAACACCCTTAAGAATTAATATAATACAATGTATAAGGATTTTAGATAATCTAACAGAAAATGTTTGGGAACTCCTTTGTATAATTATGTGTCTGTAATTATTTAGCATTTAAAGCTTATTTGTTTGCACTTTCAATAGAAATATGGTATTTTACAGACAAAAAACCGTAAGCATGGGATTTGTTTATAATGGTTGTCTACACTTTGTCTGTTTAGCTATTTGTTTAAGCTCATCTAGTCAATCTTGTTAAAATAAATTATTTTAGAGTAAATAGAACAAGTATACTGAAAAGTGAAATGATGAACCATACTAGGCTGTCCATACAATTAGTATATGCTTGTATATGCGTAAAATAAATACTTATCTGTACTATCAAAATCTGTAGTCATCAGTCATTCGATTACTGTACTTGTATTATGTTACTAGATTAGTCAAATAGGTATTTAATCATATTTTTCATTGGTACATTTATAAATTCATTACATTCATACCTCAATAGACAAGGGTATTTTCTGCTTAGCTACTAGCGTATTGATGTCAACGTTTTGCAGACAAGCCAACAGCATCGTATCGTTCAGGGTGGTGGAATCGCAGCCAACCGCGTCCGATAGTTGCTTGGCTCTACGAACTGCTTCTTTGGCCGACATAAGACGACCGTCCGTCAACGCGGGGCCACTCTGGCCTATCGTGAGGTGGAACAAACCTAGAACAAGTTTAACATAAAACTTCAAAGGCCTGTTGGTTTGACATCTGAAAATTAAAATATTGACTTCAAATGCGTGAAATTGTTTAAACTGATTTTGAAATAATGGTAGTCCCTCATGAGTTGGTACGTTATAGCATCTGAAGGAACTAATAGTTAAAATGTATTGAAGCCACTAACTTAACCACTCGAAATGTTTTGAGCATACCTATGGAAAAGTGAGCTCACGATGAAACGATGAAGTACCCACACGATGAAACATAAGCCCGGGACCACTATAGAAGTTCCTATCGTGACACCCTGAACACGTTTTGGGGGTCGGTAAAAATTACACTCTAGTGGCCGTATTTTGTGTCCGAATTACCTAAAATTTGGTTCAGACGTCCTTTTTTAATCAGTTGGACAACGTTTTTAGGGATTTTATTTTTTTTAATTGAGAGGTTTTGGGCCTAAAATGGGTCAAAAATGTCCTGGATGTAAAATTAATGAATGCCAAAACCCTGAGCTTAGACAGGCAAAAGTTTAAAGCCCTCTCTCATGATTCTAGAATAAATATTTACCGAGTTATTAACGATAATGTGTTTTGATGTATTAATGATAATTTACTAAACACAGTACGTTGTTGTCTAACATAAGATTTTACATAATAAAAGGCTGTCGTTATTCATATGTTGGTTAAGTTCTATCTTCCCCAGCATCACCATGCCTACTTTCAATCATGACTGGACCTTCTCATTATCAAAATATGTGCGTAGATTAGTGCACCTACACTAGTAATATGTGCGTAGATTAGTGCTGCACCTACTGGAGGACACAGGGGACAGGTAGTGGGACAACGCTAGGACGGACCCGGCGCTGTGGCCGAACAGAGTGACTCGGGTGGGGTCGCCACCGAACTCAAGGATCTCCTGCTGAACCCACTGGAGCCCCAACATCGTGTCGTAGAGGCCGAGGTTGCCTGGAGCCTCGGGGGTACCCAGAGTAAGAAATCCTGAAATTAAGCGTTAAATTTAAAATATAGTCCAAAATAAGGTTGGATATATATTTATATTATATTTATAGTATAAAGTTGCATTAAGTTATACTTTAGTAAATATAATATAACAGGTTACTAACCTAAATTCGTTATCGATTCTTTGGTTCACACGGAGACTCGAGTTCCATTCAACCTTAAAAAGTCATTGTCAAATCCCTGATTTAAAACTATTTCACTCCATAATGAAGGTTACTATTGCTTTAAATAACGTTTCAGAACACATTATATTTTAAAAACGAGGCACGATGAAATACAAACATTGAACACGAAATTTATCGTTCCGGCCGGATGCAAGTTACCAAGGGACATTAAAATCTGAGATGATATTTCGTGTTCAATGTTTGTATTTTATCGTACATCATACTATTTTACAACCTTTTCGGCTATTTATGGCTAAAAAAATGATTAAAACATGCTTTATCATAACTCTGTCCTTGCCAATGAATTGGAGGTAGGATTTTTTTGTATATTCAAGTATGCGGCTTAAAGGTTATACACGGGAATCTTGGAAGATAAGACATTATAAATATAAAATATTAGTTTAGAACATACAACTTAATCCAACCTAGATAAAACGTAATAAGTTAAGCTAGTAAACAGTTATATTCAAAAGGCTTTGAAGGAATGTGCACCTAAGTCGCTACACGTAGTTTTAGCGAATTTCCTCTATAGGGAGTAAGCTATTACCGTAGTCGACATGGTAAGACCTAGGCCCGGGACCATGATAACTTTTCGTTTTGAGGTCCCCAGACCCCAAAAACACCATTCGTTCGAAATTGTATATATATATATATGTATATATGTGTGAGTGTGTGTGTGTGTGTGTGTGTGTGTGTGTGTGTGTGTGTGTGTGTGTGTGTGTGTGTGTGTGTCCATGGGTGCGAAAACGCTCGTAAAAATGGTTCGATTTTAATGAAATTTGGTACAAACGTGTAAAGCAGCATTTATGAGTTTAAGTTTGAAAACCAGACAGATCGCCCAATCCAAAGTAGTAGTTTGGGGGGGTTTTGTACCCCAAAAATGGGTTTTTTGAATTGTTTACATGTAATATTTTAGAAAGTCTAATTTTAGTTTTCACTATTATAGCCAACTTTTAAAAAAACACACAAAATTTTATGTTTTGATCATTTCTCTGCGTAAAATGGTTACAGAGATATTGAAAGTGCTAAACACAGTACGTTGTCCAATGTTATTATTATGGAGAATAAGAAAAATTATCTCGCTTATTTATGAACGGATACTAATGAAACTTGGTATACGGCTTCATCTGGTTGTGGTCTATTGTTATTTGCACAAAAAAGAAATGTTTACCGATTATTCCCGTAGCAGCAAACCTGCGTACTCAGCCCCCATGTTATTCTTATGGAGAATAAGTCAAATGTAATGTCTCTCTTAATTATTAACATAATTTAATAAAACGTGGTATTTGGCTTCACCATGTTGAGTTATATTGATATTTGCATAAAAACTATATTTTGTGTTCCTTGTTGCAGCAAATCTGCGTACACATCCCCCATGATATTCTTATAGAGAAAAAACAAAATTGTATATATCGCTTATTTATGTATGTATATTGATGAAACTTGGTAAGTGGTTTCACCTAGGTGATTTATATTGTTATTTGCATGAAAACTCATATGTTATGTTCCTTGCTGCAGCAAACGTACTCAATAATTAAAATTGTATATATCTCATATTTGTGAATGTATGTTCATGAAACTTGCTATGTGGCTTTATGTGGTATTAAGACATATATTATGCGTTGGAAATTCGCTGATTACGCAGGTTTGCTGCGACGGGGCTATTTTATATATATTTTTATAATCAAATTCTTAACTACCAATCAACTACTTCAATCAATTCTATTACCTGGGCAATAAAATAATAACTGTAGGGTAAGGTTGTCCTCCATTTGCATAAAATATTACTTACAAATTGTAATCACCGAATAAATTCAGAATACTATGCTGGGTTAATTGTTTTATCTGCACCTGGAGATTAAAAAAGTTGTTAGACTGCCAGACAATAAATATTATTTTACAGTATTTGCAAGAACACTATTCTTTACATTAAAATAATTGTTATCATTTAAAATAAAAATTGCGTTTAACCAAAAGTAACTTTCAGCTAGGAAAACTGGTAAAACTGATTGTAAATTGCATGTGAAACAATTTTTACTTCGTAAATTTGTGAAAATGTCGTTATTAAATTGTCGGTTATTTACCTGCTGCACCAAGCCGGTAGTTCATGGTGACCACGATGACCCCTTGAGGTATTAGGAAATCAGGTCCGTACTGGAGGGAAGAACTGGACCCGAAGGTGAAGCCACCCCCGTGGATGTAGACCATCACAGGGCACAGTCTGGGGTATTGAGAGGCGTTCTGTTGGAAAACAGATTAGGATACTGGATCTCACGGACATTAGAACAAAAATGTATCATAAACCAACTTATAATACTTTGTTCTACTCCTATACCTTAGACCTAGTATAGGTCTTACGCCCAAATCTCCTTGTAGGAGAATCGCAGTGCTGGCCTAGACCTACAGTGTATGTCTTAGGTATAGTCCAAAATTCTTAGTTTAACCATGTTTTGAATATAATACCCCCGTCGCAGCAAACCTGCATACTCAACGAATTTCCAGTGGAGGTATAAATGTCTTAATACTACATAAAGCCACTTACCAAGTTTCATAAAAATATATTCACAAGTAAGCAATATATATATACAATTTGAATTATTCTCCATTGGGGCTGAGTACGCAGGTTTGCTGCAAAAAGGAACACAAACAATGGGTTGTTATTCTAATATCAATATAACTCAACTAGGTGAAGTCGTATACTAGTTTTTATTCATTTATGTTCATAATTAAGGGAGACAGAGCATTTAATTATTCTCCATAAGAATAACATGGGGGCTGAGTACGCAGGTTTGATGCTACGGGAGCCTTTGGCAAAAAATGTATTGTTTTTTTTAGCAAATATCAATAGACCACAACGAGATGAAGCAGTACAACAAGTTTCGTCAGTATACTTTCGCAAATAAGCGAGAAATAAAATTTGTCTTTTCCTCCATAAGAATAACATTAGATAACGTACTGTATTTAGCACTTTCAATATCTCAGTAACCAATTGACGTAGGTGAATAATCAAAATACCAAATTGTGGGTTTTTTAAGCTTAATCCAATGATAAAGTCTAAAATTTGACTATTTCAAAAAATTATATGTAAAAAATTCAAAAAAAACATATTTTTGGGGTACAAAGCCCCCCCAAAATACCTCTTTGGATGGAGCGATCTGGCTGGTTTTCGAACTTAAAGTCATAATTGTTTTTTTACACGTTTATACCAAGTTTCATCAAAATCGGATCATTTTTACGAGAGTTATTGTGCTCACGGACACACACGCGCACACACACACACACACACACACACACACACACACACACACACACACACACACACACACACACACACACACATATATATAGTTTCAAACGAATGGTGTTTTTGGGGTCTGGGGTCCTCAAAACGAAACGTTATCATGGTCCCGGGCCTAGGTCTTTCCATGCCGACTACGGTAATAGCTTCTTCCCTATAGGGGAAATTCGCTAAAATGGAGCAGCAAAACATAAATTATATTTGTTAATTACACATTATGCAAGACATTGTTATGAATACTATTCAAGTGGGTAAATTTTCATTTTATGATTAGCAGTATTAGTAATATTGGTTTTTGAACTCGCATCCCGCTTTAATACTGAGTAGGGTTCGAAAATCCCGGAAACGGGATAACAATTCTTCAAATAGAAACACTGGTTGACTGCGCCCCCTTGGTACGGTGTAGAACTAGGTTTCATCTTTCACGTAACATATGGACCGGAAGCTCGATTCATCTAATCTGTACACAACGTTAATCAATGGCTGTATACAACGTACTTATTCAAACTAATAGTTTTTTATTGCACCTGAAAAAAATTATCAATTGATAAATAGGAATACCAAGTTAAAGGATTAGCCGACTTGTTATTAGACTAAAATATAAATGGTTAATAATTTATTAGTTAAGATTAGTAATTATTTCCCTTGTGTTATGTATTCATTTATTCATCAACTGTTAAGGCCGGGTCACACTAGGCTGGTTACCAGCGCTATTTACTAGCTGCTAGGAAAACCAAAATAAACAAATAATACAAATATTGCGAGCTACTTGCTTGTAAAAGATATTGCCAATATTTACTTTATGTCTCGAAAAAAACAAAAAATTACAATCACTGGAGTTAAATTGAACCAGCTGATATTTAACTACAGTAAAAATACGAAAAACCGGATAAACTTGGCAGTCATACCAAGGAGGTCTATTGGTAATAGACCTACTGTAGACAACACTACTCAACAAAATTGCATGCCACCGCCATTTTGTGGTTAGAAAAATTAACTAGGACATATGTATGACGGTGTTCCAGTTTCGACTGGCTTGTAAGACTAAAATTGGTATTATATTCCGCTTATCCCTTTTTCTAGAAGCAGATGTGTTGCGTTTTGGATTATGTAAAACTATAAAATGCAACCTGCCACCTAGCTCCAGACAACAAATCATGGTTCCAAGCCTAAATAAATTTTAACATTTTTAAAATTGTCTACCAAACAAACATTTTCTTAACGGTTAATTGAGTTAGTGACTCAAAAATTCAAAAATTGTATTCATGCCTAATATTAAAGGCCTCATTAATCTTATTCTAATATCATACAACGATCATTAAATAAATTAAAATGTACATATTTAGAATTAATTTTAAGAGTGAAGGTGAAAAATCAAATTTTTTGGCTTATCCATAAAATTGGAAAGGTCCAAATGTATTAAAACCACTAGCAAATCTATCGGATAAGGTCTTAACAATCATTTGTTTATAACACTGTTTAAATTTTGATGATATATTTAAGCTAAAAAACACCTGATAATTATTAAATTGCCACTACTAGCAACCAGCTCAGTGTGACCACTCGAACCTCTCTGTTTTGCTAGAACTATCAACATTTGTTGTGGTCAGATTAGCTTTTTTCCTGATTTTTACTAGCAGCTGGTAACCAGCGTAGTGTGACCCTAGCTTTTTTCCTGATTTTTACTATCAGCTGGTAACCAGCGTAGTGTGACCCGGTCTTTACATAATTTTACATTTATGTTGAACAGACAATCAATACAATAAGTAGCTGAATACATAATACGAAACAAATAAAGAGAACAATTGTCCAAGATAGTCCACGCTCAAATATTTCCAATGGAACTTATGACAGTTTCAATACTTATTTAGTGAAGACGACGATTATATTTGGTCAGAACATGTGTTTATAAGTCGTAAAATGTTATTGGTCATCCAACAGAGAGCACAAGAAACGACAGTTTCACCTCTTCACCATAATGTAAAGGAATTATTTCTGAGTAACCGGGAGAGCAAAGACTAGTTTTTTTTTCTGAAATGATAATGACTCACAAAATATTCTTTTGATCTCAGCTGAAATATTTTTAGCACTTAAGGCTCTGAAGGGAAACATGTATATTTAGATTGAATTTCAAATAGACTTCCTTTTACTTACAAATAATTTCTTTGTTTAACCGTTTCTGTATTAGACTGAATAGTTACGAACAAATATACTGTATAAGATTCGCGTAACCACAGATGAGACCTCTGAAATTAAAATATTTTTTTTTGCTTTCGTAATTCTGTATTTTGTTGACTTTTAAACTATGACGCAACTATTATGTGTTAAGTAAATTTCAAGTTTTGATACGGATCTTTAAAATGACGAATTATTTTTGTTGAGACGCGTAATCCAGTCAAAGGATAATCTAGGTTCACGAGGCATATTGCAGGTATGTATCCTTTATTACATTTGTCAACGTGATTCGGAAAAACAACTTCAATATGAAGTTGGTTATTTGATTTTTTTACGTGTCTTTGTGATGATGTAAATATTAACTGCTATTACTCGGCTCCTCATCACTACAATCTGAGCTAATAATGTTAGCCATCCCATCCCGTAGCAACTTGACAAAATATTATAATCTCCAGAAACTAACCATTAAAACCTAAGCAAACCTACTATTACAGGGCTATATCATTTGAAATCGGTGAGATTGTTAATTTCACCTTCAATAAAAGTAACGTTAAATTATTCGACTATATTTCTCTACCATTATCAATTGTAGCCACATGTCGTGTGCATATTTGTATCAATAATGACCACAACCGCAGGCTTACCACTGGTGTAAAGACGTTAAGGTAGAGGCAGTCCTCACTAAACGGCTGGTCGGGCTGGGGGCACATCGGCCCGTCTGACTGAGCCGTCAGTGGAGTGCTCCAGGCGCCGCGGGGCACGGACGGCTGGAAATACCAGACGCAGCTATAAAGATTACCACACAAATTTGATTTACTTTAACACCAATTAAGTATTTTCATTTAAGTTTTTGTGGACTTTCCGGAAACGTTAGCCCCTTATACCTGTAAGATAAATTTAAGTTTTAAAGAGCTTTATTTGTTATAATGTGTATCCATTTTAGACCCTGAACTGTATTTCGTTTGAAAATTTTGTTATATACCTTTTTTGACGCCGGTTCAAATTTAAACTTGTAACAATTATTTACATGTTTTGGTACAACGGAACCATCTTTAGAATGCAGTAATGATACATTTGAACTTTTTGACAAAGATCACTGCGTTCTAAATACGGTTTCGTTGAACCGAACCATGTGAATATTCGTTCAAACTTGAACTATTTTCAAAAAAGGTATGTAACCAAATTGTCTGCTTTATTTGACTAAATATAAATATGTTTTGGGTGAAATAAAAAAATGATCATGTATTACTACAATTTTTGGCTTCATCGTACTAAAACATTTTTCCGAGCAGTCACTGACACTTCTCCTGGAAAGAAAGGAGTTCCCAATTGGAGTTCAATGTTAATATTTATTCATTTTTTAAGAGCTGGACAGCCTTGTTTAATTAACCTTAGCTATCTATGCTATGCCCTCTCACATGGGCCTAGTAACATATGGAGTAACTCGAGGTCGATTCACACAGCCGTCGATGAGATTGATATTCCAGCAGAACTCACCTTGAATTTACAGCTATGTTATTAAAAGTAGTTTTAATTTGTGATACTTAAATATTTTCGTACGTATTTTTACCGGGCTGCCTTTTCAGACTCAGTAACCTGTTATACATTTTGGTTCACATGATTATGACATTTTAATAATAGTTTAACACAATTCAGGTTCATCACATCGCAACACATTACGAGAAAAAAAACATTTTAAATGAAACAGACATTTCTTAAACAGTCGTATCAACAATTCCTTCAACCTCTATACCAATAACTTGGCAATTCATACCTTGGCATGTGGCTGACACATATTATTGTTCCATTTCATTCTCATAGGGGTTGAGTCAAAAGCCAATCCAAAATTAAACTGTCTCTTATACTTCTATGCTGCGGTAATCCTAATTTCAAACAAATAACTAAGTCAAGTCAATTTTACATGTAAATGCAGGTTGTTATATGTGGCTATTTCCACGGCCATTGGAGCATTTGGGACATAAATACGTAAGGAAATCTAAATATCATTAACTTAAGATTCTGAGTTATTATCCAGTGTTATATTTTCTCTCTAATATTCAAATACCTTAATTTTTCATTTGTTTCCACCAAATCAAATAATAGGCTTATTACCCTTCTTCAAGTGGACGCGGTTTTCTATTAATATTTATTATTAATAATTTTGTATTTAAATATAATATTTTACTATGAAACCTTTAACGTTATGAATGCAAAAACTCTAATCATTGTGACCGGCATTGTGGCCTAGTAGCGCATTTCCGACGCTGCTAGACTAAACCCAAACACAAAGCGTTGTTATACTTATGACGAACTACTTGTACATTACTAATACTACTTATATTTATATTTTTACCTGAAATCGACTCGGTACTTGTCCGTAGGGTATTCCCAAGAAGGCATCATAAGATATCCCTGTGCTGTTGTTAGGATCAAATCTTAGGCCAACTACAATGCCCTTGGATGTAGTCACTATTACATTTTCTTCGCTGAAAAACATTTGTTGCAATATACGTAACAAAACCTTAAGAGGTTTTCTTATTTAGGCCTACAAGATTTATTTTCGATTTTTATGTTCCAAACTATAAATTTCTTGGTGGCCAAATATTTAGTTATTTACACAACTTTATTGGGGGAGTTTCTTTGGGGTGTTCCACTCTACCTAAACAGTTAAGTAGAACATCACTACGCAGGATGTCATTTGACTCTTGGACTGTTTAATATTTATTTGGCCTTATAGATAAAGTAACGATTCTTTTCACCCATAATGCATCTAATAATATATTTTCATCCGATTCACAATTTTTAAATTACATAGGGGTTAACCCCCAAAGAGGGAGAGGAATATTATAATGAAAGAATAGCTCAAACTATACTTCTAATCAAAAGTATCTGTCGGGTAAATTATAGTGTAACAATTCCTACGTCAGTCAATCACCAGTCAAAGAGGTCAGTTATTAAAAGGTTGTAACTATGAACACCATAAAATGTCTTTACTCCCGGCTTTATTATTTTAAAGTTTTAAATGGGTTTCTAGGGATTTACACCTCTTTATATAGTCCGCTCAATGCTCTAGTTATTATGCACTATGTATACTTTAATTAAAACTTCTTCCTAGGATTATAACATCACTTCCATGAACTTCCATGATGCAATAAAAATACTTAAATTGCTTTAAAAGCACATTTTTATGCAGTAAAATTAACATTTGTTGGTGCCAAGTGCCGTTCTTATCTCTTGTTATTTTTGGTTGTTCGGCTTATTTTAGATTTATAGTCAAATCAAATCAGTGCTGATCATATTCCAATATTTAAAAATGGTTTTATCCTGACACTTTTATGTATTCACTGGGCCTTCCGAGACGTTGTATAGTCAAACAACGACTAATCAGAATAAACGAATAAACTGTTTAAACATAATGTCTAACTTTCATTGGTTCGTTCAAGTATTTGTTATTTAAACAGTGTTCAAGTTCATTGTCAGGCTTAAGATTAGAGATGACATGGCTGTATTACTAACTAAGCAGTTTGCATCCATGTACGGAAACATGACCCTGTATATGGTACGATTTAACAGCGACAACCTTTTGTAAGCAAATTGAAGCTCTTTTACTTTCTCTTGTTCACGTAAAATAGGGTCAAAATGCTAGTTTAAAAGAATAGTTTACGGTCTGTAATCTTATCAATTCTCAAAATTTCACTACACCGATAAACACATACATTCTAAGCATTTATAAATTTAAATTAAATTATTTTGGTAATCAAAAATGTGTTTATTTATAAATTGAACAACTTCCTTGCTGTTATGTACATTTTCATAACATAATTCCGCTAATTTTGACTAATATAACTTCAGCTAATTTCAGCCATCGTTTTGAATATAAAAAAAGACTAAAAATATATTTTAAAAAGGTTAATCGTAGAATATTATATGTTCTTTGTACAATATATTTCAGGAGAGGGATTACATCTGATGTGCCTTCTATCCTGTAAACTTCTACGAATATTATAACTTAATTTGTTTTTCTTAATTGTTTGCTTTTGAATATTTCGTATATTACAAAATTTTGCAAAATACTAACCTTATACCCAATCGGAACAGAATAATAAAACAAACTGCAATAAGAAACACAAACATGTTTAACTATTTCAAAATAACACTAAAGTGTTTTATCTCAATGTTCTCACTTCGTAAGAGAGTTTTACTTCAAGTTCATCAGTTAAGTTATCTCAAGAAGATAACACAACAACAATGTAACATTTTTATAAGGTCCACGGTGGTTAAAAACACTTATTTACGTATTTACAATTATTTAACCTTAAACTAGGAAAGCTCATGCTATCAGAATTAAGGATATTCCTGATTCTGAAACAGATATAATTTCTGTGTACTGTGAGCTATCTTACTATCTTTATTCAGTTAATGAAAATTTACTTGTGTTACCGTTGGCTAACAAATTTCAATTTCGTAACGAAAAAATACTGAATCGAAAGGTATTCTAGCTTCATCACTGAAATTGAAGTTTTATATGCAGATCGAAAGTCGGATATTGGAATATGAAAAGCAACGTCGCCCTGAGAAGGAATGTAGGAAATTGGATATTGGAAGTAAAGAATTTTTCAATAAATGAAGATTGATTGCAGCATTTATTCGTACACTGGCAATCGCTACAAATTTATCAATGTCCACGTGATTTTATAGTATAACTGTTAAAGAAAATTCAGCTTTAAATTACTCCTTAAGTCAACAAAGTTGTTTTGCTTTTTGAGTTTAATAAGTGGAAAGCTATTTAACACACTTTTCCAATGAAAAAAAGGTTGAACAAAATAAAGTGGACAATCTGTCAAAAACGCCTAATCCACAATATTTAGGCTATTTTTGAACTTTAATTGATTGTGTTTCAGACTTTCAAACCATTTTTTGTTTTGTTCGAGTTCAGTGAAGTGGTTTAGCATAGACTAGAACCACTAGAACAGTTAAGATATGTTAACTGCATTATAACATTTCCAACTTATAACAATAGAGAATATTGGATATTTAAACAAATCAAGCTATCCTAATGTACATTGTACGTGCAAAAATAAAACTTTCAATATTAACGTATCACTACCACAGGTGTTAGCAACGTACTGTTTTATAATTTTATAGTATGTATATCTGACTATTCTAGACTCCAAAACTTGACTTATAGTTCATTCAAGGTATCACGTATGCTCAAAATATATTTACTGGAAATTAATGACTACGCAGTTTATTTGTAAGAACCAAGATGTTTTTGTTTTGTCAACGTCAATGATATTTTTCAACGTTTTGATAGGGAACGGTCCAAGCTATAGTCTTTTCTACTCACCTCTCTTGAACCCCAGATTATGAGAAATTCTCGAAAATGACTTCGTTTGAGCTCAAACCAGCAAGTGATTAATAACTGAGGTTCAGTTAAAAGCCAAAACAAAACCTTCATTTAAGAGAGGAAGGTTTGTCTAGGAGTCATTTCTGAGACTTACTTAACCTCCAGGGAAATACTAGAAGTGCAGTCATTCCATCTTCCCCTCTACCATTGAAGTTTACCTTCCATTGTCTGTTCAAATGTTTGTTTCTTCGACGATAGTTTCCTTCCTTAAATATATCTTCTTTTAATTAGCGTAATATCCGAATCTTGGGTTACGCACATCATAGATCATAAATATATACTAATTAATATTATTATTTAATGTAAGGTTGTTCACCCTGTTTTATTACAAATAAATAATAGTATAAGAGTAAGCTTAAACATATTTTTCGTTGTAGGAATAAAACTGCTATTTATTGCCCGTAAAATGGGTAGACCAGGGGGAAAGTGGAATAAAAATTTAAATATTGTAAGAAGAAATATGTTTGCTCGAAAATTTTACCAAAGATCCTCTGATTCAAATATTAAGGTTTTCTACTTTAAATAAATGAGCTTTCGTCACCATATTGGATTGTCCCTCCATTTTATATAGAAATGTACGTTATTATCTTATGAAATGGCTCATAAATGGCTCAATTATTATCCAATATCGATGAAACCTCTACAGTATGTGATCTTGATTACTTTGTCACCAATATAATAAATTATACCAAATGTCATAATTATTACCAAAACATAGTTTTTCAATTTTGTATAATTAATATTTTACAAAGTTGATTAAATATACAATTTTAGATTAAATAGCTAAAAAACTACTATTTATGTATTTTAATCATCAATCTACGATAATTGGTTGCAGATAAAAGTTAAATCAACATATTTGACAACATTCAAGTAGTTTTAACCTAGTTTCCTCTACTAACCCATTGGAAGTTACTGCAGCTGTGCATACATTTAATATGAGGGTTATCATTATAAAACCGAATATTAATATACGCTTAATTGCTCTGATTTAAAGTTTAATGTCTTTCAAATACCATCCAGATAAAACTGTATTTAGTATCAGCAGTTTTTCATTAGTTTTCGCAAGACAAACCATGATTCAGAATACTAAAGTGTTTGATTAGTAATTTTAGTTTGAAAAATAAAAAACTGCATTTGTAAAATTAAAATACCCCCGTCGCAGCACATTAAAACACTTAACAAGGTTCATAAGAGATGTATTTACAAACGAGCGATATTTAAAATATTAATTATTCTCCATAAGAATAACATTGGAGATGAGTACACAGATTGCTGCAAAAAGGCACATAAAATAATGGGTTTTCATACAAATATCAATAGAACTCATCTTAGTGAAGTCACATACCAAGTTTCATCCATATACATCTATATCTATAAAAGAGGAAGTATGTATGTATATATATATATATATATATATATATATATATATATATATATATATATATATATATATGTATGTATGTAGCCTATGGACTCCGAAACCGCTCTACAGATTGTAATGAAACTTTCACACATTATTAAGCATTATTCAAGGATGGTTTGTGTGAAGTTTGGTGCAAATCTGTCCAAAGGGCTCCGACCCAGAGGGCATACAAGGGTGCAGTGTCAGGTTTTAGAAATTTAGTGTTTATAAAATTAACAGCTGTAATTAAAAAAATTCAAAGTTTCTTTAAACTGTCATTTGTTTAAATGTAAACAACACAATGTAAACAAAGAAATGTAAACACTGGAATTGTGTTACTTGAATGAATTGTGTTACTTAAATTTAAATTAACTTTTTAATTTTAACATAACTTAAAATATTTGAAAATGTGTACATTTATACACCAAATCAAAAGACAAAAAACATTGTTTATCCTTTGGCCTTACAATAAAATTCCATTCCATACAATACTTACTTTCTATTCCATTGACTTTTTTTATTATATTAATAAACTATTAAAATAGCTTTATTTCTGTAAACAACTTAATTTGGGCGCAGCAACGCGCTCCGGGTAACTGCTAGTTCATAAATAAGCGATGTATAACATTTTAAGTATTTTCCATAAGAATAACATGGAGACCAAGTACCTAGGTTTACTGCTACAGGAACCATAGGCGAAAAGTTTTTTTTTGTGCAAACAACAATAAACCACAACCAGATCAAGCCATATACCAAATTTCGCCAGTTTATGTTCATAAATAAGCGAGATATACAATTTTTCTTTTTCTCCATAAGAATAACATTAGACAACGTAATGTGTTTAGCACTTTCAATATCTCGGTAACCAATTGACGTAGAGCAATGATCAAAATACCAAATTGTTTGTTTTCTTAAGCTAAATTCAATGGTATAGATTAAAATTTTATTTAAATTAAAATTACATGTGAAAACCCCTAAAAACACATTTTTGGGGTACAAAACCCCCCAAAAAACCGCCTTCGGATGGTGCGATTCATCCGGTTTTCGAACTCGTTCAAATAGATGGGACTTTACACATTTGTACCAAA
Source organism: Allygus modestus (assembly GCA_963675035.1). Classification (NCBI taxonomy): domain Eukaryota; kingdom Metazoa; phylum Arthropoda; class Insecta; order Hemiptera; family Cicadellidae; genus Allygus; species Allygus modestus. The sequence continues at coordinate 59,466,119 of OY776112.1, read as the reverse complement.
TTTCATTAAGATCGGACCTCTTTTACGAGAGTTATCGTGCTTACGGACACACACACACACATATATATATACATATAACAAATTTTGAACGAATGGTGTTTTAGGCATCTGGGGACCTCAAAATGAACAGTTATCATGGTCTCGGGCTTAAGTCTTACCATGAGACCTACGGTAATAGCTTCTTCCCTATAGGGTAAATTCGCTAAAACACTAAAATACAGTACATGTTAAATGGTAAAATGTAAAATAGACAGTTATGTAAAATTTTAAATGGAATGTAAAATAACAGTTAATTTGAATTTTGTGCAAAGTCAACTACAAATATTGACTAGTTGCTTAGTTACTTAAGTACATTAAAACTTACGGTGTGTAGTAACATGTAGCATTTGACAAAAAAATACGCGTTAGTTTATGTAAACTTGTCGCAAGTCATCTTACAAATGTGTTATCGTGTTTTTATTTGTATTATATTCATAATATAAATATTTACCCTTAACCGATAAATTTTGACAGTGTAATTTAATATTTCTCGGGTAAACCCGGTAGTCAATTTGGCACCTTCTTTCAAAAGGCTTTCAGCCTTGGTCGGTTGCAAGTTTATCCCTTTAGTTAAGCGAATCCATTAACGACTCCTTGAAAATTAACCGAGCCATTTTTCTAGTAACTTGCTGTTGACCTCACGTGATAGATTGTTAGTTAAACTCCGAGAATTCACTTAGATACTTTTCCTCGTTAAAAGCGATATTTAAAAATAATTTATTATTAGTGTCACTTTAAACTTTCATGTATTAATAAATTTTTTGTAGTGGTCATGTTTTAAGTCCAGTAATTCGAATACAATTAAAAGGGTTATTTACCAATATTTTTTCCAGTTAAGTAGAAGTTGTTTATATTGCATATTTTAGTTTCTCGAGTATGTTATTATACCGGGTGTCCCATAAAGGTCCCACATCTTAATTTTTGAACGACTGTAAATTTTCAATCAAACTTTAGTAAATGTTACTAGCATAAGTCAAAGTACTTTTTAAAGTGATTAAGGGTTGCAACACTTATCCCTAAATAGGGGTTGCTGAAGGTAGGTTTTATTTATCAAATAGCAACCCCTAACCTGTTGCATATCATTTTAAAGAGGTAAAAAAATAAAATGAATGCCACAAACTAGACTTGTCTATGATGGTTGAAACTAAAGTTAAAATAAAAAAGGTATCATCGTATAGATTTTTTAACTATCCCCCTTGAAAATGCCACAAATTTTAAAATAAATAACAACCAAGCTTAGACTGGCTGTTGTCAGGAAGAATTTTCAGTGTCAGAGTCTGGCTTATAATTTTAAGTAATACACTATTTGTAAAATTAAAATTATAAAAAAAATAACTAAATGAAACGCTCAAAATGGCCTCCATTCACCTCTTGGCAAAAGTAAAGTCAGGTTTTCAAATGACTTTCTTGCACATGATGCAAGGAAAATTTTTATTTTCCCAGTCCTACTCTGATTTTTGGGAAGGAGGGGAACTTAACTGTATAAATAACAAAATTATTACATTATTTTTCTGGCCATAACAATAAATTAAATAAACATAGAAAGGTCTAGTAAGCGGAATTAATTTTATTTTTTTACCCTTTTTAAACAAATTTGCAACATGTTAGGTGTTGTTATTTTAAAAATAAAACTACCCCAGCGACCTCTATTTAAGGATGAGGGTTGAAATACTTAACCACCTAAAAGGTTACTTTGACTTATGCTAGAAACATTTACCAAAGATTGTTTGAACATTTTCAGTCATTCAAAGGTGGGGGGCCTTTATGGGACACCCGGTATGTTTAACTAGTTCATTTTATTGCAGAGTTTGATGGGATATATTAGTACATTAGTGGAATAAACGTCGGTAGCTGAATGTATTTAATTCATGCATCTTTTTATCCGTTCAAGAGAGTCGCATCCACCATTTTTTTATCCTAAATCCCCCAGAAACATGGATTTTAAAGTTTTTTGTCTCTTAATGCTCTTGGCATAAATGTAGTTTTTGATCTGTTTAGTGTCAATAAATTCTGATCAAACCACAACTTAACTTATGATAAATTCCTCTTTTCAAATCAAATACTGACTCCCGACTGTCCCCTTCATGAAGGATTGCTGTATCGTCTGCAAGATAGTACCGTTTTCTGGACATTTCGCTAAGTTATTTGATATATTTAAATAGTAAAGGTCCCAAGTTACTGCCTTGAATAACCCCATAATCTATACCTTCTACCCACTATCAACCCCAATTATTGTTGTAACTTTTACCCGATTTTCCAAGTGGCTCTTAAACCAATTGCATCTTTAATACCTGACAAGTTTGGTTTCTCAAGCAAGTTTTATCTGTCTCCTGTGCCAAAAGCTTTAGCTAAATTTAGGATTATAATCTGGCAACGTTTACTATTACTTAGATAGTATTTATATATTAAGTTATTTTGAAAAGCGCATCAGAGATTTTTTTAGACTTCCCAACCCCTAACTGAAAGTTCCTTAGTATTTCAAAATATATACTTATTAGGTATTTACGAAAAAAATATTCATTTGTTATGTCTTTGATTTGTGCAGTGGAATAACTGTTGTGACTGAAGGCGTTGGGGATCACGATGGATGCAATCGATTTATTTATAATGTAATAAAGGTTTACATAACGATTGGAAGGTTGCTTTTGCTTTACAAAGTCAGCTGATCGGATGCCATAGGAGCCGAGCGGACCTACGGTTAGTTGTCGTAGGTCCGGAGCCGAGCCGCCACGAAGGCCTGTGAAGATGTGAAGTAGGTGGTCTTGGTGGTCTTCTGTAGTAGTGTTATGAGTAATACGACCGTCTATCATGTGAATGGCAAAATATTTCTATAATTTGAAAATATAAACTTGCGCATGACAATAAATGTATTTTAAACATAAATTAATAAATTAAAAAATACATAAAATATGTTCAACATAACAAATGATTAAACTTTATCAGAATAATAACAATAATATCATAGAAATCTTAGAACTTTTTTATCCAACCGAGGAAGTTTAGGTCTGTTGCCTATTTTCTAATCAACCTGGTGAGGGATGGCTATTTAGGGAGCCATTTTGCCATTTGCTTAAGTGGCATTAAAAACCGTAAACGCTAAGAAGAAGAATCCGGTTGTACATATCATAATTTAAGGTGCAGTTTATTAGTCCTTTTTATTAGTCCATGTTATTTTTACTAGTCCTTTAACCATTTTTATGATTAAACCTATATTTCATGACAAACACGAGTTCATACTCGTGTGTTTTGCCTGTGAAACTCTCTCAACGTGTGATTCATAATACTAGACAAACTCTGCCTTTTATATCTTGACTAACCCATGCATAAAGAGAGGTTTTTGAAATAATAAAACTTTTATGGAAAGATGAAATTCTTTTTTCAGCCATCGCATAAAACCATCCAATAAGACGGGCGAGATGTGATGGCAGATTCTACGTCGTATACGATGGCAATTGGGCATCATATAACGACACGGCCACGACGATGAAACTCATAAGAGGGTCATAATAATTCCAGTCTTTCTCAAATAGAGGGCATAACAATTTTTCCACGAAATGAAAAGTAAAGTCGCACCAGAAATATCCAGGTTGGATTAGCAAAACCAAACCCGTTCAATTCTAAGTTTTATTAAATGGTTTACGAAATAGCTAATCACTATAATTGTGGTGTGGAAGATAAATGTAATATCATGCTTATTACTTCAAATCCACTTAGTTTAGGTAGTTTGTCTATACTGTATTTCCGACTAACTCAGATTCTAAAATACTTTTATGTGAAACAAACATTTTTCAAGTAGTGGACAAATATTTAGGGCTTTTTATTGTTTCTACTTACTCATTTGATTCAACCAATCTTATGCGTTGAAGATATATGAGTTAGTTCATTATTTCACGTGAAGACATCATAGGTGTATGGATTATTACGATTTTAATTTTTATTGCTTATTAATTGATCACGGGATATAGATAAAACCTTTTACAGACAAATATTTACTCTTACACTGTATTCACTTTCAAGACGGTAAACACATACAATATGGTACAAGGCAATCGATTTCGACCAGTCACGCCGATCATCATTAGTCCCAATGAGAGAATGGCCTCTAAGAGAAAGATGGCCTCATAGAATGATGTATATTGCTCTCTTTGGACCTGATGATGATCGGTGTGACTGGTCGAAATCGATTACCTTGTACAATCTTTTATGATCGATTTACTTTCATGTAAGTGAGTACAGTGTAAGATTGAATATATTCTGAAGAGCTGTAAGACGTTATTTTCATCCTTTAGTATACATAGTTAGTTTTATATATTTATTTCGATAATGCTTAGCATATCACAAATAGATAATTTAACACACACTGTAATGAAATATGTATTCAAAGTTGACAGTAGTTTGTGTCATGTTTATGTTATTAGCCATATATATAGGTTTTTGTACGCAATCTTTCGAGTAGGTTTTAAATTTTAGTTTCATGATTAATCTGTGCTGAGTTTTACATACACTAAATAGATAAGGTTGCCAATAAGAAATAATAAACACTTAAATTTGACTTGTTAATACTAGTATAATCTTTATGAAGCTAACGGTCACAGAAATTTTGTGTTTTTTTAATTACTGCTTTCGGTATAAATAATGTACTTTCCACGTTTTCCACTTAAACCCCTGACGATTAAACTTGTATGAATTCTCCTTTATTGGGAGGAGGAGGTGATTATTCAAAGGAATGGACAAGCAAACTGAATCACGTCCATTTCAACAAGTACGTGAGAGGGGTCCTAACGAGTTAATATTACTCAGGCATTGCTGCGAAAATTCCGTCACTTTCTCATTAAGTGCCTTGAATGTACAAAGTGATAAAGTTAAAACCAAACTATGGTTTAACCTTTATTATTACTAAGTTATTATGAGTAAGTGTGATTTAATCTCATGTAATAAGAGATACGAGCTTTTTTGATCGGATTAAATAAGTTTTTTTGCGAATTTCCCCTATAGGGAAGAAGCTATTACCGTAGGTGGCATGGTAAGAGTATAGCCCGAGACCATGATAACTTTTTGTTTTGAGATCCCCAGATGACAAAAACACCATTCGTATATATGTATATGCGTGTGTGGGTTGTGTGTGTGTGTGTGTGTGTGTGTGTGTGTGTGTGTGTGTGTGTGTGTGTGTGTGTGTGTGTGTGTGTGTGTGTGTGTGTGTGTGTGTGTGTGTGTGTGTGTGTGTGTGTGTGTGACCGTTAACACGATAACTTTAGGAAAAAAACGATTTCGATAACATTTGGAGCAAACGTATAAAGCGACATTCATGATTTTAAGTTCGAAATCCAACCATGAAAAATCAAACCATGGGAAGGGGGTTTTATGGGGGTTTACAATTAACCGACAAATCAGTTTTTTGCATTTTTCACCCTCAATTTTTTTAAACAATTAATTTTGGTTTGACCATTTAAAAGAGCTTGAAAAATAAATAATATAGTATTTGTAATTATTACCCTAGGTTAAGTGGTTGCGGAGAAAATCTAAAAAACGTGCTCATAAAATCTCCCATGTTAATCATATGGGAAAAGGTTTTTAGCTTTTCCTCAGGTCATTTTAATGTAAACTTAACATTTGCTTTCACATATTAGTTCAGCTCTACAAAACAATCATTTTGGTGTTTAAATTGTGATTCTATATCTATTAGTTCCAGAGATATTCAAAGTGCTAAACACAGTACGTTGTCCAATTAACCTTATGGAGAATAATTAAAATTTGATATCTCGATTATTTATAAATGTATATTGATGAAACTTGGCATGTGGCTTCACCTAGTACTGGTATAATGATATTTGCAAACAAAAAGTTAATTTGTTGACTATTTTCCCCGTAGCAGCAAACCTGCATACTCAGCCCTAATATTATTCTTATGGAGAAAAAGTAAAGTTTTATATCTCCCTTAATTATGAGCATAAATTAATAAAACTTGGAACTTAGCTTCGACTGGTTAAGTTATATTGTTAAGTTATAATAACATGGGGGCCGAGTATGCAGGTTTGCTGCTATAGAGATAATCAACAATAAATAAGTTTTTGTACAAATATCAATATACCACAACTAGTTGAAGCCACATACCAAGTTTCATCAATATACATTCATAAATAATCGAGATATTAAATTATATTTATTCTCCATAACGATAACATTGGACAACGTACTGTGTTTAGCACTTTGAATATCTCTGCAATAGTTGGACGTAGAATAACAAATAAACGCCAAAATGATTGTTTTGTAGAGCTAACCTGATTAGTAAAAATAAATGTGAAGTTTTTAGTAAAATTATTTGAGGAAAATCCAAAAACCTTTTTCCCATAAGATTAACATAGGAAATGTTATGGACTCGTTTTTTGACTTTTCTCTACAACCACTTAACCTAGGTTAATGATTCAAAATACCAAATTATTTGTTTTTTTAAGCTCTATAAAATGGCTATAACTAAAATTGAGTGTTTTTAAAATTGTAGAGCGAAAAATTCAAAAACTGATTTTTGGAAAATTTAAAACCCCATCTAATCGATCTGGTTTTCGAATTTAAAGTCATAAATGTTACTCTACACATCTGTGCCAAATTTCATCAAAATCGGGCGTTTCTTTCAAAGGTTATCGCGGAACAGACACACACACACATATATATATATATATATATATATATATATATATATATATATATATATATATATATATATATTTGAACTAATAGCGTTTTTGGCATCTGGGGACCTCAAAACAAAAAGTTATCATAGTCTCGGGCATAAGTCTTATGTCACCTACGGTAATAGCTTCTTCCCTATAGGGGAAATTCGCTAAAAGGATTGTCTAAAACCACAAACGGTTGGTGTTTCTTCCGGAATAGTCTTAAATCGGAACACGAGCTAAGATATTTAGCCTTGTTGCGTCTCCTACTAAGCTCTAAGCTCTAATTCATGTTATTAGTGAATTTCCTTTGGAAAGTGAACTATTAGCATGACCCGCACGGTGAAACTTAAGCCCGGGACCACCATAGAAGTTCCTAACATGACCCCCTGAACACGTTTTGGGGGGTCGTTTAAAATTGTATATATATGTATATGTGTTTGCACTCTAGCGATCACATTTTTTGTCCGATTTACTTAAAATTTGGTAGGGACATTCCTTTCTGTAATCAGTTGGACGAGTTCATTGGGCAAAACAATCGGAAAACTCTAAACCTCTTTTTTGGGGATTAATCTTTCAAATTTCGAGTTTTTGGACCCAAAAAGGGTCATTAAAGCCCCAGATGTAAAATCAATGCATGTAAAAAGATGGGAATTAGAGAGGCAAAAGTTTTAAGCCCTCTATCGTCATTCTAGCATAAATATTTACCGAGTTATTAAAGAAAATGTGTATCGACTAAACACAGTACGTTGTCTTATGGGGGTTTTACAATAAAAAAGCCTGTTATTCCTTTGTTAGAGTACTTTTATCATCCCCAGCTACCTCACGCCTACTTTCAAGCCTGCCTGGACCTTCTACTAACCTTTTAATGCGCAAAATTGTATTCCCAGCTTTGCAAGTAAATGAAACCAGGAGTATCAGAACAGCCAAAAAATCTAAGTTTTCAGATTTCAATAAAAATTGGACAAATGTATTTTTTTACACTGATTTTGAGTTTTAAAAGTTTTTATGTGGGAATTCACTTCCCTCACGTCAGCGTGCTGCGTGCGAACTCGTTTTAAAGTCAAAGCACTACCGCTTCAGCGTATATTCTGCCATACAATTTTAGAATAACTAGAACTTGAAAAATATTTTCCCAATAAATTATTGAACAAATATTAAAATATTAGCCTTTGAGAAACCATATGTATATTTACAAGGATAAATTGAACGTGAGATATGTTTATTGTTACAAGCGTGGTTTATTTCGACATTAAAGAGAAAGACCCAATTACAAGGATAGCTGCCGATAACATTACCGATGCTTCACAAGATCTGGAAGTCGAAAGCGTCCAGATTGCTGGAACGATAACGTTACGCAATCCTCAACTGGTGACTACACAGAAACCCTTAATGCTGGGATATACACAGAAATCCTTAATGCCTATCTACGTACATAAGTACCTATCCAAGTTGAAATGTGCTTATTTGTGTTAGGAGCAGGCAAGGCGTGGTTGAGTTTTCTTGAATAATGGTTTTTAAATACAATTGTTTGCGGAATTCTCAAATTAAACCAATGAGGGCCACAATGCTCGCGCGAGGCAGGTAATTCGTAAACTTCAAGATTTGTGATACCGCGTTGTGATAGGATGATCGATTTTATCGACGTTACGTTCAATCCCCAATGTAACGTGATATTCCATTGTGAGTTGCTTTTCAATTGAGATGTCTTATCAGTAATATATTTCGAACAACACTCAACCAGATAAGGGTTCTTCTATTTTATATTTTGGTAAAACCTCAATGAGACAATCCGATGTAGTTTACACCAGTTCCAAAGTGTATCTGAACTATATATCTTCTTATGGTTTGTTCTTTAAAATAATATTTTAAGGCATATTTTAAATATTTTGGGCAATAAAATAAAAAGTTAAATTTTGAGGATATTAATCTTATTTAATTAATATAATATTTTTTTAAAAAATTTTAAATTTTATCTTTCAACATTAACCTAATTGAAATGTTAAGTTTTAAACTTACATTTAGGGTTCGAAATGCGATGAAAGAAAGATAAGGGAGAGTCCAAACCCCAATTAATATTTGTATTATAAATCAAAATAAATGCGGTTGTGTTTTGACAATAGTAAGCGTTATCTAGAATGATAGAGAACAAACTGAAAGAAAAAGATTTTGTGGTAGTAAAGTAACGGAAAATGTCCCAAATTGTGGTTTATGTGTCTGTTATCTTCAGGGCAAACAGATTATTTGCATCACTGCAGTTTCAGCAAATTTGCCATCATTAGTTACTTGTATTGGTGGTTATAAGCATATTTTAATCTGTGTTCGTTTTCTTTTCACACTTTAAATGTTGTCAAAATCTTAATTCAATGATCTTTGATCACAAACACTGATGATGAAAATTAACCAAACTGCAATGATCCAGAAAGATTATTTTGAAATGAAAAGATGTTTATTTTCATTTCGTTACTTATTATAAATGGTTTCTTTTAAAAGTTGATTTGATTCTTTAAAAACGAAAATATTTATGTACATATATTCTCTACGGATATACACACAAATGGATGTGCACGTATCCATTAATAAAACATTAATAATACCACTTAACCGAAGTTAATGAAACTTTGTATGGTCATTTAGGATGACCCTGGGAAGGTTTACAGCCAATGTTCTCGGACTTGAGGGCTTCACTCTTCTATAACTCAAAGGAACCTAGTAACCTAGTTACTCTTGTGAAGGAGATGCCTATAACTTTATCAAATAACTAATTCAAAATATTGTTTACAGTTGTTCATTTATTTATGTATCAATTTGTAATTCAAATGTTAAGAATGAAGACTTGTCTACAACGTTTATTGGGCGCAGCAGTGCGTGCCTAGAACCGCTAGTTTGTAAAGGTGAAGACTTGTCTACAACGTTTATTGGGCGCAGCAGTGCGTGCCTAGAACCGCTAGTTTGTAAAGGTGAAGACTTGTCTACAACGTTTATTGGGCGCAGCAGTGCGTGCCTAGAACCGCTAGTTTGTAAAGGTGAAGACTTGTCTACAACGTTTATTGGGCGCAGCAGTGCGTGCCTAGAACCGCTAGTTTGTAAAGGTGAAGACTTGTCTACAACGTTTATTGGGCGCAGCAGTGCGTGCCTAGAACCGCTAGTTTGTAAAGGTGAAGACTTGTCTACAACGTTTATTGGGCGCAGCAGTGCGTGCCTAGAACCGCTAGTTTGTAAAGGTGAAGACTTGTCTACAACGTTTATTGGGCGCAGCAGTGCGTGCCTAGAACCGCTAGTTTGTAAAGGTGAAGACTTGTCTACAACGTTTATTGGGCGCAGCAGTGCGTGCCTAGAACCGCTAGTTTGTAAAGGTTTAAATGTTATCTAATTTTCAGGTATTATCTATCTATACAAGGTGCCAGCTGTTTTTCTTGAAATGTATAAGAGCTATTTAAAAAAGTTAAATTGCAACTTCCCTGGATATTTGGATCTGTTTAATTTTATGAGTTTGATTTTTTTATTTTATCCGCCATTTTTCCAATATGGCGGCCAACTTTAATTTTTCTAATGGAATGTCCATAGTTTTACTATTGAATCAGATGTAAAATGGAATTTTAAAACTTTTGTATTCTTTGTAATTCTTTGCTACACCTAACCGTTAAGGTGATTTGTATTGATTTTAGCAATAAGTATCTCACCTTATGGTTTTGGCGTTAACGTTTTTATATTTAATAAAAACGTTTTAAAATTACATTTTCTACCCTATTATTTAATATTATTAGAGAAAAGCCATAATAACAAAATTTAAATTGGTTGCCATATCGGAAAATGACGGGAAAATGTTAGAAATTAGATGTCCCCTATTTTTATTAATTAATCTGGTAGAAAATGTAATTTTAAAACGTTTGTATACTTGGTGTTTCTTTCCTAAACCTAACTGTTTAGCCTCCAGAGCTACACATAAGGTGAGATACTCATTGCTAAAAACAATATAATCACATTAAAGGTCAGGTTTAGTGAAAAAATACACAGAATAAAAACGTTATTTAAAATTGTATTTTCTACCTGATTCAATAATAAAAATATGGACATTTCATTAGAAAAATTAAAGTTGGCCGCCATATTGGAAAAATGTCGTATAAATGAAAAATTCAAAATGATAAAATTAAACAGAACCAAAAATCTAGGGAAGTTGCTATTTAACTTTTTTTAATAGCTCTTATACTTTTCAAGAAAAACAGCTGGCACACTTACATCAATCACTCTGTATATTAACACGCTAGGGGGTTTTTCTTCACAGTCATAACTCGATAACAGCTGGACGGATTTTAACGTTTGAGATGCCAAATTAAAAGTATTTTTACGTAGATTTATTATTATGTCTCAGAATTTTAAGAAAGGGCATCACTTAAACCCAGTAAAGCGCTGAATTTTTGGAACAGTGGCGCTATCCGACGGCGGAAGTCTGAACTACGTGTTGATTGAAAGTACGTTTTTATCATCCGTTTCAATATCAGATGTTTTGTTATGTTTGTTTCCAACTGAAGAAACCTTTTGTTGGGTACAAACTTTGAGCAACAGGAAAACTGGCATCTGTAAATATGAAAAACCGGACAACCCTCAAGCCAAACCTATGCCTCTTGAAACAATTTGAAATGCGTTATGATATTCTTTACATGATGTAGGTAATCACAAAAATGAGGTTTTGAAGAAATTCCCATATATTCCCCTCAAAGATTGATTTAACTATGGACATTTACATGTATTTAATCACATTATTAAATAAACTTAAGCAGATGTTCAATATTCGAAGTACTTCAGAAGGTTAACCGCAGAATGCACCTCACACAACAGGTGAATTCCTCCACTGAAGCAGTGTACTGCACCAGATAGTTTAATAAAGTGATCAATACGTTTTGTATCGATAGTAAAACATACAGTATTTATCTAATGCATACAATTATGAGAAAATATCATCCTTTAATTCATGATTCTTATCTTTATTATCATGATTAATACTTTAATTGTATAATTAAAGTATTGCAAATACAAATATATTTATTTCATATCCATGTCAAGGTATTTAGGTATAGCATCAGTAGCATCGGCTCTCTATAACTACTTTCTAGACTATTACGACTATTGTAAAAAGATTATACTGAAAGTTAAAAAAATAATGCTAAAAAGAAAATATAGATTTTAATCTTAATAACTAATGTCTAATAATTATATCGAACCCAACTTGTTACTTATCTAGCACAACTTATGTCACATATATATTAGACTTTATGTAAACACAGTTTTAAAATATGCTAGCTAGTCATAACATTATTAAGGATAACATTGTTGTAAAAACTACATCATTTTCAGGAGATGGGTCCCACTAAGTGTTGGTGTACGGCCTTGAACCCAAACACAGCACGCGTTTCGGCAATCCTCCAAACATGTGAATCAGAAAGGCTTTGTACTGCTCCATGATCACCACGTCGATTGTCTGGGCGAGAAACTGTACAATTTATCACATGCTGTAACTACGGTCGTAATTTCATGTTATTTTGAAAGTATGTATGATATATTTAATGAGCGTTACATTGTACTGAGTAGTACCATATTATCTTCAACCAATCCCCTTACAAAAAAAATCATATAACATAAATTTATTTTAAAAATATATATATAAATACCTACGCGCAGGTAAACAGTTACGAATTAATATTAGGGAATGCGGAAACACTTTGAGATATTACAATGTTCAATTTATTTTATTCGAAGATCACAGTATATGTGGCGGGTTCCTCCTGAAATTGTGTCCAGTCCACGGGAAACAAGTTGTATATGTGAATGGGAACGGCAGGATCGTGACCGCAGGTCACCACCCCTCAACCAACACTTCTGCTGGGCCCAACAGTTGGGCAAACCCCGGTATTTCGGCCATCTAACCCTAATGACCAAATGCTACCAGGCAACATTACCCAATGGTAAGGTGCAATCCAAGCTATCTGGTTTGGGCGGTTAGTCAAACAATAAATTGACTACTAGATTAGGTCACGTGTAAAATATAATATCACGTATTTGCTGTTGTGTTTGCTGATAAGATTATAATAAACTTTTCCTGACTCTATTTACAGTTAGACTCAGTTGAGGGGCGACCTCACAGAAGCCGTATAACTTCCCTGGGCTGTTGTTTGGACAAGGAGCACACGGACCTAGCCAAGTTACAATCTATTACATTTAATCAAGGAAATTTACAAGTAAGCCGTACTAAATATCCTACTACTTTTCAGACTACATTACATATTTTACTGATTACAATAAACACATTTAAGCAAATAACATTGTTCTAAAAATTATTGTTTTTATTATTATAGAAACCTTCCCTAATGTTAAAAATAAGGTATATTTTCTTGCCAACGTTAAAAAAAATTATAATATTCCTCCCTTTTTTATCCAGTGCGTAACAACATTATTTTATGAAATAAAAGAGAATATACATTTGAAGTTTTAAAATAAACTTTCCTTTTCATATATTCTCACTTGAAAATATTTTATTTATTTTATATAAAAACTGTAAGGAAATCTAATGAAAAAGCTTTTCTTTGTAATAATATAAACTGTTTACTGGGCTAGATCACTATCCAACATATTAAAAGTAACTGGTTTTTTATCTAAATATTCTGTGTTAACCACTTGACAGATTTAAATTATTCTTTTTTTAAAGGACATTTTGAGTAGGTGGGAAGGTGGAAGCCACAATTTTCATTAACTTTTGACGAATTCGGCTTAAATTTTTAAAAAGTCTAGCACCCAAGACAAACATTTTTCCAAAACCATTGACTAAGTCTCGTATATATTGAAGACAATTTTCAAAACACTTTAAAATCATATGATGTAAACCATATTAGCTGCGAAAAAATCTATCCATGAAATATGAAATAATAGAGTGAGGATAGTTTGTAAACATAGAGATATATGGTGTACATCACGTGTAAATGATCCTATGTTTATGCGGGCAAGGCCGCGACAAGCAACTATTCAAATTAAATAGTATGCTCCAAAGATTTAAATTAACTCTAACAAACACTGCTTCTTCCGGACTATTTATAATTTGAAGTATTACCTATAAAATTTAGTTTTTGTGTTTAAGCCACCACATGAGATTGTGTGACAGATTAACTCCTTGTAGGGGAACCAGCAATGAAATACAAAATAGTGAATGTTCACATTATTTAATGATCTCTAGTTTTCATAAGTCTTGAAGTAAGATTTCCATTAACAACAAATACAAAATAACATTATGTTAATCTAAAACGGCAATTAACTAAAATGTCAATCAGTCTTTCTATGGAATTTCCGTTAGGTACAAAGCAAGTTTTTCACTGAGCATCTCCATTAGAATTTATTATTATCTCTTTCGTGCTAAGTAATATAATGATACTTTTTACTAAGGACATCAACTTTAGCAGGGGCAGTAGCAATACACTAAACTATCTACATTAAACGCTTCACTGGTTCTAAAATAACCGTTGTATTTATATGTGGTTTTACATTTATAAATATAAAAATATCAGCTTGTTGCTTATAGGATTTGTTTGATTAAAAATAGTTTTAAATTAAACTAGTCGCACTGAACTAAAAAATTGAACCATAAAAAATCAAGCTGATTTGATCAGATATTTATTGAAATTAAAGGGAGTATTGTCATCGTTATTCCATAAGCCAAACTAGAATTCTCATTTCAATTTAAATTCAGTCATCAAAGTTAACGGGAAGCACTGATATTAAAACATTTTCCCATTAGAAAAGCAATCCTGAAAAATTTATGTGAGGACTAAAATCAACACAAACATCCCTTAAGGACTGGAATTCCACTTGATTCTATCGTTACATCCGAGTCTATATAACTTAACCTTAACCTACTTAATCTTATATAACTCAACCCTAACGTAAGGGTTTTATTCCCAAATAATAAGATAATTATATTTAACAGTAATAAAATTAATAATATAAAATAATAAAACTACTTCAGTATGTTAAGAGATTACATAATTATTTATCTGAACCCAACACCGGACGAGATTATCTGATAATTTACATAAAATTAATTATTATTATTATCGAGGTAATTATTAATTTAGTTGGAAATTTGCCCTTACTTACTGAACACATGCCTGATTTAGTTATTTTAAATGAATGAACGAATACATTTATTTATCCATCAACAAGTCAAGTGTAATACAAAACAGAATATATTTAAACATAGACAGCATACATATACTTATCTATAAATAAACTAATGTGCATATGTCCCATATATGTTTAACATGCAACTTATATACAACTTACAATTTTACTTTACGTAACACGTTTTTAAATTGAAATCAAAATTGTCATTACAATGTTATGAATAAGAAATACTTTTGATGAAGACAATCATTTTTGGAAGCAGAGAAATTACTAATAAATGTCGTCAATAACCTTAAAAAATAACAAATTTTAAATATTTATTTTCTTAGATGAAATATTAATTCATCCATTTCATCAACTATTGGTATCAATCTAAATATTATTTTATCAATATACAGCGTTACTTTTTCGTTAGAGGTCGTTAGGGGGTTAAGTTTTTTATAGTCCCCCTTTATAGGTCCTCTTTATGGCCCCTTTAGACGTACGGAATTTGTTGTGGTGTATGGGGGGATTCATTATCATGCATAGTCCATAATAAAGCCAAATTTTGTATTTTCGTTTTACTTGCGATAAGGGAATTGTTCATCATTGCCAGTCTATCCTTCAACTACACACTGATATAAAAAATATCAAACACCCTACTGACTTATAAATTCATTGTCATTTAAAGCTTGTACTAGGTGAACACCTGCGATTTCAAACAAATATTAAATTGCAAATTTTACTTTTATAAGTAATTGTATTCAGTTTTAAAATCAATTGAAGATAATTAATGCAAAAAAATAATACCCCTGTCACAGCAAACCTGCATACTTAGCGAATTTCCAATGGAGATATAAATGTCTTAATACTACATAAAGCTACTTACCAAGTTTAATAAAAATATATTCACAAATAAGCGATATATATAATTTTAATTATTCTCCATAAGAATAACATTAGGGCTGAATACGCAGGGTTGCTGCAACAAGGAACACAACAAATGGGGTTTTATGCTAATATCATTATAACTTAACTAGGTGAAGTCGTATACCAGTTGTTATTCATTTATGTTCATAATTAAGGGAGGCATTGCATTTAATTATTCTCCATAAGAATAACATGGGGGCTGAGTACGCAGGTTTGCTGCTCCGGGAGCCTTTGGCAAAAATTGTTTTTTTTTAGCAAATATCAATAGACCACAAACAGATGAAGCCGTATACCAACTTTCGTCAGTATACGTTCATAAGTAAGCGAGATCACAGAGAAGAAAGAATCTTTCTTCTCTGTGGCGAAATATAAAATTTGTCTTTTCCTCCATAAGATTAGCATTAGACAACGTACTATGTTTAGCACTTTCAATATCTCGGTAACCAATTGACGTAGAGGAATGATCAAAATACCAAACTGAGTATTTTTTAAGCTGATTCGAGTGGTAAAACTAATATTTGACTATTTCAAAAACTATATGTAAACTATTAAAAAAACATTTTTGGGGTACAAACCCCCCCCCCAAAATACCCCTTCGGATGGAGCGATCTGTCTGGTATTCGAACTTAAAGTTATAAATGTTGCTTTACACGTTTATACCAAATTTAATCAAAATCGGATCATTTTTACGACAGTTATCGTGCTCACGGACACACACATATACAGTTTCGAACGAATGGTGTTTTAGGGGTCTGGGGATAGCTGGGGTAATAGCTTCTTCCCTGTAGGGGAAATTCGCTAAAAATTTGTAAAATAACATGTTTATATTCTAAATGCATTGTTTACTAAATCTCTTTAAACTGCATTAGTTGTATGGAGTTTATTATCGCTGTCAACAAACTGTTCATTAGTTTCTGTTACACTTTTTGAAGTATAAAGAAAATTTGTCTTTTCCTCCATAAGATTAACATTAGACAACGTACTATGTTTAGCACTTTCAATATCTCGGTAACCAATTGACGTAGAGGAATGATCAAAATACCAAATTGTGTATTTGTTTAAGCTGATTTGAGTGGTAAAACTAATATTTGACTATTAGACAATGTACTATGTTTAGCACTTTCAATATCTCGGTAACCAATATACAGAAGGAATCAATAGTAAATCGCCTAGTTAGGTTATGTTAGTTTCCAATTTAAAATGTGTAATTACAGTTGAATAACATATGATTTATTATTAAAATGCTCAAAAAGTAAGTAAATGTTAAAAAATATACGAATTGATTTAGCCAAAGCAGCAAAAGGTTTATAAATTTGTACATTGGTCAATGTTTACACTTAACTTTTTGATTTGACAGATAAATCATTGCCAATTCATCCCTCACGTGGTGAATTTAAACAATGCTAAAATCAGCTGGTAGGTGAGTTGACTGACTCACCTCTCATCCGTTTCAAAAATAGGCCCCCAGATTGTGCAGAGCTCTCTGTTGTTGGACGACTACCAGATGATTTTCCCCGAAGATGACGTCACTAAACCTGCACAAGAGCATACTTATGTCTGGTATTTACATCATGGGGGTAAGTCTTGAAACAAAAAAGCCTTATTGTTTAATCATTTTGCATGTAGCGTATTATTAATATATTTATGTAGATGTACACATTGCTTTACCTTTCCAAGAGTGAGCATGTGTTCTTGCTGATAAACTGTGTTTACTCTATACAGCGGTTTGATCATACAGTTCAAAACAATTCTTTCTCAATGTTAATCTTATGGAATAATTACGAACTTTAAGGGCGGCTAGGGCCCTTTCCTTAGGTCCGTTCTTTCGGAAATTTGGACACAAACAACTTCAAATCAAGATCTATCAAACGACGCCAAAAATATAAAAATTGGCTGAAAACTGTAGTATGAGTTCCAGTCACAAAAAAACCCTAGCGTATTATATGGTTTTTGAGTAAGTGGATAATCACAGCTGATCATTAGTCAATTTTGCTTATTAATGAAAACACTGCAGTGATATTTCCATATTGGATCTTTGAAGTCCAGTGTGACGTAGCCCTCGTCATTTTTGACATTTCTGATATTTTTCCCACCGTTCTTGGCCCTCAAGCTTTAAAATGAATCGTCATAACCTAACTTAACTTCTTCCTAGCTCATGATATTTCGTGGGGACCGATTCGCTCACTCAATTAAATATATAGATAATAGATATAGTAAGCTCCATATTTACTTTCTAATGGCCAGATTCTAAAATAACTTGCTAAAATAAAACGTATCGATGTTTTTACTGACTAAGTGTCAAACAAAACAAGAAAATGTGACAAAACCTTTCAAAATTGCTGGAAATGATTTCAAATATACCATCAAAACGTTTCAAAAATCTATAAATAGTTTTCTGACTAGGCAAATTTTACTTGAATCAACTGTTTAAATCTAATTTCAACGGTAAAAATATAACTAATTTCATATGTAGGTTAGCATACATAAATTTCATGAGATAAGGTTTATGTATCTACATTAGTTATAAATTAAGTGTGTGGCAATTTGTATGATTTGTAATTACTAATAAATAACAAACCAGGTTAAAATTGCGTAGAATTATAAAATGAAGATTTTATCAACTCACACAAACACTTCGTTAACATAACAATCAAATTTAAATAAAGACGACTATAGAATTAGATCTTAACAAATATAAATGTTAACAAAACCGGCATAGTTAATTTTCCAAATTATTGGACTCAATTTATCTCAATTACTACGGTACTGTTAAAATAAATCATGAATTTCGAGCGATCAGATCTTATCTGGTTTATTTTACGATTGAAAGAAACGATCTCAAACTTCCAATCACGGACAACAAAGCTATCGGAATAAATGAACTTCTTCCTCTTGTGAGTAAACAGAAAAGATCTCAGAAAAACTAAAAACAATCTCCTCCTTTTTATCGCAGGTATTGTTTTCCTTAAAAGCATCTTTATATTTCAAATTACATTTTATTTATACTGTTAAGCAATTTCATTGTTGTTTTTGACAATTACTTGAAACTAGCTGGCCCGACAGACGTTGTCCTGTCCTTTATACTGTCATTGAATTTGTTTTATGTCAAATACTCGTTCATTTTCAAGATGAGCTCGTTCGCTTCGCTCACTCGTCTATCGAAAAAAGAGTTTGAGTTGCCATTCAAGTAGTTTTTTTTATTTCCATGATAAGAGTTGTCATTCAAGTAGTTTTTTTTAATTTCCGTAATGAACATATGTTTATGCCTTTCAAGTATATTTACAGCTGTTTGGTGTAACTAACTGAACTTTGATTAAACCAATGGAAACATTGAAGGCCTGTGGGTCGAATTAAAAATGTTCTTTTATAAGAACCTAGTCCTGACATTAATGAACACAACAAAAAAGAATTATTCAATTTGGTGCACTCTTTCTCAAATGATGGCGTGCCCAAGGTAAATAGGCATTCATTTTTATATATTAAGATATGTATTTTTAATAAAATATTGTTTTAAATGCGAATTTGTTAATGTGTTTATAGTGTATCACGACAATTTTTATCATGCGCAATATATTTCCACCCCCACGTTCCGGGTATAATATTATAACTCGGTTAAAACAGAGCTAAAACAATTGGTTATTATTTGACCGGTTTCCTGGCAGAAGGCTTTCAAGTCAATTAACTTAAATATAAAAGTTGTAACAATGAATATAGGTTGTATGATAATAATATTATGTAATTGAAAAAATACTTCCGTAATTTAAAAAAGATATAATAAATATTTCCAGTGGACATTTGTGTAATCAGGTAATTATATGTAACTAGCTGTTATTAGCTCGTCAAAAATGACGGGCTTTAAAAAACTAACGAAATGTATTTCATTAGTTATGAAGTAAATTAAGTAGCTTAACAACATTTATTTATAACGTTATTTTTGAATTGCATGCAATAAAATGGGAATCCACCGTGCAAAATTAAAAGGTGTTATTTTAAAATTAAATGTTATCAATTAACTTATTACATAAGTTAAAATAAAGCCCCAAAACATTGCATATTGAAATATTCATTTGAACGTGTCGAAATTCAAAAAGCTTTATTTTACAAAAGTTCAAAATAGTCTAAAAAGGATGCTCAATGCTTTAGTTTAAACTTTGTAGTTAGTTTTGTTTTGGATATTGAAGCAGATCCATTTTGATGTCACCTAAAGCCAAATCTTATTTTTTTAACTGTAGCTAAATGTTTAAAAGTTTGTTCATCGGGCTCAATTTTTCAAAACAAATTTACCTAACTACTTTGACTGTTTTTATAATTAAATGATAAATTCAATTTACATATTTACCAAAATGTAATTTTATTTCGTCTGCTAACATACAATCTATCTAAATACAGACCAATAAAAGACATAATCAGCTAAACTTATGGATAGATATGTATGTATTCAATGCTAATAGGATAGATCCATAGTCCTTAGTTTGTTATCCATTGTATTACAATTTCTTATCAGAGTTTCATCCACTTTCACCCAATTGCATCAAATATCTATACATATAAAAGGCAAAACCCTTATTCACTGCCTCCCTCACTCACTCACTCATCACGTATTCTCCTACTTCCCACTCACCTAGAGAGTTTAAATTTTGTACACTGATTCTTTAGGCATAATATAGGAAAACTATATGGTTTTCATCCTGATCTGGCCTTAGGGCTCCACCAGAGACCCTGACAAAGTTCCCATGTATTCCTTATGGACATTAAATTTTCTTTTGAGCTGATGAAAATGCAAACAGCTGATCTTAATTCGTAGCAGTTCCACGGGCTAACCACAGATTGTAGCAGACACAACTGTCACAGTTTTTATAATTTTTTGCGGGGCAAATCCTGCGGGCAACAGCTAGTACACATAAAATCGAAATCTAACTAAATTTTCGGATAAAAGTCTGAATCGGATTTTTTTACTTAACATATGTAACCGAAATATAGTTTACTGAATTATATCAATCGTTTTTACCTTCGTAATTTTAACATCAACATAACATAACCCCTCACTTTTGTAATTGTATTTATATCCTTAATCATGTGTTTTATATACTAATATACAAATCGCACTTTAGAGAGTATTATGGGCTATCGTCGTTGTTTACAAAAAGCTTTTGATTCAGTTTTACACGAAACCATAAACACTACCTAAAACTCTAATTCCAGCTGTGAACCGCTAGAATGCCACCCTCTGGTGTATTATTTTCTGAGACCCAGGATTTAACAAAGAGAAATCATCTACTTCTGGTTCTATTATCAGTGATAAAACAAAAAAGAGTAAAAGTAAAAAACCTAAAGTATGAATATAAAATATAGATCACATAAATCTGAATTAAACTTTGCTGACACTTATATACAGTATTGTAAACTCAATACAATAATATACAGTATTGTAAACTCTATTCCCATTCAGTATAGAATTTGTGTTACTTATTGCTTGTAAATTGCAATCCAAAACCTAAATTGAATTAAGAATAGTTGTCTGCTTTGTTTACACAAAACAACCTTTAACTTTACTCAGCTGTTGTTTACCTGGCCGCTCTACGTTCAGTAGTTTACTCGGAAAAAGTGGTTACTTGTCGCCACTACACGCTATTATTATAAAGGATTATTTATACTGCATTTAAGCTTTTGCTTTGTTTGTGTTTTAACATGTATTTATACTTTCATATTGATTTATTTTACTCAACATGTAAACAGTAAGTAGAATATCCACACACATATATATAGTATTTAATACTTATTTGTGTGGATTTTCTGGCTGGCCCGACAGATGTTGCCCTTATGTCATTGAATTTGGTTTATGTGAAAAAATGCTCGTTCATTTTCAAGATGAGCTCGTTCGCTTTGCTCACTCGCCTATTTGTATACAGAGGTAACCTTTGCACTTCGTTATTTCCATAATGATCATATTTTAATACCTTTCAAGTATCGTATGTTTAGATATTCAGCATAGAATTTGTTACTTATTGCTTGTAAATTTCAATCCAAAACCTAAATTGAGTTAAGAACAGTTGTCTGCTTTATTTACAACTACGTTTTTATCATACTGCACGAAAAGCGGCTGTTTTTGGGTCTCTAATTAGTCCGTTAAATCAAATCTTTCTGATGCCTTTAAAATAGGGCACTGAAAAATCAGCTGTAGATTTTTTCAGTGTGCTAACCTCAAAGATTGTTTTTTTTTACAACATTTATTTCCGGCTCAACAACTTATGTTATACACAGAATTATTAACAATAAATAAGTTATAAGTAACATTAAAAAAAAACATATCGGGCTCGCTCTAATCAGAGTCACCCATTAGCTGAATTGCGTTACAGTTCACAGCGAAAAAAAACGAATAAAAACCATGTTAATAAAATTTAGAATCTGGCTAGAAAAATATTCAATTTTCAATGTTTGGCAAAATGTCTTGAAAAGGTCTTGCTTTTAATCGTCTATCTTGTAGCGGCAGTCCAATTCCAAAATGTTCTGCTCCAGGTACAAATATTAACCTATGAGAAAACTTCAGTGTCGTTTTTCTGATGTATTCACTGATTGTTTCTATTCCAAGTTCCCTATGTATTTGCGAATTTCGTACGTACCATGGTGAGTTTACAGCAATTCTTAAGACCTTGTTTTGAAAGATTTGAATTTTCGAAAGCTTTTTACATGAAATTGAAAGCCCCCACACTTGACAGGCATACAGAACAAGAGGTCGGAGAATAGTTTTATAAATGAGAATAGTGTATGAAGACTTTAGAGTCGACTTTCTATTGACAATAGGAAATAGGATGGACAGTCGAGAGTACGCTTGATTTAATTTTGAATTTACATGTAGATTGAAATTTAACTTTTTGTCTAATAACACACCTAAATACTTAACTGCTTGATCTGGTGGATTCCAATTGATATTTGAATTGTTAATGACGATTTCAGGGGGAATTTGCAGTCTTCTTAAGGTGAATATCTTAGCTTCCGATTTATTTGGATTTAAGCATAAATTCCATTTGTTGAACCATTGCACCACTTCATCAGCCGCATTTTGAAGTTGTTGGTAAGCTTGCAGAATTTCGGTGCTTTGAGTGATGATTGTGGTGTCGTCTGCATATAGCGCTAAAGTGGAATCTTGCGGAATTGGAATGTCAAACATGAAAATATTGAAAAGTAAAGGTCCCAAAATTGACCCTTGTGGTACCCCAGCAGAAATTGGGCGATAGTTAGAAGTAGAAGAATTTATTTTTACACAGAAGTGTCTGTTACATAGAAAGGATTTTACTATTTTTTCAGGTAAAGTGGAAATCCAAGAAGTTCAATTGTGTGAAGAAGGCCCTCATGCCACACCTTATCAAAAGCCTGTGAAACGTCAAGAAATATCGCAGCTGAGTGTTCCTTCCGTTCAAATCCTTTCACAATCGTTTCAACAATCCGCTGAACTTGGTGAGTGGTGGAATTTTTGGGTCGAAATCCGAACTGGTGTGGTGGAATTGCGCTCGATTCTTCAAGAAAAGAGTTTATCCTTCTTTGGATAATCTTCTCCAGCAATTTCGATAGACATGACAAAAGACTTATTGGTCTGTAGCTGGAAGTAGAGAATTTAGGCTTATTGGGTTTGTGGAAAACTATAATTTCGGCCTTTTTCCACGTGTCAGGGAAGAAGCTTTGATAAATACATGCATTAAAAATCGAAGTTAAAACTGAC
Organism: Allygus modestus; assembly: GCA_963675035.1. Taxonomy (NCBI): domain Eukaryota; kingdom Metazoa; phylum Arthropoda; class Insecta; order Hemiptera; family Cicadellidae; genus Allygus; species Allygus modestus. Next base: position 59,442,617 of record OY776112.1, on the reverse strand, counting down.
ACTGTTTTTTTGGTGAGATTTTTAAGAACAATATTTGGAATAAGGTCGGGTCCAGGTGTTTTACGTAAAGGAAGTTTCTTGATCAGTTGCTTTATTTCTACTGGTGAAACAAATTTTATGGGAAGCTCTACTGTTGATGATGCATTTGTCATGGTACTGTTGACAAGACCAGCAGTATGTTCATCGGTCACATTGTTCGGTGAGAACGCCTCCTCGAAGAAGTCAGCAAGAATGTTACATTTATCAAGATCACTTTCATATACATTATCTTCGTGCCTGAGAGCCGGAATTACAGTTGGGGTGCGTAAAATCCGTTTGGTTGCTTTCCAGAGGCTGGAATCATTTGGATTTATGTCACTGATGTAAGTTTTATAACACATAATTTTATATTCTTCGATTTCCAGCCTTACTTGACGTATAAGCTGGTTCAGTCTCCGCCGCATGTGAGGTTGCCTGTGTCTAATCCACTGACGTCGAGCTTCATGTTTAGCTTTTAGTAAATAAATGATTCTTAAAGCTGGAGTGAGAAAGCTATTGGTCTTATTAGGAAATTTTTTATAAGTTGCAAGTTTGGTAGCTTTTTGAAGACACCCAGTGAAATGTTCATTAGCCTTGTTAATGCCATCAATAGAGCTCAGGTGTTGGGGAAACTGAAGAAATCCATCTAACTTTACACCAAAGGTATGCCAGTCAACTCTTCCCGATATTAACCTAGGGGGAGGTGTGCTATTGTCAGGTTGTAGAAAGAAACTGATTAAAACGGGGAGGTGATCGGAGTCCAATTCTGGTACGACTTTGTGTTGGATGGGAGCTGCAAAATTACGATAAAGAACAGTATCCAAAATATCTGGTTCACAGTTCAATTGAAATGGATAAAACGTGGGCTCATTTGGTGCGGACACGTTTATCCCTTCGTCTATGATAAATTGAAAAAAACGTGCACCATTTGGGTTAGTAACTCTACAGCCCCAGTTTTGATTTTTACAGTTTAAGTCACCAACGATTAGCGTGGGAGAATGTCCAGTAAATAGGTTCATAAAGTCGTTTAAGTAGAGCCTTCGATTAGGGGATTTATAAGCCGCTATGATATTTACAGAACTACCATCTTCCAGCATAACTTTTACAGAAGTAGCTTCAATTGACACTAGTTGAGGTAAAAACAAAGTGTTGTGTTGTATGGATCTTTTAATAAAAATAGCTACACCACCTGAGGCAACAGGGGCAGCCCGGTCTTCTCTATAGACATTGTATCCACATACTTTAAAATTTTGATTATCAACTAAATGAGTTTCTGAGACACAAGCTATGTCAACATTGTGACGCACTAAAAAAAAGCAGAAAAGATCGCTTTTTGTTTGTTCAAACCATTTGCGTTCCAATTTAGGATTTTTAAATTTTGAAACGCAACTCTATTAGGGGGAGGCATGTTTAAGAAAAGAACTTATAACGTTAGTCAAAATTGTTTTAATCATTGGAACTATCGATTTAACTATTTCTACTATCAGTGCTTCTAAATTAGTTGAGCTTGATTGATCAGAACTGCACGGTTGACCCGATTTATTTGCTTGCTCCGCCAGAGTTGGAGGAGTGAACCTAGTTTTTGAGGGATGTTTATGCGCAGACTTACCACTTAATACATCAGCGTAGGAAGCCTCGTGTGTTTGGCGCTGTGCTTCCTCGGTTGGCGGGGTTTGAGCTACTGTTGCACAGACATGTATTGCAGGTGGCGTAGAATTCTCAGGTTGCAACCGCTTAGTTTTAGACAGGTTCGGATTTTTTGTCCTAGACAAGAGGCTTTGGTAATGAGAACAGCCCCTGAAATTTGCAGTGTGATTTTCCCCACAGTTCACGCATTGAGGGGTGTCAGTTTTAGGTTTCGGACACTCTGAATAGTGGTGACGATCGGTACACCGTACACATCGTGTGTCTAACTTACAAAAGTTCTTCGTGTGACCAAATCTTTGGCATCGAGTGCACTGAGGGATCATTTTGGATTTCCTTTTCGGTTCGACAGATATAACTGCATAGCACAGAGTATTTAATTTAAAAATATCGTTACTCTCATCGTTTTTTACCAGATCAACAGTGCACAAGGGAATAGGAATTTTATTTTTGTTCAGCAACCTAGTTACTCTGGTTACTGGAAAGCTGAGACCTAACAGTTCAGATTTAATTTCGTCTTCAGTCAAAGAGGTTGGGACATTTCTAATAACAACCTCAAGTTTTTTATCTTGGGGTGGTTGAAATGTATGATATTTAACCTCAGATGAGTCATAGAATGACGTTAGGTTGCGGAAGTCATCGATGGTTGTTAGATTTACTTTCAGGGACTGGCCACGGACCTGAGTGGAAAAGGTAGCCTTAACTATGGTTTTAATGTCTTTTACTATTTCTTGATGATTGTTAACGTCGTGGAGGAAAATCGGAGGAATTTTAATTTCCTTAGTAATTTGGTTTTCATTAGAATTATCTTCCATTACTTCAGATACGTTACCACTATTTGAAGCATACGGATGGTCTAAAAGAACTTGGTATTTGTTCTGTTTACATAGCTCATATGAATCTAAAACGTACCTTTTTGGTTGAGAATTTGTATCGGAAATATTCTTGCGTTTGCTAGGAAAAACAAAATTAGACTCACTTGAGCCAGGTTGTACGTCTGTACCCTTCATTGCTGTTGGTAAATTAGCAGATTGCGTTAGACATTTGGTTTTACCCTTGTTTACTGAAGATGTTGAAGGTCTATTTGGAAACAGTTTTTGAAGGTTATGATTGTGTTTGTGTTTTAACAACGAAGAACTCTTTAATTTCAAAATGGAAGTTAAGGGAGTCTATGTGAAATACGAAAAACTCCTTCCAATAATAATTATTTATATGTCTCACCTTCAAAAGGTTGAAAGTAACAGAAATAACAGTAAGTAAACTGGAAAGAAAAATATAACCAACACTCACTGGTCGCTGTATTTACAATCTTCATCTCAAAGATTGTAATTGTTCCTTTTACTTTCTCCCTCTATACATAGTATATGGAGAAAGTATTGTTTTCGTAAAAATTTTCGAATTTGAGTTGTTAGTGGAAATATTCGATGTGGTGCTCCCTGAACCCAAAAAAGTGGTTTTTACGTGATGTCTGTCTGTGTGTGTGTGTGTGTGTGTGTGTGTGTGTGTGTGTGTGTGTGTGTGTGTGTGTGTGTGTGTCTGTGTGGATGTGTAGAGCTAGAGCCCTAACCAATGGGCCGATTTTTATGAAATTTGGTATGTAGGTACTAATCCACGATATCTCCAGGTGTTTTTTCATTTTTTGAATTTTTGATTTTTAAGGGTAATTATCCCCCAAAAACCGCCAAAAAACATGAAAAATAACAATTTCTCAAAAACGGCTCTAACGATTTTGATTAAACTTTAATCGTTTGTGGAACTTTAGTTTTCCAACAAAATGACACCACCCGCATTCCTGTAAAAATTCGGGTTCAGAAATTACAGGACTTAAAACATCAAAAATTCAGTTTTTTTATTTTTCATAAAAAGACATAAATATAACAAAATATTACTATTCACCATTAAAAAGATCTCAGAAAACTAAATAATTTGGTATTTTGAATTACTATTCTACGATTGCTGGTTTCGGAGAAAAATGAAATTTTCATTTAGCGGTAAACGCAGTACGTTGTCCAATGTTATTCTTATGGGGAATACAAAAATTACTATTTCTCTCTTATTTACTGATAAATTTCATTCAAACTTTATATGCTTGTCAATTTAGCATTGACCAACAGAGATAATTGAAATATGTTGCCCCTTAATAACCCTGGGGGGGAATAGGGGGCATTTCCCCTCTTAAAACCACAAGTTTAGCAATGGATTCTGTAGTGCCTCCAAAGCAGGGATTTGGGTGGTTGTTTTTTAAAACAACTTGTTTACAAGATTGTCTGTACATTCGACCGTGCTTTGTATTCTATATTTAGTTAATAAAAAGTAATTTATTCATTAAAGTTGGGCTAAAAGGGAGAAAGTATGTGTCAGTTTCCTGATACCGTTTATTTTATTGTTATTATTATCTTTATTGTTCCTATTTTACGTTTGTGTATTTCAAAGGTAACAAACACGTGTTGTACATTTTCTTTAAATATAAATATTGTAAAGTTAACCTATAAGAACTTCCAAAACGATACAAATTACTTAATTTTTAACTATCAAAGGTTTATATGGGCAGTATGATAAAACAAATTGTTCATCACATGGAGAATAATAAACGGTATCAGGAAACTGACACATACTTTCTCCCTTTTAGCCCAACTTTAACGAATAAATTACTTTTTATTTACTAAATATAGAATAAAAAGCACGGTAGAATGTACAGAAAATCTTGTAAACAAGTTGTTTTAAAAAACATCCACCCAAATCCCTGCTTTGGAGGCACTACAGAATCCATTGCTACACTCATGGTTTTAAGAGGGGAAATGCCCCCTATTCCCCCCCCCCAGGGTTATTAAGGGGCAACATATTTCGAATTTCCTCTGTTGGTCAATGCTAAATTGACAAGCATATGAAGTTTGAATTAAATTTATCAGTAAATAAGAGAGAAATAGTAATTTTTATATTCCCCATAAGAATAACATTGGACAACGTACTGCGTTTACTACAAAAATTAAAATTTCAATTTTCTCCGAAATCAGCAATCGTAGAATAGTAATTCAAAATACTAAATTATTTAGTTTTTGAGCTCTTTTTAGTGATGAATAGTCATATTTTTTTATATTTATGTATTTTTATGAAAAATCCCAAAAACTGAATTTTTGATGTTTTAAGTCCTGTAATTTCTGAACCCGAATTTTTACAGGAATGCGGGTAGTGTCATTTTATTGGAAAACTAAAGTTCTACAAACGACTAAAGTTTAATCAAAATCGTTAGAGCCATTTTTGAGAAATTTTGATTTTTCATGTTTTTTGGCGGTTTTGGGGGGATAATTACCCTTAAAAATCAAAAAATTCCAAAAAACGAAAAAGAAACGCCTGGAGATATCGTGGATTAGTACCTACATACCAAATTTCATAAAAATCGGCCCATTGGTTAGGGCTCTAGCTCTGTACACATCCATACAGACAGACAGACAGGCACACAGACATCACGTAAAAATCGCTGTTTTGGGTTCAGGGAGCACCAAAACGAATATTTCCACTAACAACTCAAATTCGAAAATTTTGGCGAAAACAATACTTTCTCCATATACTATGTATAAGGGGAGAATGTAAAAGTGTGTTTTTGGTGCTTAATAGTTTTTCCGAACTCGGCTTCGCCTCGCTTGTAAACCACGATTGCGCACCAAAAACAACCACTTTTGCTCCTTGTGATGAAAACTACTATTTCATCATGCTGCACGAAAAGCGGCTGATTTTGGGTCTGTAATAAGTCCGTAAAATCACATTTTTCTGATACCTTAAAATAGGGCACTGAAAAATCAGCTGTGGATTTTTTCAGTGCGCTAACCTCAAAGTTTTTTTTATTTTTTTATTTTATCTTTTATTAGAGGCTTTGTATGAAATTACATGAAGCCTTAAGAGCTACGAACATAAATTATTATATTACAGTTCAAGTCCAAAATTTAATTGATTTCATCCAGTTTATGGTCACTTAAATAATTTTCTCGATTTTATGTAATAATTCTAAAACGTAACACTATAATTTTGAAAACACACTGAATTAATTTCAATTATATAAAGAGTTCTGATGTATGAAGTCCAAATATTACAATTCAAGTCCAAAACTTAATCAACTTCATCCGGTATATGGTCACTTAAATAATTTTCTTGATTTTGTGTAAAAATTCTAAGATGTAACACCATAATTTTGAGTTTTCTTCATTAAGAATGTCATGTAAATCAGGAGGTATATGACAGTTACATCTTCTCAACATTTCATAGAGATAATTTCGATGTATTGAGTAGGCAGTGCAGTCCTTAAATATGTGTAGAATACTTTCATGAGTTCCATCATTACATTTAAGGCATTGTGGGTAATCAATTCTTTTAAGTAAGAAAAGTCGGTCTACTGTAAAACAGTGTCCAAAACGAAGTCTGCAGATCATAGTGGTGTCACTTCTACTGAATTTGGTTGATTCAAACCATGGGGACGTTCGGGTAGGTACTTTGAGTCTTTTTATACCATTCCCCTTTGTTTGTAGATTTCAATAATTCATTACCATTAGCTCTTATTTTATTCTTTATGTCAAAACAAATATCGGAATATCGGAAAGGGAACTTATTGTCTACAACTAATGCATCATCGTGAGCTGCACACTATGCTAGGTAATCCGCCTTTTCATTACCCGGAACTCCAACATGGCCAGGAATCCATTGTATCACAATTTCTTTTGAACATTTAATAATTTCTTTTGCAATTGCTAAAGTTAAGTTATCATTGTTAAAGCCACGAAGAGCATTTTCAATGTTGTAAAGGCACACGAGAGAATCTGTTGCAATAGCAAATTTGCTATCATTTAACTGTGATATATATTCTAAAGATTTTAAAATGGCAAATAATTCTGCTGAGACGATTGATGATATTGAGGGAATTTTTATTTTTATTTCCATGTTAACTGCAGGATCATATATACCAACACCAACATTGGTTCCAATTTTAGATCCATCTGTATATATTATCCTATGCCCGTTCCATTTGTGGTATAAAATGTATAACGATGATTGTCGCAATACAGTATCGTTTACATGCTGTTTACTAGATTGAATACCGGAAGCAAGAACTTTAGAAAAATGGATATTTGGGGTTATCATACATAGAGGTTTATGGAATTGGAAAATTGAATGACCATAGGGTTCGTTGTCGGCTTCACCAACATAATTTTTAATTTTGTCAAAAGCTCGTATAATTGTTGGTGTATGCTTTTTATCCCAAAATGGATGGTGATGGGTGAGCATGCTTAGTTCTTGGAGTTTTAAAAAAGCAGGATGAGATGTATTGAAATGAATTTTCAGAGCTAATTTTTCCAATAACAATTGTCTTCTCAAATTTAGTGTCATTGTGGCAGTTTCTGCATGTAATGCCTGAATGGGTGTTGTCTTAGTAGCTCCAGTACATATCCTTAATGTGCTATTTTGTACGACATCCAATTTTTGTTCATATGTCCTATTTAAATGGCCAAAAATAAAACTGCAATAATCCAATTTTGGTCGTATTAAAGCTTTGTAGATTCTTAGAAGAAACTTTGGATGAGCTCCTTTCGTCCCAAACGCTTAGCATTTTATGACATCTAAGTCTTTTCTACACCTGCTGATTGTTTCATCAATATGTTTATGGAATTTCAGTTTCGTATCAATCCAAACACCGAGAATCTTGTGACAGTTCACTTTTTGAATAACTTCACCAAATATGTTTCAAGAATACAGTTAATCCCCTTTTTCTCGTGAAAACAAGTAATTTACACTTTTTGGGATTAATTGTGAGACCTGATTTAAAATTTAATGTGTTAGCTATGTTTGTTAAATTTACTTGCAATTTTCGAGCTGCTAATGTAGAGGATTTGTTAGATACATAAACGAGAAAGTCATCTGCATATTGCAGGGACGTTACTCCTGGAGACAAATGTCTATTCACATCCGCAATATACAAAGAAAATAACAAAGGACTTAGCACACTTCCTTGAGGAATACCTTTATAGGCTGCCCTTGACAGTTCCCTGTCTCCAAATTGAAATGAAATAGTTCTCTCTGAGAGCCAATTAAAACAGTGTTTTATAAAAACATAAGGAACGTTCATAGTAAACATTTTTGATATTAAAGTTATTATAAGTACATTGTCATAAGCTAAATCAAATCTAAAGAAGTAGTAGTGAAATGGCAAAGAGGCATCACTTCCGGCGCTTTTTTCCCATGTTATTCTTATGGGGATCAGTTTTTGCACCGACGCCCGATCCTACCCTACACAAATTTTCTTTTTGGCCCCTGCCTTATTTTCCCCCATTTAAAATTTGCATTAATTTTAATACATCCTTTGCAGAAATCCACGAGTTCAAAAATAACTCCACACTAAATAAACAACACATGTAAACAGCTTAGAAGTTATTGTGTAGTAGTGGTGAAATGGCAAAGAGGCATCACTTCCGGCGCTTTTTCCCCATGTTATTCTTATGGGGATCAGTTTTTGGACCGACGCCAGCTCCCGCCTATAGAGCTCCCGCCCGCTGGCCCCTGCCTTAAATATATTGTCCCTCCTCTTTTTAAAAACTCTGGTGTTTGATTTGTTTTTGGTGTTTTAATCCAATTTGCATTCATTTTAATACATCCTTTGCAGAAATCCACGAGTTCTGGCTACTTGGGAACCCGAGCCATTTGACATATAATAAATCACCCTTCCTCCTAATTACCTTCTCTACCAAATACATGTCTTTATATTTAGTCTTTAACAATTCTTCTGTATAAAATCCTCCTTTGATTATATTGCCATTCTCATCTTTCAAAATATAAGTCACAGGCTTTGTTTTCTTAACTTCTGCTATTGTAAAAAGCTCTCCCGTCCAGTTAGGGGTATATCCTTTACTAAATACATGTTTATATTTAGATATCCTTACACTATCCCCCACCTTATATTTTGGCTTTTTAACTTGTACTTTAGATGCTAACCTTTCATGTACATCTTTAGAGTTCTTAGCACTTACTTGGTTAGGCTTCATGCCTATGGATCTATGTACTTTATTATTATATATCCTTATTAACTTTGGAAGTAAATCCAACCACTTGTAACTCCCTTGTGCACTAAACTCTCTATACAACCAATTCTTTAAAGTTCTCTGGAACCTTTCCACAATAGCCGCCTTAGTTGTAGAGTAAGTGTGGTAGTGATTAATATTTAGAATTTTCATTAGTTTGGTAAAATGTTCATTAAAAAATTCTTTTCCGTTATCAGATTGAATATTTTTAACTCCCTTTGGGAGAATAGTTTTTATAGCTTCTGTGACTACTAATCCAGTTTTATTCTTTAGTGGAGCAGCATAAGCTTTTTTAGAAAATGTGTCTATTAAAGTTAAAATATATTTATTCCCACAATTCTCTCTAGCATAATTCCGCATATCTATTAAATCTATTTGAACAGTTTCGTTTATACCCAACACCTTAAAAGACCTTCTAACAAAGTTCTTTCTCGCGGGCTTATGCAATTCGTAAGCAATTTTTTCCATTTTTTATTCTTTATTTTTAATGTTAACGTATCTGCCAGTCTCTGTCGTTTCAAAAACACCTCCATTGCTACCAACTAACATACCATCACTCATTCTTTGATATACATAGTTTTTTGGCAAATATGCCCCTCCATCTAAAGTCTTAAATCCGCTTAAAGATGTAGGGTCTGCAACCAACAATTTAGGATTGTACATCATCAAATCGATTTCATTATTGTCTTGCATAAATTTATTAGTTTTATTGTTAAACCTTAATGCGTGTGATTTTAAACAAATATCAAATTTAATATTGTCTTGTCTAAAAGTTTTAATATTATCGTCATACCTCAAAACCTGCGACATTAAACAAACATCACTCCTATCTTTGCCTTCAGGTACATTTTTTATTAATTTGTCCTCTGCATCCCACACATCGCCATCTAATGTTAATACATTATAATATTTATCCCCCTGTTTTATTATACTTTTCTCACCTTTTGTTAATATTTGCTTAACAACAGCCACATCATTTGGCAACGTTCCAGGTAAAATGTTTGTTAATTGCTTATTTTTACCATCAAATTTAAGACCGTCTAAAGTCACAGTCTGATGTTTTGTAACACAATCGTTCTCATCAACAGCGGGTTTAACACGAACTAGCCTTTTATTATTAAAATCCCAAAAGTTTAGATCCATTTTTGGTACTTGAGAGACGTTTACAACATCATCGCTTTCTTTACCAGCCAACAAATTACTTATTTTTCGCTTTTTGGCATTCCAAACACCATTCTCCGATTCCAAAAATTCATAATTATTTTTGTCTTGTACAAAGACACCATCTTTTCTTATTAAAGTTTGCTCTAATGTGGGCACATCGGTTGCGCTTTCACCTCGTTTAACATTAGTAATTTTGCGTTTATTAGCGTTCCAATTATTATTCTTGGATTCTAAAAACTTATATTTAGTATTACCTTGTACAAAAACATCACCTTTCCTGGTTAACGTCTGCCCCAAAGTCGATACATCGTCAGTAAACTCCCCACCTTTAACACTACTAATTTTATAATTTAAAGCATTCCAACCATCATCTTTTAGATTTAAAGTAGTTTCTTTAAAACTTCTAGCTTCTGGTTTACTATACGGGTTATATACGCGATAAAATTTATCTATCATATTTTTATTTAATAAACAATTCCACTTTCCCTCAATTCTTCTATGATAGAATCTATCTCATTATCCACTCCAGAATTTCCCGCCAATCGGCTTAACCAAAGCAGTCTTAACCTATCTACAAGCTCATTAGGATCGTCCCAATAAACATAGTCTATTTTATTACCAGTTACCTGCCTTAAACCTTCACCAACAGTCTTAAACAGGGGTTTAATTATATTAAGATATTTAGTGTGTTTATTACTTGACATCGCCGCACCTGTTTTATAACCCTTTAAATGTGCATTTGTAGCTTCCAAAATCTCTTTATAATTTTGCAAATCAGCCTGACTATAGTTTACGGGTTCTTTTAAAGTTAACAATTCCCACAATCCCTTTGTCCCTTTATAAATTTTTTCTCCAACTGTAACATCATCATTGGCAATTTGAACTTCCTGATTCCCAATAAAAAATTTATTTCCTTCTCGCCTAATACCATATGTGGTGTCTGTCATACTACTTCTACTAAGGTAATTTCCTAAATAGTCTGATGCTAAAAGACCAAAATCTAATTTGTGCGGTGTTATTTGTGTTATTCTTGGTATTCTAGACGGGGTCTTTTCTAAAATCATTGGGAGAACTGGCCTCTCTGTTTTTGTGGCTAAATTTTTTAATTCTTGCAAAGGCTCTATTAACGGTTGGAATGTTTGGAACCTCTCTTCAGCCTCTAGAAATTTACCACGTTTTAACGCCCTATATTTTTCTCTTATTTGTTTTGCAGACTCTACCAATTCTTGTTGAATATTTGTTTTCATTTTATTTACATTTTATTTATCTCATTTGTCAATGGATTATACTCAAACACCTTATCGTGTATTATTAGGCAATATGCAGATGTGTTTGAAGGGACGTTTTCTGCAGTTTCAATTTCTAATTTAATATCTACAACCCCCTCTTTTATTGATTCATTCTGCCTAGAACAATCTATTACAATTAGAGGATATTTATTTATAAAGTCAGCTCTGTTAAACATAGGATCGGGGACGGTGTTGTAGTAACTCTCCCTAAACCTCACAAACATCTCATAAGCTTTAGAGGCATCTCCATTTTCAAAGTCGAGATTTAAATCACTATAAGGATAATATTCAGAGTTTAAAAACACTTTGAGATTTTTCAATTTACAGTGATCAAATTCATCAGTTCTTTTTCGTGCACTGTTGTCCCTACCTGTTTGGAAACCAAATATAACATACCTGGGCTTCTCCAAACTCGAAGACGTCTTAACTGACCATGTGTGTCTCTTGGTTTCGGGGTATGATGGGAGTTCGTGTAGCTCCAAACTTCTAAATGCAATTTGCAAATTTTTATTTTGCAATAACATCTTTTGTAATTGAAGCTTCTCCCCATCAGATGGTACCACGTGCGGCATCACCCACTGAATCGATTTAAGTGTAATTTTAGGAATAGGATCGACACCAGTTGGAGCATTAGATGTTGTTAATATACAATTTAAGTCGTTTTTGGATCTTTTCAACACCAATTCTTGTTTAACATTTACTAAAACCTTATTAAAATCCTCAAACACACCCATTAACAGCTCTAACGGGACACAAGTACTAAACTTGCCGCTTTTATGGAACTCCTTTAAATTTTCATCAGAATCAAATGCTACATTTGACAATTTAGTTGTTTTATTGTAAGAGCACAATATTTTCATAAGACTGGAAATTCCCGGATTTCTTACAATATCTATTTCTTTACCAGCAACTTCGTATCTAATTTCGTCAAATAAGAATGCAAATGCATTATTTATAAAATGTCCTTTATCATGATTCTCTATTTCTCCTTTAATATACAAATAACTCCTACATGGGAGTGTTAGTAAATCTTGATTATTTATGCATATTCGAATTTCATCGGAATTATTTATTGCTAAAGTGTTGTGTGGAACATAGGAGTGATTTGTAATTTTAACCAGGCTATCATCGTATTGGAATTTTCCTGCAACGTCTAGAAAATCTTCCATTTTTATTAATAGAAAATTTTAACTTCAACCCAATTGATCGCAGAAACCTGGCATTTTGCACACTCAGTCCGTTCTTGTAAATTCTCATATCTTTTTTATATGACAAGTAATTGTAGTTTCTTCTTTATTAAAGTCAATTGGCTTGTCGTGTTGATCTGCAAATGTAATGCTAACAACATCTAAACTTCTCTTATTTACAGGGAAGTATATAATATTTCTGGGAACCTCAATAATCTTGTAGCCCGGAGGAGCTTCTGGGTAAAAACTGTGTATGGTGTGTGATTTGTCACCATTTAAATAAGACCCATTCGCAATATTACATTTTACTCTAATCACATTTACATTATTTATGTTGATTTTATTTACGGATTTAAACGCAATATCTGGAGTAGAAAATCCTTTAAATCCCAATAATTCAGACCCTAAACATGGTTTTGTAAAATCAAACACATGGCCAGAATGTAATGTGGCTTTCATAGTTTTATTATCGGCTATAAGTACAAAATCTGGGAGTTGCTTTTGAATTTCCTTCGCAAGCTCAAACACTTCGTATGTACCTTCAGCAATTTCAATTACATTTGGAGCTTTGTGATCGTAATAATACACATCCTCACCCTCGTCTATAGTTAATTTTGTGTCTTTAAGTTTATTTAATTTTGGAACTAGGCCTTTGTAAAATATAAGTTTGACTTTTGTATTAATTAATGCTACTTTATTTTGTATAATAACTTCAACTTTACCATCTAATGTTCGGTTTAATTCGTCAATTGTAACCTCCCCTTTTGGGGTTGTAATTTTGTGCATTTTGTAATATGTCAAAGTATTTAGAGGTTTTTTAACATTAAATATAGAATTATAACTTTGAAAATCTACCAGTCCAATTACATAATCACCATTTAATTCTATAGGAGGAAAGAACACCGACTTCAACTCTGGCTCTGTGCCCGTAAATGTTATAGTAAATGAATCCATTTTTATAAACTAAAATTTTTCAGAAATGATAAACATAAAATTCCACAAATGGAACTGTTTAAATCTTGTATTTGATCAGTTGTATAGTAAATTTTAGATGGTACAAAATATTCAATTACCTCTTTTGGAGGCTGTATTCCGAAAGGGTCAAAATATATTACAATATCTTTATTTTTACGATATGCTGTCCAATGTGTGCCCCTGTCACTGTCTAAATTAATAATTCCACATTCTCTTACTTTTGGTGTCAGTTTTCTTAGCTCGTTTTTTAGGTACACTCCTCGAAAGTGAGGCACGTCTCTTGCGGCCTCTAACAGCTGAAAGTTGTCCATCTTTTTTATTAAATTTTAATCCCATTCCCATTTTTGCCTTGGCCTTCATCAAATTTGTCACTGCATAAGCTGCTGCTTTTTCGGCCAGATTGGCGTCCTTTGCCGAAACCCTAGTCCAAGCCTGGTCCGCTAATCTCATATCTGCCTTGTTCCGGGCGGCTGTATCAGGATTATTCATGTAGAATATGTCGTGCTCTTTACAATAAGAGTCTAGCTTATTTTTTGGAGGTACATTTTTGGCTAAATTTTCACGTATATTAGTTGCTGGACCACAATATGAATACGACGGGATGTGGAGGGGGAAAGGAAGGTTGTTTATAAGGGTATTTAACAAGCCACGGCCTCTATATGGCTTTAAGAATAATCCCTTACCCTTCTTACACTTTCTCTTTGCCATTTTTATTATATAAAAAAATTAACAAACATAGCACATAAAGAAAATACACCATTATATAAAAAATGTCATTTATTCAACAAAAGAACAAATTTAAAATTGCACATAAAGAAAATACACCAAAGAAATTGGGTCTATTTCCTAATAATATTCGCTGTCTTATAATAGGGCCCAGTGGTTCGGGGAAGACTGTTGTAATTTATAACTTAATTGTAAAAAAACAAGGATTAAAGTTTACAAATTTATATATAATATCCAAATCTTTAGAACAAGAAAAATATAAAAAAATAATTGAAATATTCCGTCTGTGTGATGAAGTTAAATTACACACATATTCAAACTGTGAAATCACACCAAATGATGTAGAATCACACTCAATAGTTGTATTTGACGACATAAATAGTCCAAATATCACACAATTTTTCTCAATGGGCAGACACAAAAATGTTAACAGTTTTTACTTGTGTCAATCTTACAGTAAAGTAAACAAACATTTACGTGACAATGTTAATTTTCTAATATTATTTAAACAAGACGATTTAAATTTAAAACATGTGTATAACAATCATGTGGGAAATGATTTTTCATTTAACCAATTTAGAAATCTCTGCCATCAATGCTGGGATAGGTCTAAATATGGCTTTTTTGTAATAGACAAGGAAAGGCCAAAGAATAATGGCAAATACAGATTTATGTTTGACCAATTTTATAGTGACCAAGGGCAAGGGTGTTGATGCCATCCACAATAAACCTCTTGTCGTCATCAAAAGAGAGTACCTTTTTGTTCATCGTTAATGTTTGCAGATGGTGGTTTGTGGATTTAATTCTTGTAACATTCTCATAGTAATCTTCCCCGGTTGCAAGACAGTGTAAGTAATGTTGGTGTCTTAAGAGATGTTTAACTGTAGCGCCGTCGGCTCCTTTTGCCTTCTTAACCTCTAGCTCATTTTGCTTTTCTTTTTCGTATAACCATTGTAAAGGAATGAAAGAGTATAATTTTGGCCTTAAACCACAATATTCATACATAATTTGACCATTTAATTCATCTTTAAACTTGCCCGTAACTTTTTTGTTTTTATCAGAGTATAAGAAATGATCTTTACTATATGCAGAGGTGTCAAAACGGTCCAAGTCACATTGTATTTCCTTGTAAAAGTCCTCTGTTACTATAGAATAAAGAAGGCTGTCTGTGTCTGTCATTAAGAACTTTTTATTCTTAAATTTTGACATATAATTATAGTGGAAATCATACATTATTACTTTACTGATATCCAAAATGGTCATTCCTAAATATATTGGTTTATCAAACTTTACAATTAATTTATTTAAATGCACAGCATGCAACTTGTTATCGAACATTTTGCTGCAGTCAAATCTTGGCTTTGTAACATACTTTGTTAACTTAGACTCGTCTACAAGATGTATATCACGAAACTTGCGTTGGTTCATAATTGTTCGACCAAAGAGACTGTTATTTAACAGTTTGTAAAAGTCTTTTTCAAAATCATGTTCAGCTTTTTGTCGCTTTTCAATATTAAAATTAATATAAGGCGCGAGCCAATTCGATTGTCTGAATTTTAAGATTCTGTGGTATTTTGTAACTACCAAACCCAGTTCTTCGTATTTTTTTAGTGCTTTATAATGTAGAATATATTTGGTTTTGTCATTTAAGTTTGGTATTAATTTTCCATTCATTTTTTCTGGTGCGAGCGGGTAGTCATTATGCAAGTCGTGTAAACTTTTATCGTATTTTAAATCAACTTCCAAAATAAATCCAAAGTTTTCATTTTTATTGGATTTATAATCTTTCTCATTTGTCCATCTAAAGCCATCAACGGGCAACGACTCGCACATTGCTGTAGAGTATAGCGAGTTGCAGTCTAAGTATACAAGATAGGTGCTTTCTTGATTTGGGTCATAATGTTCGCCCATGTACTTATTATTGGCTTTAGCGTAGCGTGTGGAAATCATGCTTACACCGCCTCTAATGGCGTGTTCTATAAACAAATGCATGTCAATGTCACTAAATAACTGTAATTTTATGCCAGTCATTCTAAGGCACGCCTCCCATGATAGTCCAGGCAATGAGTACATGTGGATGGGGTCGAGTTTATAATCCTTTAAACTCAAGTCCCTAAATGTCTCAAACACATCAGCCAATAACAACACATCTGTTTTAAGGTATAAATCGTGATATTCTTTTAAATTCTTTATATTAAAATGATTCCATACGTTTTTAGCATGTTCATATTGTGCAGGAGATATACATTCTTTAGTTAGGCTGCTGTAAAATGCCTCTATGGGTGGTAGGGGCTCTAAAAACTTTTCTGGTCCTGTCATGTATTCGTATGGAAATTCGCCCTTGCGTTGTAGTAGTGGATTGTCTATAAATCTAAATGTATTTAAATTGGAAGCTAATTTGCTTAAGGGAAGAGACAGAAAGTTGTAGGAATCCAAAAATACCAAATCATCAACAGAGAACGATATATATTTTTCCATGTCCTTGGCTATGCAATTCAATTTGCGATTGAGTTTTCCCAAGTGTTGCATTATTAAATGACCATCATAGTTTTTAAGGTTGTGGAAGAATATTGGAATTTTCTTGGTTACTTTATAGTTTAAATTGCAAGCGTTGTGAGAGGGTCCTCGGAATTTGCCTGTTAGATGGCAATGGTCGCGCACTTTATCACCCAGTAACAGCTGTTGGCATATGTGGCAGTATTTAGAGTTTTTGAAGGATGCCTCTTGCTTTGGAGTCATTACAAGGGGAACATATACTTCCATCTGACTTTTAATAAAGTCATAGGTTTTAAATAACTTTTCAAAAAATACATCCATTACATTTTCACCGCTGTACAACTCTTCGTAAATAATTTTAGAGTCTCTCACCACAACATAAGCAAATCCAGAAGGCGTGTGTTTGCCGCCGTTTATAAAACATTCGAAATCTGCATAAATCACAAAGGGAGCTTTAAGTTGATATTTGTAATTCGTAAATTGTAGTGTATCTTTTTCAGACATTTGTACTCTTTGATGCCCAAAGGGTTTACAATATGTTATGTGACGTTCCAATTTATTTTTGGTGCCAAAATGTTGCAAACAGAACTTGCAAAAATATTTCTTATGGTCGTGTTTTGTAGACCGTAGCATTAACTTGTCAAAATCACGAATTAAACAGTAATGTGATTTCTGACCGTGTTTTAGAAGCAGCAGATTGACGTGAGTATTGCCGTTTAGTTTAGTTGTTCTCAGTGGATATATTGTTTTTCCTTCAATTCCATATACATTAACACTTATGTTATTTTGTTTTTCAAATTTATCAATGTCAGATATTTTTACTGGATATTTTATATTTGTCATATTTAACTGGCCCTCATAGGGTTCGTAGTGAACTACTCGATTTGCATTTTCTTTACTATTCCTTGGTCTTAAGCTTGCTAAAACACTCCAGGTGAAACATTTATTATCAGTGTTTTTAATATTTAAAACAGCATGTTTTGATTTTATATTTTCTGGCGTGGGAATGTATGATTTGGGAGTTAGGGGCTTATATTTGTAAACATGCAACTGCCAGTATTTGGTGCGGTCATATATCCATCCACTGCCCTGAGCTTGATACTTGTGCATGGAGGTATCGATTTTTAAAAGTGAATTTTCAATTTGAGTCTTTAGCTGTGCTTTCTCAATTGATAAATTAGTTAAACTTCGAAAATCAGCAATACATTCTTTGTCAATGATTAAATCACCATTATTGTCCACTGAGTGTTTGATGAATTTTACTCTCCTAATAAGAATCCATTTGATGGGTAGAGGACAAGATTGGAGAGTGTCTAATATATCCGCGGACTCGCCGTAAAACTTAAACACATTATAGGGTCGCTTGTCACATCGTAGGTGGTGGCGGGGTTTGTTCCGGGTGATGACTCTCTTACACACATTACAAGTATTGTGGTTCTCTAGCATATGCATTTTAAAATTGCTATTGTCAAATATTTGATGACATATTTTACAAATTTTAGGAATAACTTTGTGAACAAGTCGATAATGGCGTAATAAATTGCTTCTGTTGGAGTAAGACGTGGAGCACTGTGCACAGGTCAACATTTTTTGTTGGAATGAGGGTGGTGATTTTGGGGCTTCTATATATATCCTTGGTTGAAAATTTTAAAATTTTATCTTTTTTAAATAATAAAAACATATTTTTTAACTCTAAAATAAGACATTTTTGCAGTTTAATTACTGCAAAAATTAAAAAAATTTCCAATTTGGTGGTGCAATATTATTTTTTACATACACATTTTAGGTATTAATACACATTTGGAAATGGTGAATTGGAGATTTACAAATATTAGGCTATTTCAATTATGGATTAACAGTTGTCCCTAAAGACATCACACCACTGCTAACACTCACACAGAGTCCTGGGTGGAGAGGCCGTGACTTAGTGTGTTAGTATGTCAGCGTGTGCAGGCAGCGGATCGATGCGCGTGCAAGCGGCGGATGTTTTAATCAGTTGGCAGTTCGACCGTAGTTGGAATTAAAACACTACAACAATCAAGAAGTTGGCGGCAGTATTTTTGGGGGAATTTATTAAAACACTAGGACAATAACATATCCAAATTGCAGACAAATCGGGCAGTAAATAAAGAAGTTGGCGGCAGTATTTTTCAAAATTTTTTAATTCAACCGTAATAGTGAATTTGGGAAATGTAAGTGAAATTTATTAAAACACTTGCCTAGGACAATAACATATCCAAATTGCAGACAAATCGGACAGTAAACACCAAAGATAGTTTTTTAGCCTGAATTTGAAAATTAATTTTTAAAAATATAGAGGAGGGATGGGGATGGGGACAATATATTTAATATAGGCAGGGGTATATTTAATATAGGCCAGCGGGCGGGAGCTCTATAGGCGGGAGCTGGCGTCGGTCCAAAAACTGATCCCCATAAGAATAACATGGGGAAAAAGCGCCGGAAGTGATGCCTCTTTGCCATTTCACCACTACTACACAATAACTTCTAAGTTGTTTACATGTGTTGTTTATTTAGTGTGGAGTTATTTTTGAACTCGTGGATTTCTGCAAAGGATGTATTAAAATTAATGCAAATTTTAAATGGGGGAAAATAAGGCAGGGGCCAAAAAGAAAATTTGTGTAGGGTAGGATCGGGCGTCGGTGCAAAAACTGATCCCCATAAGAATAACATGGGAAAAAAGCGCCGGAAGTGATGCCTCTTTGCCATTTCACTACTACTTAAAGATGCTGCAATAACAGTTTCAGTCCTTTTTTGTTGCTATTTGGATATCGGAAACAAATGTAATTATATAATCAAAACATCCACTATCCTTTCTGAATCCAAATTGGGTTTGTGGAATTAGATTGAAGTGTTCAGTAAACCACTCCAACCTATTTTTGACAAAAGTGTTCATGATTTTAGCTAAGCATGAAATCTTTGCAATAGGTCTGTAGGATTCAGCTACACCTTTGTCACATTGAGGTTTGATAAGAAGTACGATGACATGGTTCTTCCAACATTTAGGAATTGTTATCTCCTTCAGACTTCCAAAACTCTGTTGTATATTTGTAACAGCAATTCCAAAGCATTTTGAGGCAAATTCCTAATCATTGAATATGATATACCGTCTACCCCTGGGGCTGTATCCTTCTTTTTACTAGCCAAAGCAATCTCCAGTTCCTTCATGGTAAAGGGTTCTGTCATCCTAGTATCATCAACAGTCGAAATTGGACAATTAATATCACTGATTTCTGGGACATGGGCCGGAACTAAAATGTCCATGAAGCTATTAGCCAAATCGATATCTTGTTTCATGAGATGGTTGTCATGAGTAACATTACCTTTAAAACTTTTTACTATTCTCCATGCTTCAGATGAGTTTTTATTTTGTAAGTCATTACACAACTTCTCCCAGGATTGAGTTTTTGCTCTCTTAATAACATGTTTCGCTTCTCTGGCACATTTTTATAAACATTATAATTTTGTGGTGTCATATTTAAATGGAACAGTTTGAAACTCAATCTCCTCTGAGCTACTGCTTTCGAGCATTCAACATTCCACCATGGTTTGTGCTGAAATCCAGATATATTATGTTTTGGTCCATATTTTATGTAAGGAATAGACGAGTCCCCTGCATTATTAATTATATTATGAAATTCTTCTAATTGTTCATCCTCTAATATATTTTCTTCATTTCTGATTTCGTTCAGGTTTCTCGTAATAATAGAAGTATAACGTTCCCAATTAGCATTTTTTAAATTTCTACGAGGAATTTTGTTAATTTTACTGTAGGATATGTTATTAATTGGTTTTGCATAGTTGAATGTAATGAGTATAGGAAAATGATTGCTTCCAACTGCATCCACTAGAACTGACCAATTATTTAACATGTTATGTAGCTGTGGTGAAACAAAAGAAAGGTCAATAGCGCTAGAACTTCTAAAAGGGGAAGGTACGGTGGTGTGCGTTCCATCATTAATCGTGATGAAACTTGAGAAACTCAGTGCATTTACAATGTCTTTGCCCCTAGAACATGACTTTCTGTTTCCCCACAAGGTATGATGGGCGTTAAAATCCCCTATCACTAAACTCAAATCATCATCCTTTTTTAAAACACGATTTTCCCATATATCAGCCCTAACATTACCCTTACCACAGTAGTAATTAAATATGCTAATAAATTTATTAAATCCTCTTGGTCGGATCTTAATTGCAAGGCCTTCAATGGGATCATTGTTGTATCCAGGATCAATATGTTCCCATTCAATAGAGGAATGAACAAAGAAAGCTATTCCACCGTATTCATCCTCCCTGTCTTGTCTTATAATACTGTAGTCACTTAGTTTATAGTTAAATTGTTCTTTAAACCAAGTTTCCTGTACAGCTGCAACATGAATCTTATTTTTAAGTAAGAATTCAGGAAACTCAGCCCATTTAGATGATAAGGACTGAGCATTCCACTGTATGAGTCTAAGTTCAGTGTATGTCATCGCAATAACTAAGATAATCAACATGAAGAAAGAAAGTTTGAAACGCATATATTACAAAGTTTGTATTGAATTTAATCAGGCCCTAAATGACATGTCTTCTAATATTGAACTGCATACTTTTTGTATTATGTTGGTTATAGTCGAGTTAATATTCTCACTACCTTGCGGAATTGTTTCTTTCAAGTTTTCCATGAGGTCGGTGGTCCACTTGGTGTGCTTAATTTTAAATAACGCCTCTTCAAACAGTTGTTTTAAATTTTCATCCGTGTGTTTCTCATTGTCTTGGCTTACCTTTTCACAGGCAATAAAGGTTACCACAGGTTTAGAGCTAACATTTATACCTCCTTTACTAAACCCCTCATCATCTGTTTTATTAAATTTTCTAAACTTTTCGGTGATACTTTGTTGGCGAAATGGCGACTTATTTTGACGAAATGGCCTTTTAGGCTTTAACCAAACTTGTGATTTTGATGACGATTCCGCTACATCTTCTTGGTTTTGCAATTGGGTCAATGCATTGTACCTGTTAGGTATTAAGGAATAGTTATGTTCATGGGGAGGTATTGAATAATTTGACATTTGCTGAAACTGTGTCTTCCTTGCATATGAGGTTTGTGTTGGAATACCCACATTGTGCTGAGACATGTGTGTCTTGGGGAAGTACTTTGAAGCAGTCATAAAGTTTTCTCTCATCTGTGTCATTCTTTGCCTTATATTTTGTTACCGTGCAAATTCTGGGCATATTCTTGAAGCACAATCATGATCCCCTTTGCAGTGTAAACAAGATGGACTTGCACTGCATTCCGTTCCATGAAAAGGTTTTAGACAAACTTTACAACTTCTTTCATTTCTACAGTTTCGCGACGAGTTCCCGTAACGGTAACACCGGTATCATTGTTGCACAGGATATGCATATCCCCTCACTGGAAGCACAACATAATCAAGCTTAATTTCTGTCGGGATTTTGTCTCCCTGAAAAGTCACTTTAACCCAATTCGTCTTAATCGGACACTCTGAAGTATACTTAGTAAGTCTGAAGGTATCTACTATCGGTAAGGGGCTTACGGAATCCTCTACAATTTCTTCAACATCAATGTCCGGCTCAATGTTAATCAACCCGACAACTTCCACACGATTCGATGGTATAAACTAATTGAACTCGGGAAAGTGAGAAGATGATACTAACCTGTTGGCCGTTGTGTGTGATTTACAGTTAATTACAAGATTATTTCCAGCTCTGGTAATACCATTAACTTCAAAACGGAGTTTTTCAATCATTTTTCCAACTTTAAATGGATTTATCTTTTTTTGTCTTTAGAAGATACAATAACTTCATACGGACCAGAGTGAAACACGTCATACGATCTTATTTTAGATGGTTTATCTCTTTTTGAGGGGGGATAAGTTGAATTTTCGTTTCTTGTTTCCATATGTTGAGTCATAAAACTACTATTATTGTCCATTGTCACCTCTTCATGATATCTCTTACGACTGTTCAAATCTTCTGATTGTCTTTGATTAATTAATACTTACTTGCGTTTGATGTTGAAATCCTAGAGGAACGTTATTAGTTGTAGGTAAAGGAGGGAAGTCATTATTTGTAATAGTTTTAGTTTGTTCCAACTGCCTATCAAACCTAATTTGGTTCCCACCATCATTGGTATCCCCATTATTCTCATCACCTTCATTTAATTCCATCATATTGACAGAAATAGGGCCGTACGGCCCAAAACCAAGGTTCTGTATAATATACAAAACTAATTTATGAAAAACAGAATAGAGAATAGATTAACCAAACAGTCACATTAAAATGAAAAAAATGTTCAAAGATAAACTATTTCCATTATTATTTCACATGTCTTGATAAAATGTTTCCAATTATTTGAAAACTATATCAACAAAACTGTAAATAGAAAAATTAGGTTAATAAACAACGTAAACACACAACCACACAGCAAGATTGTTGACTCACACTGAACCTCAAAGTTTGTTATTGTTCCTTTCTATGTTTGTGTATTTTAAAGGTAACAAACACGTATTATACATTTTTAGCGAATTTCCCCTATGGGGAAGAAGCTATTACCGTAGGTCTCATGGTAAGACTTAAGCCCGAGACCATGATAACTTTTTGTTTTGAGGTCCCCAGATGCCAAAAACAGCATTCGTTAAAATTTTTATATATGTATATATATATATCTATATATATATATATATATATATATAATGTGTGTGTGTCCGTTAACACGATAACTTGAGTAAAAAACGTCCGAATTTGATTAAATTTGGCTCAAATGTGTAAAATGACATTCATGACTTTAAGTTCGAAAACCAGAAAAATCGGACCATGGGAAGGGGGTTTATGGGGGTTTTAAATTTTCCAAAAATTAGTTTTTTGCATTTTTTACCCTAAAATTTTTAAAAAACTTAATTTTGGTTTTGACCAAGTTATAGAGCTTAAAAAAAACAAATAATTTAGTATTTTGAATTATTAACCTAGGTTAAGTGGTTGCGGAGAAAATCCAAAAAAACCTGCTCATAAAATCTCCCATGTTAATCTTATGGGAAAAAGGTTTTTGGCTTTTCCTCAGTTTATTTTAATGTAAACTTCACATTTGCTTTTACCAATCTGTTCAGTTCCACAAAACAATCATTTTGGTGTTTAAATTGTGATTCTACGCCCAACCGTTGCAGAGATATTCGAAGTGCTAAACACAGTACGTTGTCCAATGTTATCCTTATGGAGAATAAATAAAATTTAATATCTCGATTATTTATTAATGTATGTTGATGAAACTTGGTATGTGGCTTCAAGTAGTACTGGTATATTGATATTTGCACAAGAAATGGATTTTTTGTTGATTATTCCCGTAGCAGCAAACCTGCGTACTCAGCCCCCATGTTATTCTTATGGAGAATAAGTAAAATGTACTGACTCCCTTAATTATGAACATAAATTAATAAAACTTGGTATGTAGCTTCACTTGGTTGAGTTATATTGATAAGTATATAAAAACCCATTTTTCTGTTCCTTGTTGCAGCAAACCTGCTTCCTCAGCCCCCATGTTATTCTTATGGAGAATAACTAGAATGTCATATATCGCTTATTTATGATTGAAGATCGATGAAACTTAGTATGTGGCTTTGCCTAGTTAAATTCTATTTATATTTGCATAAAAAACTATTGTTTCTGTTCCTTGTTTCAGCAAACCTACATACTCATTACCAATGTTATTCTTATGGAGAATAATTAAAATCGCTTATATGTGAATATATTTTTATGAAACTTGGTTTGCGGCTTTATGTGGAATTCAGACAAATATTATGCATTGGAAATTCGCTGAGTCCGCAGGTTTGCTGCGACGGGGGTATTTTGTAAATAAAAGAATTGTAAATATTGTAAAGTTAACCTATCTGAACTACCTATCTAGCATAATTTTAAACTATCAAAGGCTTATATGGGCAGTATGATCAAAACAATTATTGTTCATCGCATGAAGCAAAAGTGTGATGAAAACTACTATTTGTAAGTAACTAAATAACATACTAACACGACTTTGTTTTATGTATTTAGATTAGGGGGGCTTTAGACCCTAAAAGCCAATAGTTTCATTTAATTCCAGTTGGGGCGGTGTACAAAGTTTAGGACTTGTCATTTACTATCGCATCTAAACTGCAATTTTCTCGCACTAATTGCCACATAAAGATCGACATATAACAAATATTTATTGCTGGCTAATTAAAAAATTTATAAAAATACTATACATTATTAAATAAAATCATTGAAGGAGGATTTAAAACTGTACTTTATAAGGCAGGAATATTTTAATTCATATTTAAAACGTTCTACAAATTAAGCCACATTATACACAATAATGCAATATTATATTTTATATCCTGGCTAAATAAATAAATGTCAAAAATATGTTCTCTAAAATTTCAAAAAACGTGTCTGTTTCTTTCATGTTCACACTTTGTTGTTCCTACTTATTTCATTTATTTTTTTGCATAATATGAAATATTTCACATTTATTATAAATCTAACTTAACAAATTGTCTGTTTTAAAGATTTGAATTAATAAAATGTATCGATACCCAAAACGATATACTTTACATTCTTAGTACCAGCATTTCACTATTTTTAGTAAACTTAAACAGTTAGTGTTATCATTTAATTTCCTATTCCCTACGTTTTAGAATGTGGCCAACAGATAGTTCATGAAAGGTATGAGGCCGTTATTTTCTGATAAGGCTTCATTTGCATTGTTGGCCGTTATCACTGTGAAACACTCTCAACTCTAATTTAGCCAACCAACATTATGTGACAATAGCTTTTACTACTACCACTACTGTCCATTGCAATTCCGCCATACCACTGTTAGGATAAATATTAATTTTTCTATCTTCTTTGCTCTACTTACTGATAATAACTACACAATTTAAAACACGTAAGTTATTGTTTTAAGAGGTTTATCGAATACATTGGTATTTCGAATACATCATCTAGTTCTTGAGTAACTGAATTGAAGGTTATTGATATTCTTGTTACTCCAGAAATGTTATCTATAATACCCTGAACCAAATTGTTGTATATTATCTATACATAGGTTATTAAAATGGCATTTTCATCACACTCTACCGAAAGTAGCTGTAGTGGTACTTTCTTACTCTAGTGCTGGAAAAACAGCTGGATATTTTTTACACACTGAGATCAGCTGTTCTTATTACTCTAGTTAGCAGATAAATGTAGAAACCAATGAGGTTTATTGTATAACTGGAGGTAACACTGCTTCACTATTTTTGTCTAAAAAGCGAGCCGGTGATTTTGTCAGGTGAGGGACACTGGTGAGGCAAATTTCTCGTTCTTTGAACTATCCTAATTGGTTGTTTTATTCCTATTAGTGAATCTACTCAAGCAAATTACTGTAATAAAAGTGAAAAAAGTTGGAACAAATTCATTTTTTCGTTTGAGTTATGCATCTACTTTTGTCGTGAAATATAAAAAATTATGAGCAAATAAACAAATACATGTTTATTTATGTTCAAATCAGAAGTAGGTATTGGTTTGATTCACTTTGTCGACTCATTCGGTTTCAGCGAGTAGTTCTTTGCCGCATCAAAACCATTGGGTTTATAACTAATACCCTGAACCAAATTGTTGTATATTATCTATACATAGGTTATTAAAATGGCATTTTCATCACACTCTGCCGAAAGTGGTACTTTCTTACTCTAGTGCTGGAAAAACAGCTGGATATTTTTACACACTGAGATCAGCTGTTCTTATTACCCATTACCAATGAGGTTTATTGTATAACTGGAGGTAACACTGCTTCACTATTTTTGTCTAAAAAGCGAGCCGGTGATTTTGTCAGGTTGGTACACTGGTGAGGCAAATTTCTCGTTCTTTGAACTATCCTAATTGGTTGTTTTATTCCTATAAGTGAATCTACTCTAGCAAATCACTGGAATAAAAGTGATAAAACTTGGAACAATTCATTTTTTCGTTTGAGTTATATGCATCTACTTTTGTCGTGAAATATAAAAATTATGAGCAAATAAACAAATACATGTTTATTTATGTTCAAATCAGAAGTAGGTATTGGTTTGATTCACTTTGTCGACTCATTCGGTTTCAGCGAGTAGTTCTTTGCCGCATCAAAACCATTGGGTTTATAACTACTATGGTACAAGCAATGCAAATTAATGTGAATGATTTGTCGACGTTGTTCCATCATACGCCGCCAGGGATCGTCGCGGTTTTGTCAATCATATTTTTGTTAGGAATGTTTTCATAGAGATTTTTAAATGTTTAAATAAACCTTTTTTGTGATGGTCGACAAAGTGATATTTTGTTTACACGGGACGGTTACGGCGGACGAGTCCTAACGACGCTGCAGATCACGTAGTTATCTTAATATTACGCTAGATCGCCTCCTCTAGTAGATATAAACCCAATGCCTAAACTTATCAAAGAAAGCCTAGCAATCTTGTTCATCAGTGTTACCTCCAGTATTACCAATAGAACTCCTTGTAAGAAACAATGTAATAGTATATTTCACTACTAGTCACGAAAGTTATCTTGCCCCGATATAGGACTTTGGTGACGAGTAGTGAATAATACTTTTCATCACGATGCAAATAATCACACTACACTTAAAAAAATTGCCTTATATTTCATAGTCTAGTATTTTTTATAAGTAAACACAAAACAGTCTTACAATTCAATTTAGTGTTTAAGTCAGCTGTTTGAACTTAAAGTTTTCAAAACAAATTACGAAATTACACTGGTGTTCCTGTTAAACAAAACGGTAACTTCAATTGTGTATTGTGTAGGGCAGGAACAGTTTTTTTTTGTTTTTTTTTTTTGGACAGGCAAAGTATGTTTAGGACAGTTAAAGTTTGTTTGGGACAGGCAGAGTCAGCTGATCATTATTATTTTTTTGTTACAAAGAAATAGATAATTTTCGTAGATCTCAGCTGCATGGTAATGGGCTATTTTCAAATACAGAGAGATG
Organism: Allygus modestus; assembly: GCA_963675035.1. Taxonomy (NCBI): domain Eukaryota; kingdom Metazoa; phylum Arthropoda; class Insecta; order Hemiptera; family Cicadellidae; genus Allygus; species Allygus modestus. Next base: position 59,415,052 of record OY776112.1, on the reverse strand, counting down.
AAAACACTAGTGTTGTCACTATGTTGTGAGAAATATTATTACCCAACAAACCTGATAAAAATGTCAGAAAAAACGTTTCATTACTATTATTATTATTATTTACAGTTTGATAAAAATGATCATCATAACTCGGACCTAAAATGTTATTCGGGTACTTGATCGAAGAATCTCCGCGCTCGGCTATAGCCTCCGGAAAATACCACTTTCGGCATTAGTATTTAAATATACTAGAGTAAGAGGCACGCAAGTTGGTACACGAGTGTACTATTCATTTCAACCACTTGTATACTAGTCACATTACAAACATTATTGGAGCTCATGTGCCGCTCGTTTACATTTGTTTGACACTGTCAGAAGGAGTGTTTGTTTACAAATAAATTGTTGTTGTTGTTTTGTTTGTAAAATTTTGTTAGTTCTTATGAGGTAAAAACCGAATTATTTATAAAGAAAATAACATACAATTGAAGTAAAAACCCACAAACAAATTGATGAAAAAACCATTTAACACTGATATTTAATTTATAAGGATGCATTTATTGCAATTCAAAATTTAATTGCTGCAGTTTTAATGCAAATAATTTCCTTTAAAACTGTCGCAATTAACTTTGCTGGTGTAACTGCATCAACAGCTGGTGCTTGAAACACGATCAAGGAACAAAACACATGGCAAGTATATTTTCAAGACTGAATTTTATGCTAAAGTTCGCAAAAAGGTAATAGTTTGTTTATTTCTGTTTATGCCAACTTACGTGCCTCTTACTCTAACTGGGAATTGTTGAAATATTTGCATTAATAAGATCCACAGTTATTTTGAAATTTCGTCCTATCCAAACTATTCTTATGTATTCACATGCTAAAGATCACTATAGAGGATGTGACGTAGCGATATGTTTTTCGTACTTTTCTGAAAGTTCATATAGTTATAGATAATAGAGATTTTGTTAAATAATCTTCTATATTATTAAGAGAATATCTTGATTTTTGTTCGGCGATTTTCAACCCCAAAAAATATTATTTTATATACATATTTGATATCAATCGAAAGCTCTTACTCTCTATATGGGCTTTTTGGGGTTTCCATACACTCTCGACCACGGGGCTTTGCCCCATGAGCTCTCTAAGTTGGTTTTTAGCCCATAAGATTAAAAAAAGGGAATAATTTGATTTGAATTGCAGCTGTTAATTCATTATGAACAGGTTATTATCAATACCTTATTTTACAGTTAAGGTATATATTTATCTAAACAAATAAAATAAGTTATTTTTCTACATCGCTTTAAGCAGTGAAATGTTGTATGCAACGGAGATATTTAAATTTGTGTAAACATTTATTTATTTGTCTGTCTTTTTATAGGACAGTTTTTGTCTGCGCTTCAAAAAGAAGACTGTATTGAACTAAATTAAACATTTTGCCTATTTTCGTGTGGAGGAGGAATCCTTTTGGCTGTTTAAATCATAGTAGTCATTAGGGTTGTGCCCCTTTGTCCGGAACTGCTACAAAGTCGATCTTGAGGGCACGGTTACTCAATATTTCACTACGGCATACACCATATTTGTTCTAATGAGCATTTAGTAAGCTAATTATATTTTATCACAGAACGGAGGAAACACGTACTGCTTTACTACTCTACAAAGGTATACTAGACCATTTAAAATAATGGCACGGTAATAAATCATTGGCTATACAGAACACGTAAGCCCTTGCAATATGGTATTTAAAGCTCAGTTTATCTAAGTAACCATTGTGATTATAATACCGAATATTTTATATGTTTTTCACACTCACTGCGTTACAACAAATTTTTATGTGATTACGGTGGTGCGTTACGAGACCTATGGCTCACGTTTGGTGTGATTACGGCTGTCCGAAGCGAGACCTTGAAATCTCGTTGCGCAGATGATCTTATGCGCATCATATCATTGAAACGAATATAAACAGAGCACTCTGTGGTAGTATTTTGTGAACTAGCACAACTGTTGCCTTCTCAGGATTTCAATATGGCACAATAGTACGAGGCACCGAGATCTCGTATTGCACATTTACGAGAAAAAAACTCACCAAAACGCACCACATTTTAGGTTGTTGCAATAACAACAAAAAACTTTTGGCGCAATTTTGTGAACGGGACGTACTCAAGAGCTTCAAGCAGCGCTCTGAGCAACCAAGCTTCGTTACGAGGTCCGTGGGTCTCGTGTTGTATAAAATTAACCATTTATTACTTCAGTGCGTTACGAGATCTGTAGATCTCGTTTGTTTCCATGGTTACCAAAGAGTCAGCAATCAATAAGCTTTATGGACATGTCTATCTTATTTTTTAATTTACATGGAGTTATCGACCGTATGTAAGGGAAGAATACCGTATCATATTATGCAAGCGCACCAAATATAGGTTAAGGTACGAGACCTCGGGACCTCGTAACGCAGTGCACGTGATTTAAGTCCTCCTTCAATAAGTCTAACAAACTACAGGAGTTATTGAGCAGATATTTGGAAGAAGATGGGTCCATCCCGAAAGAAAAACGTTATGGGCTTATTCCCGGTCCAGTGAGGATAGGCCCTAACGCCCTTTAACATTTCCATGTTAATTATATACTTACTAGGCCGATTAAGCATATATTTGGTAGAAAGACATCAGGCAATGCAATATAGTCGTAAACAGACCTATACTTTCCATCCTGTTTGCCCTTTGGAACTTATCTGCTCCGTCGGCCTTTACAATTTGATTTTAATTTATTCATCACTGATGTTAGTAGTTAACTTAACCGATTGATCATACATTTGTTAGGAAGATAGTTAATACATCAGCATAAAACCTTTGCCTACTCCTGCTCCAAAAATGCTTTGCCAAATCTTGGATCCATTGAATTTATGGGTTAATAAATGTGTTCTAATCAGACCTCATCCATATAAAAATATGGTATTGTATAGAAATATTTTTTCAAACTAACATTGGGGTTGTGGTTAAGATTTTTTTATTCTTTATTTTTTCCGGTCCAATACAAGTATTATTCCGGTTCATCAATTATTATTCACAGAACGTAATAACTAGTATTTACATAAAATAACTTGGAGGAACATTACTGTGCTCGCTCCATTCGAAGACACCCTAAAACCAAAGTTCATCATCTAATCTAAAAGGAGATCTTGGACAAGTCTTAATTTGAACCACCTGTTGGCAGTTTGCTCACCAGTGTTAACAAATTGTGCACCAAGAACAAGTCCAATGTTGTTAAGAAACTTGGTTGCGTTTTTCTTTATGAAAGTAACTTTTTGGTTAGCATATTACGTGTTGTTAAAAACTTACGGGGTGTAATAAAATACGTCTTACAACTCTTAAGAAATATTTACACTTATACTGATTCACATACAGACGGTAAACATATATAAACGGTATCAGGAAACTGACACATACATTTTCCCTTTTAGCCAAACTTTAATGACAAAAATATTTGTTATTTACTAAATATAGAATATGAAGTATAGATAAATGTACAGAAAATTGTCTAAAATAGTTGTTTTCAGAAATATCCACCCAAATCCCTTTTTGGGAGGCACTATAGAGTCCGTTGCTACACACAGTGGTTTTGAGAGGGGAAATGCCCCCTTGCCCCCCCCCAGGGTTAAATAGCAACACATTTAGAACATCATCTGTTGGTCAATGCTAACTTGACCTGCATATCAAATTTTAATGAAATTGATCAGTAAATAAGAGAGAAATAGTTATTTTTGTATTCCCCATAAGAATAACATTGGACAACGTACTGTGTTTACCGCTAAATGAAAATTTCAATTTTCTCCGCAACTAGCAATCGTAGAATAGTAATTTAAAATACTAATTCATTTGGTTTTTGAGCTCTTTTTAATGGTGAATAGTAATATTTTTTAACATTTATGATTTTTTATGAAAAATCCAAAAAACTGAATTTTGGATGTTTTAAGGCCTGTAATTTCTGAACCCGAATTTTTCCAGAAATGCGGGTGGTGTCATTTTGTTTGAATCCTAAAGTTCTACAATCCACGAAAGTTTAATCAAAATCGTTAGAGCCGTTTTTGAGAAATTTGGATTTTTCATGTTTTTTGGCGGTTTTTGGGGGATAATTACCCTTAAAAATCAAAAATTCAAACAAATGAAAAAACACCTGGCGATATCGTGGATTAGTACCTACATACCAAATTTCATAAAAATCGGCCCATAGGTTAGGGCTCTAGCTCTGTACACATCCACACAGACACACACACACACACACACACACACACACACACACACACACACACACACACACACACACACACACACACACACACACACACACACACACACACACACACACACACACACACACACACACACACACACACACACACACACACACACACACACACACACACACACACACACACACACACACACACACACACACACGAGATATCACGTAAAAACCACTTTTTTGGGTTCAGGGAGCACCAAAACTAATATTTCCACTAACAACTCAAATTCAAAAATGTTTACGAAAACAATACTTTCTCCATATACTATGTATAGGGGGAGAAAGTAAAAATGGTGCAAGGCTATCGATTTCAACCAGTCACACCGGTCATCATCAGGCCAATCTCAACATTGGCCTGATGATGACCGGTGTGACTGGTCGAAATCGATATAGCCTTGTACCATATTTTATATATGTTTACCGTCTGTATGTGAGTCAGTACAAGTGTAAATTGATTCTTAGATTACCATTATTTACTGACAAGTCACAGAGTGCAACATAGCTACCAACAATTTATTTGGATACAAATATTACATAAGAAACTATATTTTTTAAATACTTCAGCTTGATGATTTTAACAACGATTTTAAGTAAACTGAGAAACTGCATTAGTACTGGACATCGAAAGGTTTTAACGTAATTGCATTATTCTGATACAAGCCACAATTGTGAATTCCCCTTGCAAACGTGTGTAGCCAACGGACGTGAGTTACATTGTAAAACCGTTCTTTCAATTCAGTGAAAACTTAACATTAATAAAGCTCGACTCTTTTCCGCTAATGTAAAATGTCCTAAAATAGTATTCAGTTATTTGTATTCTCTACAAATACTGAACAACAATTCAATTACTCACAATTACTGCATACACCTTGTCAATAAATAGTACCGTTAAAGTTTTACAATTGCCAACCAATTCCTAATGGTAATATTTTACTTTCAACTTCAGAGCATTTCCTCTACTATAACTAACAAATAAAAACAACCAATTATTAGCTCTATGTAAGATAAACATTTTCCTATCTTAAATATCAACACATTGAGGTAATTTTTGTTGAGCCAGTCTGTCTTTGCCCGCGCTGTGATCATGTCCGTGTCGACAGGCCTGCCTAGTATTTATTTTACGTTTTATGTGTCGTAACCATTTTTTGTTCATTGTGTACGTTAGCATGTACTGCATTGTGTTTTTAATTCATTGCAACATAATATCTGCAGCTAAGGAGCTAAAACCATGGATGATAAAATGTTGTGTACTTTAAAATGAAAAATTGTTAACAATTGAGCAATTATGGTTGTTGAGGAACACGTTCAATATAAACAAAAAATGTCAGTAAATATCAGAAGTTTTAAAAGTAAATAGTTTTATATTTATTTCTTGATTTATTTGGACTTTACCTATCGCTTCTAGTGTTTAAAACTACACATACTTACACTAAACTACACACACATTTTTTGTGTAGTTTTAAACACTAGAAGCGATAGGTAAAGTCCAAATAAATCAAGAAATAAATTCCCATCGTATTGAGTTTAAAAAATACAGTTTTATATTAATTTGAACTCTTATTTTATCTAATTATAACATGTATTTTATTATAATCCCAAGCTTTCTTAATTTTAAGAGAAAAAAATGTGTACTGATCGTATTTAGTGTTATAAAAAACTACAGACAGAAACTAAAATCACGTTTTCTGTTTGATCCATTCTACACATAAAATTTTGAAGCAGATGTGTTTGACAATTAAAGTCCTCTCTGAGTATTATGTGATTTTAATTCAACCTGTTTCGGAGCTTAAGGTAAACTGACACATACACACACATAGTCAGCTATACATATTCATGTGCCTAGGTTTAGTGCGTCTCAATTGACTTATGACTGTATTATGAGGCTCTGCACTGACATAACCACAAAGGTATCCCAGCTTGGCCGGTAAACCAGTTTACAGGGATCACCTTTGCATAACACCAGTCTGCAGTTAGAACGATCCACCTTGGAGCTCGTGTTCCAAATTTGATCATTGCATTATTGACAGGTGATGCAGTAGTTCTAACCCCACCCTAAGCCGTGCTGTTCTACTATACCAGAATAATACTACTAGTACCAGCGAGACCGAGACATATTTTGTGAAATATGATTCGTTTCAAGAGTGAAAAATGTGTCCACTTTATATACAATTTGTATTCAGTGGTTCTAGTCACTGTTTTCAAGAAATAATTTGATTATACTTTACATTGTCTAAGTGCTACTTTGACAGTTCACTGGTTAATTTATTCACACCTGTTATAATTATCTATATATTTAATTTCATAAGCGAATCTGTCCTCGCAAAACATCTCGAGCTATGAAAAAGTTAAGTTAGGTTATGACGATTCATTTTAAAGCTCTAGGGCAAAGGACGGTGGAAAGAATATCAGAAATGACAAAAATTACGCCCCACTGGACTTCAAAGATCCAATGATTTTCTTGTGGAAATATCACTACAGTGTTTTAGCAAAATGAACTAATGATCAGCTGTGATTATCCACTTACACAACAACCATATGTTAGGGGCTATAGCCCCTGTAACCCACTAGTTTTCTTCTAATTTTAAACACCTTTAACCTTTATGTTAACATTTTTAATTTTCAAATGAGTTTTTTAGCAAAGTTATTTAACCACTATGCTGTTAGGTCCAAAAGCCCCTAATTCCAAAATGTTCACAAAATTGTTCCACTGAAATCCGAGATAACTTTTGCAAACAAGCAAACAGACAGACATTGCTCGTATTTGAGTTTAGGGAATCAATGAATGGGCAGATCGAGCTTAGTAATATTTGATTCTGTATTCTGTAATGTAATGGAAATGTAATGTATCATGTAAATTATTCACTTTTTTAGTTACTTAATTTTATATTGCCTAGTACTAACTACTTCACTATCATTTAAATGGTTATTTTACTTATATTTGAATTTGATCAATGATGGCAATCTGGCCTTGGAAATTACGGAACATTCAGAATGAAGTATAACAGGGATTTGTCACTCTCCCAGCTACAATATCTCAGTCTCAGTGACAGCGCCACGTTTTGTGCCAAATTATGGTACATTCAGAATGAAGTAGAACAGGGATTTGTCACTCTCCCAGCTACAATATCTCAGTCTCAGTGACAGCGCCACGTTTTGTGCCAAATTATGGTACATTCAGAATGAAGTAGAACAGGGATTTGTCACTCTCCCAGCTACAATATCTCAGTCTCAGTGACAGCGCCACGTTTTGTGCCAAATTATGGTACATTCAGAATGAAGTAGAACAGGGATTTGTCCCTCTCCCATCTACAATATCTCAGTCTCAGTGACAGCGCCACGTTTTGTGCCAAATTATGGTACATTCAGAATGAAGTAGAACAGGGATTTGTCACTCTCCCAGCTACAATATCTCAGTCTCAGTGACAGCGCCACGTTTTGTGCCAAATTATGGTACATTCAGAATGAAGTAGAACAGGGATTTGTCCCTCTCCCATCTACAATATCTCAGTCTCAGTGACAGCGCCACGTTTTGTGCCAAATTATGGTACATTCAGAATGAAGTAGAACAGGGATTTGTCACTCTCCCAGCTACAATATCTCAGTCTCAGTGACAGCGCCACGTTTTGTGCCAAATTATGGTACATTCAGAATGAAGTAGAACAGGGATTTGTCACTCTCCCAGCTACAATATCTCAGTCTCAGTGACAGCGCCACGTTTTGTGCCAAATTATGGCACATTCAGAATGAATTATAACAGGGATTTGTCACTCTCCCAGCTACAATATCTCAGTCTCAGTGACAGCGCCACGTTTTGTGCCAAATTATGGTACATTCAGAATGAAGTAGAACAGGGATTTGTCACTCTCCCAGCTACAATATCTCAGTCTCAGTGACAGCGCCACGTTTTGTGCCAAATTATGGTACATTCAGAATGAAGTAGAACAGGGATTTGTCACTCTCCCAGCTACAATATCTCAGTCTCAGTGACAGCGCCACGTTTTGTGCCAAATTATGGTACATTCAGAATGAAGTAGAACAGGAATTTGTCACTCTCCCAGCTACAATATCTCAGTCTCAGTGACAGCGCCACGTTTTGTGCCAAATTCATGACTTTTTAAATCAGTTAGTTCCTTCCACTATGATACTTATTTTGATGAGTTATTTTTTTAATTCCTACAGGAATATACATAACAAAAATAGAATAATAGAAGATTTATTTCCTTTGTGCGAACCTCTGCTAATTTTTCAAATAATAATAAACTGAGCTGAATAAAATGTTTGACTTGACACAAAAGTTAAATTAAAATTATAATGTTTTAAGCATGTAGATTGCAAGAATATTTTATTTAGATTTTAATGTTATAGTCATTATTCATTTTCTGTAAATACACACAAATTTAAATAATATATAGCTTGCAATGAAAAGCCACATGGTTGAATGAAAAAATAGGTGTGCTACTCCAGTGCCTAAAATAGGTCAATCCCGGTCATGTACGTCACGCGGGATACAAGCTCCACTTCGCTGACATACAATTTTTGTTTCTACAATCAGCTGACAGTGACGCTCACCTGATGTGCCGACTTGCTATATGTTAACCCAAGTTAAAAGATAATCACATAAAATCTACAATAACGTTGGTTTTAATTATTTTAAAGATACATAATAATCGACTATTGATGTATTAATGTATCGACTACTGATGTTAAATACCTTTGGAAATAATTGATTATAGTACACAAAATGATAAAGCATGTCTGCATTTACCAATGAAACTCAGATGTATGGATTCGTTTCACACATTATAGTTTTACTAGTGCGTGTTGTATATTAATTGTTCTTAGTGTACTTCATAGGTGAACATACATATAAGAACACGTTTTCCATTTCATTTTGGTTATCTTTTTGTATTAAAAGTTATGTTTGCGTTAATTTAGCTTTGAACAGTTGCAAGACCATAGCCTATCACGGCAAATTACATTAAAATATTGTGGCATGTATAAGCCACAGGATTAAACTAGGGCACTGAATTACTAAATTATGTTTTGTGTTTATGACTAAATTAAATTCAGTGCTACTGTTATTAAATGAAATTATAATTTTATTTGTTTAAAAAACAATAATTTAAGGGAGATAACACTTTATAAGTTAAACACAATATAATTGTTTAGTGTTTTTCATAGCACACATACACTTACACAAGTGTTTATATGCTTCATACAGTGATAGGTGATACATACATGGATAGGTGATTATTACGAAAGTAGTTCATAGAACCTATGATTTGGACCAGTCAAAAAGGTCTTCCAATCTTGTTAGCAAAGATTAATCTATTTGTTGATTAAGAAATTGTCCAAACCTTAGAGTAAAGGTTGGATCAAATTTTGTTTGTTAACTTAATCTTTAAATTTAGAAACTTTCTTAATTTTAAGTATGTTTTTGACATTTTTCAAAGGAGTTGCAATCCGTTGTATTCATGTTTGTGTTCGAATAAAGTGCAATGGTGACTAGCGTATTATTAAAGACAGGGTTTGTTTTAGACTTATTTTCCTGGTTTAGCCAAAATCCCACAAGATAATTACAGCCGCACTCTAGTGGCGCGCTTCAGACGTCTTAATTGGAAACACTCAGTTTCTTTAACTCCGTTTCTATAATTAAAACTACAACTATCCTTGAAATTATGATGTGAACGGCGGGTTTCAGTTTCTAAAGGGAATCGCTCTAAATCCCCATCACATAAATTGAATATATCCTAAACCTGTTTTTGGTTATGGTTGTAGGTAACCTCAAAATAATGTAGATCAGTTGTTTGACTAGCCTTTTAACCTTTTTCTCTCATAAAAAATCAGACGTAGTAGTTTAGTAATTTTGAAACTAGATTTTGTGATTGTCCAGAAGGGCTGTTTATAAGAATTGAGTTTTATAGGCTTCAAACGTTGTCTGAAACAAAGATAAGGTGCAGAAGACCGAACAACCGAATTTGTGCCACGACACTTGGGAAATCTAACAGCCCCCCCCCCTCCAAACCACTCCAGGACTTCCTATTCTAGATAAACGTTATCTGAAAGCTCAAGGGCTTTAGGTTATACTGTAAATTTGAAAGAAAATGTAAATTAAAGAAAAAATCAATTTATTTAAAAATTGTATAAACATGTTTTTATAACGCATACTTCTACTTTAATTTGTTCAGTTTGATTTGTCATCAAAATTTAACAATATATTACTCAAGCTTGAACTATATAATCTACTACTTAGGATAGCCTTTATAAATTATAATTATAGAGACAATTTGTCAACCTGTTTTCCTTGAAGGTTTTATTAATCTGTGACAAATCTAGTACTGAATTAAAAAACCTTCATTGGAAAGATGTATCTTCTACGAAATAAACTTGAATGATTCGCTATTCTTTAAAGAACATCATAAATACAGCCAATAAACAAAAAATGGAGGATCTACAAGTGAAAAACTGCCATCACTTGGCATTTATTGAGCCATAAATAAGTGAATGTGTCCAATAAAATCATGTGGACCAATTGATATATCTTCTCCTAACATAAATTGTTTACCGCGTCCAACCAAAAACGCCTGTTAAGTATTATATCAATCCAGTTACACTATTAACTATTCACACTACTATTATTCTTATACTATTATTTATTAGTAAGAGGGTTTTGTAAAAATTATCACCAGTTGTTTCGAACGGAATCGCGATGTGTTTTTAACAACCATCATTAAAATAACACTTTTTGTTATAGTGGCTGGTTTTTAATATTTGAGTTTTTCATTTAAGGTAAGCTAATCATACCAGAGTCTTATAGCGTTTTAATTGCAATAAAATAACTATATAATTTAATTTAGAATTTTTTAAATGTAGTAACTTGTAAAGAAATTATTTATAAAATGAGATAATGAAACAACAGGAAAAATTAAGAATTGCTGGTGCTACTTGGTTTTGCAAGTCTGGGCAAACTCGTCATTTTCATGTTCCGGGAGGTCGGAAAGAGAATTGTTCCCTTGGGCTGAAGGGTCACGTGACGGCCGGCGTTGTCGGGTTCTGGAACCTCCTGCCCAAAGCTTGTAAGTTCATCCTCGTCGGGAGCCTGCGGCAATTTACTGCTACTCTAGCTACTCTAGTGCTGTTAGTGTCGAGAGGCTACTCTGCGAGACGTGAATCTCTTCAGATTGGAAGGTACAAATTGATTTTTAGCGAATTTCCCCTATAGGGAAGAAGCTATTACCGTAGGTGGCATGGTAAGACTTAAGCTCGAAACCATTTTTTTTTTTTGAGGTCCCTAGATGCCAAAAACACTCTTCGTTCAAATTTATATTATACTTATAATTTATATTATTTATATTTATACTGTGCTAAACACAGTACGTTGTCCAATGTTATCCTTAAGGAGGATAAATAAAATTTGATACTGTACCTCGATTATTTATGTATTGATGAAACTTGGTATGTGGCTTCAACTATTTGTGATATATTGGTATTTGCACAAAAAAGATTTTCCAATTCCCCCGAAGCAGCAAACCTACATACTCGGCCCCCATGTTATTCAAATGGATAATAAGTAAAGTTGTATGAACTTAAATTAATAAAACTTAGTATGTATATATATATATATATATATATATATATATATCCGTAGGCAAGATAACTTTCGTAAAAATGGTCCGATCTTGATTAAATTTGGTACAAACGTGTAAGGCAGCATCTATTTTCATGAGTTCGAGAACCAAACAGGTCGGTCTACTTTAAGGGGGATTTTGGGGGAGTTTTGTACCCCAAAAATGGGTTTTTTAAGCTTTTTACATATAATTCTCTTTAAACCCAAATTTTGGTTTACACCATTAAATTCAACTTAAGAAAACAAACAATTTGGTATTTTGATCATTGCTCTACGTCATTTGTTACCGAGATATTGAGAGTGCTAAACACAGTACGTTGTCCAATGTTAATCTTAGAGAAAAAGTAAAATTGTATATCTCGCTCATTATAAACATATATTAATGAAACTTGGTATGTGGCTTCATATGGTTGAGTTTTAGTTCTGTTTGCATTCAAAACTCATTTTTTGTGGTCCCTATGGCAGCAAACCTCAGTACTCAGCAGGTATAATGTTATACTTACGGAGAATAATAAACATGTGATATCTTGCTTGTTTATGAACATAAATTGATAAAACTTGGTATGTTGCTTCATCTGGAGGTGACCCATTGGTATTTGCATAACAACCAGATTTTGTGGTCCTTGATGCAGCAAACCTGCATTCTCAGTCCTAATGTTTTTTTCTTATGGGAAATAAATAAAATTTCATATCTCGCTTATTTATTAATACGCTTTGATTAAAGTTGGTAAGTAGCTTCATGACTAAGTGAAATACCATTTGAAATTCGCTGAGTATGCAGGTTTGCTGCAACGGGGGTATTATTTTATAAAAACCACTTCTTAACATCAAGAAAATATTATAGCGTGCTAAACAGCGCTATAGTCTTAATATTAAGTATTTTACTAAAATAAATCAGTAAATCTAGATTGTTCCCAGAACGTAAAAATTGTTATGGTTCCTACTGTTCGACGTATCGTTACTTTATTTCCATGTGTATTTAGCTATGGAAAAAATATGTTAATTAAAGTTTAATCATGATCATTTTAATACTATATATCTGTAATTCCATTACACACAGGTCTTTTCAAAGATACGGCTAACTCAATTACACAAAATCTTTAAACCGTTTGTAAAAGAATAAACCTTTCTTGCTACAAAGGACTGTCAAAAAGATTGTTCCTGCAACAGACGTGGTATCTCTTAGTTAATAAAACTCCGCTTTGTTTTGTTATCTTTGTAACACAGATAGAATTAATCGGATTGAGTTTATCTTTAACATTTTTTGTGGTTTGAAGGATAGTCCCTAAGTGTACTCAACCTAGTTTCAAAGGGCTAATCACAAAATGCAGCATACACAACTGTCATAGTTGTTATAAATCATGTGTTGGGCGAAGCCTGCGGGTAACATCTAGTAGTTATTAAAACTAATTTAAACAGTTATTACTAAATATTAAAAATAAGTAATTGGAACACTCAATAAAAAACTACCTTTTAAAATACATAGTATGTGTTTTAACATCTCGTAACCAATTGCAATGTATGCATAACACTGTAGACGTATATCAATAATGAAAAACACTAAATTGTTTATTTTTTAAGCTGAACTCCACGTTGTTCTTATGGAATATTTGGTTTTAATCAGATGAGAAAATCATAAAATGGACTGTAAAGATAAACCTAAACAATAACCTTTAAAAACCAAAATATCTCTTTTACTTATCTCATTGCCTTATCACCAAGTGAATAACAATTTTAGTTTGAAGATTTTCTTAAACAAATCAAATATAAACAGTCGTAAAATAAAAAATAAATCTTGTCTGAGAGAGCCGCTTGACTTTGTGACGTTATTGTATCTCCTGCCGTCCTGACAAATGATACATAATTTTCGCACTCGAGGCGAAGGAATCTCTTTTCCTTGTCATTTACTACTCAAGTAGCAATTCTCTCCTTCCTTTTTCTTCCAGAGAACTAGGTTTTTCAGTTACAAATCTTACGTTTAGCAAAAATATAACCCTACGATAAACGTTAAATAAAAATAGGACTACCTTAGATGAGATAAATAAGCAATTGATGCATCAAGCATAGTAAAGGCTAGGATCGGGAACATAATAACTTTTCGTTTTGATTTCTCTGTAGATTTAGCAAAATTTCATACAGCCCCCAGCTATCAATGTTTATTGCGCTTTTGACAGCAGTACCAGGGTAAGGCTCATTGCTTAGAGAAGGTCAAATTGTTTCATTATTTCAAAATTAGTTATTAACAATGCCGCTTAACATGTCCATAGTTCTTGAACTAAACATTTTAACATGCAATCCACTTTTGACGTGTTTTCTGTTAAAGTATATTCTAAAATAATTTTTAGAACTAATTCTTCGAAGGAACATGTTTTCCTGGGCTTATGGAATAGAAGTAACAAAAGTGCACGAATAGGTTAATTGCACAGCCTTGAATAGGAATTTCTAACAAATAATAAATTAAATTGTAATTGCATTAAATATTTTACTTTTCTTACTTATACATTTTTTTGAAACTTCGATTAATTTTAATGTAAGAATAAAAGTTTAAGTGGAACTGTCCCCTTTGTAACGCTCTGATTCGGCGATAAAAGTTGCGCAATTTATATCTCCCGCTGCAAGGAAATGCCATCCAGCTTGTCGTTTACGTCGGATGATGCCAATTTATTTTACAAACAGTCCTATTTTACTTCTTGACACTTTATAATGTAAAATGTCCTCTTATCTTATCATCATTAATGCAGAACACTGCAAAAGCAACTTTGTTGATAAGAATTATTTATATTTTTGTAGTTCGCTTCTCATTTTTCCTTACATAATTACTATTATAAAGTAAACCGTTTTCAATCGAGCTGAAAGCTTCTTTCTGTAGAAATTATGTTAGGTTGCCATATAGTATATCAAGGGAAATATAATTAAAATTGCACACAGCACATTTAGTTATACGCTAATGTAAGTAACATTTTGAAAATTCCAGTAGGCAAATTCATTTTGAGCTTAAGAAGGGGCTCCAGTCCACTGCTTATTCCTGCTTCTCCCATAAGCCAATGTTACCTTTCAAAACCCACCTCTCCTCAACGAATTATCCGAGGTAGTTGATTTATGGTTCATTAATAATCAGTAATACCTAGAGATATTAGTGAGCAGAATTTCGATAGCACAAATAGTTCCATGCTTGAATCAGGGATTGTTCTGATCAGCAAACTGTAAAGAATGTCTTCTAAACTGGTAGCCAAACACCTGTATATGTCTCAAATGTGACAGTGCTGCGATTTTCGGTACAAGTTACGAATTTTTCATGCAGTCGGTATAAAGAGAACATTGCACAAATAAAATCTCGCTCTCATAAATCGATATAGCTGTTGTTTTAACAATATGTAAACATCATCATCATTATATTAAAATAATAAGGCGATTTTTGTGCAGATCATTATGGCCAAACTAATGGATCGATTTTGATGATTTCCGTGTCGTTTGAAAGCCCTTAACGTCTAGCTGTGCCTTTTGGGGAGTCTCAAGTCAGTGCGTGGAACCAAAAACCCTTGGGAAGTACGGTTTTTGCCCATTTAAATAACATTGGACAGCAAATCAAAACAAAAGAAGCAAAACAGCTGGGATTAAAGATACAAACATATGGATTGCTAGTTCCATTAGCTAAATTTTCAAAAGATGAATTTGTATCTCAACACAAAGTAATTAAATAGCTAACTTTAATTTATAAAGTGATAGTCAGTATATAATTAGGAAGGTTGGAAGAATATTCCAAAACCTGTTTCTGAAACCCCAAGTGCCACCAAAGTTGGCGGGGTATAAATGTAACAAAAATAACATCCAAAGTTATGGCTATAGCGGGGCCTACGGTAACGAACAGGCCCTCACGTTCGTTCGTTTGTGAAATTCCAGTGAGCGGGAAAGTCCCTGGCCCACTGTGGCTGTTTTAGGGCGCTTGGGCCCTCTTCAGGCGTAGGGCCTCACATCCCACCTCCCACTGATGTCACGTGACGTGGCCGTTCAGGAAGTGATTACGTAATCAAATACTGTTTTAACACGTCCCTTCTCACTTATTCGCGATCTAAACCACTAATTTACAATTTAAGACTTAAGAGAAAAACTGTCATTGCGGTTATGTTTTAGCTTATGTTCAGATAGAACAATCACTCTAGGAGTGGGTGCGGGTCCGCGCCTGTGACAATACATCAGGGTCCAGACGTCGTCACTCGAATGAGTTAACACTTTATGAGAGCCACACCTAGCCACGGGCTCGTGAAAGGGGTATTCTCATAAGTTTAATTAAAATGAATTAGCCCATTTGACACAGGCGCGGGCTTATTTCAAACGCATGAACACAATTTATTATGCTAGTACAGTATACAATATACAGAGTGTCACAAAAATGCGTAGCGCGCTATGCAGAACCGGATTCTACATACAAAAAAAGTCGAAAATGTAAAGTAACATTTTTGCGATTTCGGATTAGTTTAGTCGCAATCCGCCATTTTGTATTTTTTTGAAAATAATTAATAATTCAAAAACCCTTCGAGATTTTTTTGAAACTTGGTATAAACTTTAAGTTTCTGGTTTTTAACATTTTCAAAAAACAATTTTTATTTAACTTATCAAATTTCAAAATGGCGGCCATTTAAATATTTCAAAGTCAAATTCCATGAAAAATAGCAACTAAAACAAAATTTTACAGGACATGAAATTTAAAGCACTTAGTAATCCAAATCTAATGACATTTTTACTGTAAATATCGGTTAATAAATAAAAAAGTTATGGTAATTTTTTATAATAAATTTCAAAATGGCTGCCATATACAAAAATGTCAAAGTCAAATTCCTGGAAAACTAGCAACTAAAACAAAATGTTACAAGATATAAAATTTAAAGGACTTGGTCAAATGCACAAAGGAATTTGACTTTGAAAATTTTATATGGCCGCCATTTTGAAATTTATTATAAAAAATTGCCATAGCTTTTTTGTTTATTAACCGATTTTTACAGTAAAAATGTCATTGGATTTGGATTACAAAGTGCTTTAAATTGTATATCCTGTAAAATTTTGTTTCAGTTGCTAGTTTTCATGGAATTTGACTTTGAAATATTTAAATGGCCGCCAATTTGAAATTTGATAAGTTTAATAAAAATTATTTTTGGAAAATGTTGAAAACCAGAAACTTAATGTTTATACCTAGTTTCAAAAAAATATCTCGAAGGGTTTTTGAATTATTAATTATTTTCAAAAAAATACAAAATGGCGGATTACGCCTAAACTAAGCCGAAATCGAACAAATTTTACTCTACATTTTCAAGTTGTTTTTGTATTTAGAATATGGTTCTGCATAGAGCGCTACGCATTTTTGTGACACCCTGTATATTGTTATATTGTGCAGTGTACACATCTGTCAAAAATTACTTTGAATTACTGCCCGAATTCTCAGACAAGTAAACCATATAGTTGAATTAATTGGTATCCATAAATACACAGTGTTTAGTGAACTATAAGTTAGCCTTGGACACACTAATATTACAGGACCTAGAGGCCAATATCATTACTAAACACGCATGTTGTAATTAGCGGTCTCTGTACATATTTGTTCGTTTAAAACTACAAAGAATCTAATGAGCCTGATTTAAAAACTACTCATGATCAACAAATAAGGTTAAAGCCATTTTAACAACTCCTGAGTAAGGTAGCGTATTTTAGAAAGCATATTTTACTGGTTGATAAACGTACATAGAAGGAATTAAATAAGACAAGTTTAATTTTACTTAGCTTTTGACGTCCTGTAAGAAGAAGGAGTCACAAGGTGGTCTTGTGGAGACGGCTGACGAGGTCCACTGGATCATCTTGATCGTCTCCTGGAGCGTCAAGCTCGGTCCTGTCGACTCGGGAAGGCCCAAATGGTGCAAGTCTGTAACCTCCTCTGGACGAACGGCGCGGCGTCTTACTGGTCGACCATGGGAAAATAATAAGCCGGTTATGTAACTATCATAATATGTATAAATTAAATTAATATATTTGCTGTTTAATATGAAAAATAATGAGAGGGAATAAATAGGTTTCTATGGTGACGATTTAATTGTTGTCAATGTTTTAAGAAATTCTTAATTCTAACAGCAAAATAGTTATCTATATCTATAAATACAAAAAACTCGATCATCTCCTAGGCCAAACCTCTTCACCTACATCCACGAATTTGGCACAAACACTCTTTTAATAACGTAGATAACCACTAAGAAAGGATTTTAAGAAATTCCCATAGGGCCCCACCCTGCGAGGAGTCAAATTTCCAGTACAATTTTATTCTTATGGGCATTCATATAAATACGAAAAACCGATCATCCCCCATAGGCCAGTAGAATTAGCTCAAAAATGGGCGGAGCCTGGAAATTAATCTTGGAAGGCTGGGAATTGTTTCAATCTTTTTGTTTTACATAGAAGAAACAGGATCTGAAGTTGGTCCCATTACTCCTGATGTGCTTTTTAGTTTTCAGATGAATTTTAATTGATGAGCGAACGAAGTGAGACCATCTATGTATTAGCAGAGACAATGATTCGTTGTCAGTCAGTATGTGGTCGTGTGGTCGTTTGTGTGGTCGTGTGTGTTCGGGACGCAATAACGTGAAAACGGTTAAACGGATTTCTTTCAAATTTTACACAAATGTTTTCCGTTACATTTTACGCTACCAGTTCAAAAATTGAATATATTCATTCTACAATCTTTTAATAATTAACATTTAAAACTTGTAAAATGTGCATAATGTAAAGCATTGGGAAAATTTTATGATAGTAAAATACGAGATAATATTAAAAAGTTGTTTAATAATGACAAGAAACTATTTAAAAATGTTTATATTTATATTTTTTTATGGTTGTATAAATGAAGTAGTGCCCGTTTAACAAGAATTCATTAAGTTTTACAAAGGTTGTTGAAATTTATGTTAAAAAAAAACTAAATTTAAGTTTTACAAATAAAGATCACGTTCTTCTTTGATCTGACAAAGTTAGTATTTGTTCCACTAGAGTGCAGCATCAATTGATTTACTATTTACATTTTCAAGCCGTACTTTTTGTCAGTTTATGTTATTGAGCGAATCTCTCTTTCACTCACTTTGTCACTTCTTTGCAACGGCATCGCAGTGTAATGGCTTTACCGATTGATATGAAATTTGGCCAGTAGCTAAATGATACCGAGGAGAAGGTTTTTCTTTAGAGAGATTTGCAAAATTCCTCCTAGGTTACGCCCCACTGGGTCTTAAAATTCACTTTAATTGTAATGGAAGAAATATTTTATTGGGTTTATGTCACATGTTTTTAACTGACTTCAATTAAATTAAATGAACAGCTGTTAAAAACTGTCACTGTTTTGTTTACATTATTTTAAGTTTGTTTACTTAATGTAGCGTTCTTCCCCATAGATCTTCACTAGCAGCTAAAAAATTACACGAACCACTGGAAGCGGAGACTTTGCCATCCGAAGGAAGCCGAACTTGTCCGATGACGAACGAACTATCCGAAACAGATGCTTTATTGTGAGAAAACAGTGAAATGTAGCATTTTCAAATGTAAACAGAGGAAACCTACTTATATTCTAAAAAATTACTCTACATTTACGAAAAACTTATAGTAAAATAACCTAACCTAACTCCGCAGAGCGCTGTATGGCGGCTCTTTTCTTTGTAACATATTACAAAAACCCCGTCGCAGTAAACCTGCAACTCAGCGAATTTCCAAAGCATGTATATGTTTCTCATAAGCTTTTATGTATACAGGTTTATGTGTTACTTGGTACCACATAAAGCCACTTACCAAGATTCATAAAAATACATTTTTAAATAAGTGATAAATAGCAATTTATTTATTGTCCATAATAATAACATTAAGGCTGAATATGCAGGTTTGCTGCTACGGGGACAGTCAACAAAAAATTGTCTTGGAGCAAGGTTAGGAGCTATGTCCCCTTCCAGCCATGTTTTAAGAAGTAGAGTGGCCGTACGTGTGTGTTTGCGTGTGTTTATGCGCGTTAATAACTCAAAAACAGTCAAGCATTTTGTAATTGCATTATCATGAGTTGTTTTTAACTTTTAAAAGGTTACAATATTAGTATTTAATTTTGTATGTTTAATAAATTAACATATGTTTGCCTTTTGGTAAGAAACAGCTGATTATTAGCAGTTAATTATAGTAGTTTGAATGAAACACGTGGTTTTCAGTTAATAAAAAAGGCCACTAGCAAAATAGGATTATAATTAGGTATTGCGATTATTAATTATTAGCTATACTAATTAATTAGTAGCTTGTATGTGTTTTCACGTGATTTTGAAAAATTCTCCTCAAAACTGCTCTTGAACAATAGCAAGTCGTTGGGAACCAAAATATTGTGAATAATTTTTGTTCCTGCCTCAGGGCTCCGCCAACGCTGCCCTTTTCTTTCACTCCAAGATGTCCAATTTTAACGTAACAAATAGTAGTAATGGTAGTTGGATTTGTTTTGTTAAAGCCTCATCTCTCGAAAGATGTCCCCACGTTGGATACGCCGTCCCTCTCATCTGTAGACCTTTTCCCCCTTTTATTAAACTACTCTAAATATGCTTGGTAAGACTGGCAAATTCAAGATTTGTTTTTCTCCAAGTTCTGTATTTCTATGCGTTTTAACAATTATATTAAGGTAAAATAATACCCACGTCGCAGCAAACCTGCGTACTCAGCGAATTTCCAATGCATATATATATGGGTATCACTACTACCTAGAGCCACTTACCAAGTTTCACAATAATACATTCATTAATAAGTGATATATAGCATTTTATTTATTCTCCATACGAATAACATTATAATTGAGTACGCAGGTATGCTACAACAAGGAAGGTAAGACATGTGTTTTTTTTCAATTATCAATATAACTCAACCAGGTGAAGCTACATAACAAGTTTTATTAATTTAGGTTCATAACTAAGGGAGATATAAAACCTTACTTTTTACTTTCTCCCCCTATACATAGTATATGGAGAAAGTATTGTTTTCGTAAAAATTTTCGAATTTGAGTTGTTAGTGGAAATATTCGTTTTGGTGCTCCCTGAACCCAAAAAAGTGGTTTTTACGTGATGTCTGTCTGTGTGTGTGTGTGTGTGTGTGTGTGTGTCCGTGTGTGTGTGTGTGTGTCTGTGTGGATGTGTACAGAGCTAGAGCCCTAACCTATGGGCCGATTTTTATGAAATTTGGTATGTAGGTACTAATCCACGATATCTCCAGGCGTTTTTTTCATTTTTTTGAATTTTTGATTTTTAAGGGTAAGTATCCCCCAAAAACCGCCAAAAAACATGAAAAATCCAAATTTCTCAAAAACGGCTCTAACGATTTTGATTAAACTTTAGTGGTTTGTAGAACTTTAGGTTTCCAACAAAATGACACTACCTGCATTTCTGCAAAAATGCGGGTTCAGAAATTACAGGACTTAAAAAATCAAAAATTCAGTTTTTTGGATTTTTCATAAAAAATCATAAATGTTAAAAAATATTACTATTCACCATTAAAAATAGCTCAAAAAACTAAATAAATTAGTATTTTAAATTACTATTCTACGATTGCTAGTTGCGGAGAAAATTGAAATTTTCATTTAGCGGTAAACACAGTACGTTGTCCAATGTTATTCTTATGGGGAATACAAAAATAACTATTTCTCTCTTATTTACTGATCAATTTCATTAAAATTTGATATGCAGGTCAAGTTAGCATTGACCAACAGATGATGTTCAAAATGTGTTGCTATTTAACCATGGGGGGGCAAGGGGGCATTTCCCCTCTCAAAACCACTGTGTGTAGCAACGGACTCTATAGTGCCTCCCAAAAAGGGATTTGGGTGGATATTTCTGAAAACAACTATTTTAGACAATTTTCTGTACATTTATCTATACTTCATATTCTATATTTAGTAAATAACAAATATTTTTGTCATTAAAGTTTGGCTAAAAGGGAGAAAGTATGTGTCAGTTTCCTGATACCGTTTATTCTCCATATGAATAACATTGGCGCCGAGTATGCAGGTTTGCTGCTACCGGGAAAAATCAACAAAAACCATTTTTTTGGGCTAATATCAATATACCACAACTAATTCAAACCACATAACAAGTTTTATCAACATACATAAATAATCGAAATATAACATTTTATTTATTCTCCATAAGGATAACATTGGACAACGTACTGTGTTTAGCACTTTGAATATCACAGCAACGGTTGGACGTAAAACAACAATTAAAACGCCAAAATGATTGCTTTGTAGAGCTAAACTGATTGGTAGAAAGAAATTGGCGTTTTTAGTGAAATTATTAGAGGAAAATCTAATAACCGTATTCCCATAAGATTAACATAGGAAATTTTATGGACGCATTTGTTTACTTTTCTCCTCAACCACTAAACCTAGTTTAATGATTCAAAATACAAAATAGTTTGTTTTTTTAAGCTCTATAAAATGGCTATAACTAAAATCTAGTGTTTTTAAAATGTTAGTGTAAAAGGTTAAAAAAACTTATTTTTGGAAAATTTTAAACCCCCATAAAACCCTTTTTCCATAGACCGATCGATCTGGTTTTCGAACTTAAAGTCATAAATGTTACTCTCCACATTTGTGCCAAATTTCATAAAAATCGGGTGCTTCTTTCAAAAGTTATTGCGGTAACGGGCACACACACACACACACACACACACACACACACACACACACACACACACACACACACACACACACACATATATATATATAAATAAATTTGAACGAATAGTGTTTTTGGCATCTGGGGACCTCAAAACAAAAAGTTATCATGGTCTCGGGGTTAAGTCTTACCATGCCACCTACGGTAATAGCTTCTTCCCTATAGGGGAAATTCGCTAAAAGCAAAGGGGGGAGGTTGGGGGTTCCAGCCCTCATTGAAATAAAAGTGCAAATAATTACTTCAGCAGTTATTGATTTGACTGACTGATTGATTTTTTACCTCATTGTCCTCCAAATGGCGTAACTCACCCAAAAGATGTGTCATTCTAAAATATGTAGGTATAAAGATGGTGTTTTGTTTGGAATATTTAATATATAGGTGCTCACCGTTTTCTGAGTTCGCTCATCCCATTACGCGAATATTTAAGCGTACTCCTAGTGTATTAATGCGCTTCGGTGATTATGGTTAAAAGAACTCCGTTATTTCCAGCAGCTTTTAAAGACTGAAGTATCAAAATGTTTTTCCTGGTTCGAAGATGTGCATAACGTTTTTTTTTTCGATACTTTCATTATAAAAGTCACAGGACACCCTTGAGCTCTCCTTAAAGTTCAATTTTTGTCCATCAGATTAATACGACGAATAGTTTTATTTGAATTTCAGCCGTTAATATCTTATGTACAGGTTTTTTAGCATTATTTACTTATTATATAGTTATACATTAACATTACACATAATATATGTTATGACTTATTATATTTAACATTACTGACTTATAAACATGCGTTAAACAGATGTTTCTAGTAAGGAATATTTCTATATGTAGACCTATGAGTAAAAGTATCTTTTGTATGAACATTGCTTATAGATTCTTAACATTTTAGCTAATTTTATGTATTATGCATTGGAAAAACTGAATTTTCGTATTAAACAAATCTTGTCTGTGTATCTGTTAAAATCTAATTAAAACGGCTTTACTGAACTTGAAAGTAATGTTTTCCATTGCCGTGTGGAGCTGGGAGAAAATGTTTGGTGATTTTAATTGCTCATCACTAGGCCTCTCTCTCAAAGTCCGTCAATGCTGCAACGTTAATCGTATTTACTAGTCATAATCTTCCACTACAAAGTGCACCATGATTTTTGTTCTAATGAGCATTTAGTCAGCTGATTAGACACCTGCTTTGCTACAATAGATCAGTATACTAAAACATTTTGTAATGGCAAGGTAGTGTAGCTTTGGCCATAGGACACTTACATCCGCGTATAATGACACATTAAGCCAATTTTCTAGGTCATTATTCTAATATAATATATTACAGCTGAATGTTGTGTCTATCACGCACGAACTACAGACATTCATCATAGTGTCGAAATATAAGTAACACTGTTTACATTAATCTGGACTGGTGACAGAGATACGTTCGTAACTCAATTTGTAGGAAAACAACTACAAGAAAGCACACACATGTGTTTTTTTTTGTGTTTGTAGGAAAAACTACAGGAGTGATTCAGCAGATATTTGGCAGGGAGGTAGTAACTAGCAGTGTATACTCAATTCTGTCAGCCATGCCGGGCGGCGCCGTACAGAGGCCGGTAGACAATGTGAGTGGAGTAGTTATATTGCGTCACCCGGCCTGCAGGCGTTCTCGAGACCGACCCCAGGACTAGGTCTGTCTGTAGTCCTGGATTGACGCAGCTACAGTAATCAATTGTTACTAATACGTTTCTTTCGATGAAACATGTAAAAATATATTTATTATTTTCATTATATATTCTATCTTCTTCTTCTGTTTAATCTATAATACGATTTGTGATTTGTATCTATATTTAAGTACATTTTTCTAAACAGAAAGCATCCGTTATTTCTGACCCGTATTCGACAATTAAAGTATACAAATAATGGTCTCGACTCATAGTTTTCTAAAGTGGTTTCCAATATGTATACCTCCATTTTGAAGAGCACATGCCACCCTCAAAGCTTGGTCCCCAGGTGTTTTACAAGTGTAATTAACTTTTCAAACGTAACATTGTTCTGTGATCACGACGAAGCCAATTTAATTGCATGCAAGACAGCTGTAGATTCAAAATAACAGATTGAAAGTAAGAAGATGTGTTCAAAGTTGAATATCACAAGACATCTGATTGGTAAATCAATTGTGAAATGGTGTGATATGAGGTGGAGGGATTGGTTTTACTAAGTTTCTCTCTTTGCCTATTGTCAACATATTTAAGTTGGAGGCCGATGTAGTATTTGTACCAAGACCGTAGGCTGAGCCTTCAGGCATAGATAAAGGTAATTCTATAACTAAGACAGTACAGATATACAGTTTACTAGTTTTTCTATAGAATTTTGCACGATTTGGAGCAACATGGTTCCCAGTCTATATTTAACGCTAATTTCAAAGTGTATGCAATTAAATAGGGAATACACCTTACGCATGTTTGAAAATTTAAAGTAACAAAACCTATCAAGCAGCACATTAAAATGTGCCGCATTGGTTCCTAATTGTATTATGACCGTGTTGATTCATGTACCGCTTTCGCGATGACGTATTCACGCCTATGCGTAAGCTTTAACTCTTTCACTAGAAAATTAGCTGTGTAAAGTAAACTCCTCAAATTAATCTGTCGCTGTTTCTAAAAATAATGCCACCGTTATTGCTACTATTTTTAGACTAATATTTGTTGATTAATCTTCATGAAACAAATTAACTTCTGAATTTAGTCAATAAAACCCTCACCTTTTTTATTTCGCTGTCCTTGATCTCATCTTTTGTCATGTATCTTATTTTCAAAAGGTTAGAGGAGAGCCCCATAGATATTGAATATTAATTATAAGCGTTTCTTTGAAGATTAAAGAAAAATAACATGATTTCTTGAGATCGGTGATCTTTTAGCGAATTTCCTCTATAGGGAAGAAGCTATTACCGTAGGTCTCATGGTAAGACTTAAGCCCCAGACCATGATAACTTTTTGTTTTGAGGTCCACAGATGCCAAAAACACTATTCGTTCAAATTTATATATATATGTATACCTATAAAAGGCAAAGCCCTCTTTGACTCACTCATCAAGAATTCTCCACTTTCCCATGTAGTTAGAGAGCTGAAATTTTGTACACTGATTCTTTAAGTCTTAAATAAGACAACTACGCAGTTTACACGCCGGTATCTCCATAGGGCTCCGCCCCACAGACCTTCAAAGTTACCATGTTATTCTTATGGAAGAAAGATTTGTTTTGATGACTAATTTAAAATATTGTAAACAGCTGTTGCTATTCTACACAAACAGTAAAACCACGGTAGAACGTTGATTTATAATTCTTTTGAACTGGAGTAAGCCGATAATGTTAAAAATGGGCGAGTGTCTTGCAAACTCTACATTACCACCTGTTTCTTTAAAATTGTTTACAAACAGCTGTTATTATTTGTTGGTTTGTTTATATTTATGATTTTTATTTTGTGTTGTGGTGACAGGTTAAAAGCTAATTTATTGAATTTGTTTATGATTATGATCTTTATTTTGTGTTGTGGTGTGACAGGTTAAAAACTAATTTATTGAATTTTATAATATTTTAGTTTTTTGTTTTTGTCATGCATACACAATTTTAGTAATATTTTTATTGTTATTGATTTCTTTTATATATTTTTTTTGAATTTTTGATATGGATACAAAATTAACACTATTTGGACAAACAGACTCACAGTTTAGAGTTATTTACATGCCTCCAGATGGTTCGTGCCTCTTTCATTCTATATGCTATTCAGTTTACGGAAATAATTTCTACAGCGATACAGTAAGAGAGGAAATTGTTAACTATGTTTCGACTAATTGGGCAAAATTCCAAATTTTAACTCATGATGTTAAAGGGGATAATTACATCTCCCCTGAACACTACCATCGCGAGATGTTGAAACCATCAACTTACGGATCAGCATGTGAGTTGATTGCCGCATCTGAGCTCTTCCACTGCATATTCAGAGTGTACCATGATGGTCATTTACTCCAGAGCTTTAGTGTAGAGGGAACAGCATCTGATCGTATAAATTTAAACGGGGCGAAGCCCGCGGGTAACTACTAGTATATACACATATATATATGTGTCCGTGAATGCGATAACTTGAGTAAAAAACGTCCGATTTCGATGAAATTTGGCTCAAATGTGTAAAATAATATTCATGACTTTAAGTTCGAAAACCAGAAATCGGACCATGGGAAGGGGGGTTTATGGGGTTTTTAAATTTTCCAAAAATCAGTTTTTTGCACTTTTCACCCTAAAATTGTTAATAAACTTAATTTTGATTTTGACCATGTTATAGAGCTTAAAATAAACAAATAATACGGTATTTTGAATTATTAACCTAGGTTAAGTGGTTGCGGAGAAAATCCAAAAAACCTTATCATAAAATCTCCCATGTTAATCTTATGGGAAAACAGTTGTTGGCTTTTCCTCAGTTTACTTTAATGTAAACTTCACATTATTTGCTTTTACTGATCTGTTCAGTTCCAAAAAACAATCATTTTGTTGTTTAAATTTTGATTCTACGCCCAACCGTTGCAGAGATATTCAAAGTGCTAAACACAGTACGTTGTCCAGTGTTATCCTTATGGAGAATAAATAAAATTTGATATCTCGATTATTTATGAATGTATGTTGATAAAAATTGGTATGTGGCTTCACGTAGTACTGGTATATTGATATTTGCACAAAAAATTTAGTTTTTGTTGATTATTCCCTTAGCAGCAAACCTGCGTACTCAGCCCCCATGTTATTCTTTTGGAGAATAAGTCAAATGTATTGACTCCTTTAATTATGAACATAAATTAATAAAACTTGGTATGTAACTGCAATTGGTTGCGTTATATTCATAATTGCAATAAAAACCCATTTTTCTGCCTTGTTGCAGCAAACCTGCTTACTCAGCCCCCATGTTATTCTTATGGAGAATCACTAAAATGTTACATAGCGCTTATTTATGATTGGATATTGATGAAACTTGGTGTGTGGCTTCGCCTAGTTACATTCTATTTATATTTGCATAAAAACCAATTGTTTATGTTCCTTATTTCAGCAAACCTACGTACTCATTACCAATGTTATTCTTATGGAGAATAATTAAAATCGCTTATATGTGAATATATTTTTATGAAACTTGGTATGCGGCTTTATGTGGTATTAAGACATATATCATGCATTGGAAATTCGCTGAGTATGCAGGTTTGCTGCGACGGGGGTATTTTACATTTCTATAAGTTTTACATTCAAAAACCTTTTCTGTATCAATGAATTTAAACTCAGAAAAATTATTATAATTCTTAGTTTGTGTTTCATTATGTACTTACTGAATAGCGTCTGATATTAATCAGACTGAATTGCAGGGACAATTAATAGCATCTCAGTTACTCCAGGGGACTATTCGCCATTGTTTATTATCCGTCGGGAGCTAATGAATCAGCTTATTGTTAAAGAGCTCCACAAGATCATCTATTAGTTGCTGTCTCTCGCAGTACTCCTCCTTTCATCTTTCATTTACAACTGCAGTCCTCAGGTATTATAATACGCGACGGTGGTTTTGCCAATTATCCCCTCATGAGTGACAATGTTTATCAAACATTGGAATACCTTAATTGTCAACATAGTCACCACCGTCCCTTCGTGGTTAGTTTCTAAGAATATACAAAACTACATCAGACCTTCAACCATGACATTTTCTGAGGTTTCCCATATTTTTTCAAGAGTTTCTGAATTTATAAGAGGAAGTATTTAACATCTTACGGAAATCGTGGGTAATATTATATTCTACTTCATTGTGATATGATTATAATAATTATATTATAATGATATTTGATTGCTGATATCTAATCTTCAAAGGACAATTGTGTAGAAAATTATAAAATTGTGGGTTTTCAATTGAATTAACAATACATTTCTCAGGGGCCCGATAGTTAATCGACATGTTAGTTGGTCGCAGTGCCCTTGGTCGACATTTGAAAATAAATATTAGTAATTAAATAAAGTTCTGAAACCAGTCTGTCGACATGATACTTGATTGCTATGCCACTTGGTCGACTTTTAAATAAATAAATATGATAACAGATTCGCCAATTGCCCGAAGGTACCAGTTGATCACGCCCCCCACTCTGCCTTTACTTAAAGAGGGGAGAGGCGGAACATCTGGCGGAAGTGCGTAGCCCCAGCCAAACCACCAATCCCATCTTGGGCCGGCCGCATGCCGGACCACGCAGGACGCAAGTGCGGCAAGAAATTTTCAAAACCTTATAAAATAATTTCCATGATAGTACACCAATTTATTTGGGGGAAAATAGACACCAATTTATTTGGGGGGAAATATACACCAATTGGCTTAATCAGCAGATTAATACAACACTTTTTTATTAGTCCAACAACTTATAAAAGTGAGACAAGGATATTGAGCTACAATAACAACTGGAGTGGCATTAAACATTCGGAAAAGCTGCAAATAACCTCTCAAATCTGCTCTTCAGTAGAAGGGTGTGATGTAAAATTACTCCAAGTCATCTAAACTAAACAAACTGACTGACGTTCCCCGAAAAAGCTCGTCCCTCCAAGGTATTCAAACAAAGTACATGTTAAGGAATTTGAGTTATAGAGAGTTATTAAGGTATGTTTGTAGTCCAAACGGGTACTTTTTAGGTAATATACATTGTATGCTATTAATTTTCATCCTTGTAAGGTCTTAGATCTCAAAAATAAATCTACACGCCGCGATTTTTGTATTGGCAAGAAACCATACACATTGCCTATAATTTACAAGATTTTCAATCACTTATGCCCAAATTTACCTTCCCAAAACAATCAAATATATTGCTTTGGGTTTTTGCCTCTATTTTTCATGTTTATAAGACCACTTAAGTAGCTATTTGGGGCTGGGCCGATTACACATCGAATAGATGGTCCATCGACTCTTTAATAAAATAAATTAAATAATATACACGATAGATGGACCATCTATCTATATGATGTGTGATCGAGGTTCCTCCAGTTATTATACGTACTATTTTCTTATATGAACACTCTATATATTTTCTTTATTCAATGGTTTTAGGAAAACATATGTAGATACTTAAACTGCATGCGTATTATCAACGAGGTTAAACCCAAACCAACCGGGTTAAATATATCTAGAGGTCTGGTGTCGTGTAAAATAGTGCAGCCTAAATGGTCAACTACTATTTGCCCCTCTATCAACTCTGCTCCCATTGCAACCAACCCCTTTTTACAAGTTATATGTTGGGCAGTAGAGTTATTTTCTAACTCTTTACATATACTACAAATTAGGGGGATACTGTAATGGGATCTACAACCCAACCGATGCAAACGAAATCAAACGTCAATTCATTTTGATTTTCTAAATCATTTTGAATCGCAGTAACTGGAAGTATAACACTTTTGGAGAGTTACAAGAAAAACAAATTTTACTTTGCACATTTATTTGTAAGCCGTTATGTAGTTAAATCCTAAAAAATAATGTTTGGCTCCGTTTTCCATCATGGCGTCTTGAGCAATCATTTTTGGGACTTCAATGAGGTGGCGTCATAATGACGACATGGTGGTGTTATGGTGTAAGAGGTGTCTTAATTTTATAAAATTTATTTCGCTCCTTTAGAAAGGCTGGAATATTGTTACATGAAATCATCTAATTGATCCATCGACCCTCATTTTGTACCCTCATTTGAATGAGAAATAAGTCTTGGTACAGTGTATAGTGTAAACATTACATCAAATTTAGTTTATTGTTTATTTGGCAGTTTATCAAAGAATATAAAAATTATGGCAATGTAAAATAAACAATTGGAAACAACAACTTGTGAAAAGCCAGAGTACTGCAGAGTGTGACGATATTGTGACAAAGAGTTCTGGTGAAATTTACTGTAGTTTGAGTAACTAACGTTGTTTAAAACTCAGCCATTGTAATTTTGTCGGAGAAATCTTACATTTACAGCATTGTTTTCTTTAGAAAAACATTTTCCCGAGCAATATGGGAAGTGGGAAAATATATGAAACTAGTATTGTGACGAGTTTGTTGCGAAATTCGACAATGACCCAACAACTCACCAACAATCGTTAGACTTGTTCGTGCTTAGTTAAAGACTTAAAAGATATATTTGTTAAAGTTTAATTTAAGACTTATGTTTGAATCTTTAATTTTTAATTGATATTTATATTTCATTTTTATCTTTTAACTCAACTGAGTAAAAGCAGTTTTATGAAAACATAATTTTAAAACGTTCATAATACCTAAGGTATATAGGAATACGACAAAACATTAATGCAGCTTTTTATTATGTACGCGTTTTCTAATAACTGATTTAAAATTTACTGTATTTTATTCATACTATTTGCCTCCTGGATTGATTGTATGACTTAAAAAATAAGGTTACATACCTTGTCGTCATCAATCCACTAGTTTATATGATTACTAGTTTCATATAGCTTACTGTAAATTTTTTAATGTTTAATGTTTCTATGTATCAGTACAAGATTTTGTTTAGTGTTGAAATGTTTTTATACTCAAGACGATGACAGTATTTTATTCTGTGATACAGCAAGATTTGATAATGGTACAAAACTAGTCCCGAAACTAGTAATCATGTAAACTAGTGGATTGATGATGACAAGGTATGTAACCTTATTTAAAAATAATTTACTGATTTTTAATTAGCTTTATTCACACTGAAAACTATTCTGCGCTTATACTTAGCAGCATTATCAAGTTCAGTTATTACCTTCGTAATGATATAAATACCCCCATCGCAGCAAACCTGTACTCAGCGAATTTCTAATATATTTACCTTATTCCTACAAGACGCCACCTTGCTTCATCAAAATGGACTACATAAATAAGCGAGATATAATATTTTTGTTATTCGCCATAGGAATAATATTGGACTGAGTGTGAAGGTTTGCTGCAACGGGGACCAAAGAAATGGATGTTTCATGTACAGTACCGAGGGGACCGAGCCAAGTTCGGTGATATTTGATTAGTTTCGGCATGTTAATAAACCTCAATAGATAACTTTTTAGTTATATAATTTACAAGAAATCCTCTACTGTAATTATGAATGTTAGTTATTGAAGCTAATGGTTTGTGGAATAGTCCTGGAGCATTTGTTAACCAAGAGCAGATTTGCTTCGCTCAATTGCCTCTTTTTCGCATATTAGAGTGACTCCAGTTGTTACTACAACTCAATCTTCCTTCATGTAGTATTTTGTCATTCACACATGTGATTAATTAAATATTATATGTCCACTCTATTTGCAAAATTCATGTAATAAAATGGTTCAAGTCACTGTTTTCGAGAAATCGCTCCTTAAAACGTTGCTTTGTGTACTAGATTCACCTCAGAAAGCAGCACAAACAACTGTTTTTTTAGCATATAAAACTTGTAACACTTTCGCTACCTTTGACATGTTTAAACATAAATATCTCATGTTTCAATGTTGAGCAATGTTCCGATCCCGGGACACCCACAGCGAAGTGTTAATAATATCTTTCACGGTGTAACCTATTATACCTAATAGGTCATAGGTATAATTATTTTCCTATTTGCTTAAGAAGTGACAACACGTATCTGTTAAAACCCAGCTTTTAGAAACATTGCCATACTAATCAAAGGTATACGAGGAATCACTTTAAAATGATACTATATGAAATATCATTTTTTCCTGAGATACGAGCTATCACCAGAAAGATGCGTTATTTTTTATGAATCTGGTAATAACCATATCTTACAATGAATACAAATGTAGGTACGTGTTGTCACTTCTTAAGCGACGCGATGTCTCTCGCTTATTTCTATGAATCCCACTAGAAACTAACTAGTGAAATTTTTCTGATTCAAAAACACAAGGGCTCAATATCTAAGGATGTATAACAAATTTGTGTGGGTAGTAAAATGGAACGATATAGTTACATTGGCAGATAGCTAAGCAGCTGAAATTGTCCAGAGGCAAAGATCGTTGGCTAAAGGAATAGAACATTGTGTGACTAACAAACTCTACGTAGACTTGTTGCATCACTGCATTTGTCATGACGCAATTCCCGCAGTCCATTAATGTGCGGCCACTGCTTCCTAGCCCTGTAAGGCGCTAGAGAAGATATGTGGCATTACATTCATTTTGTTTGTTAGACCA
Source organism: Allygus modestus (assembly GCA_963675035.1). Lineage (NCBI taxonomy): Eukaryota > Metazoa > Arthropoda > Insecta > Hemiptera > Cicadellidae > Allygus > Allygus modestus. The sequence continues at coordinate 59,382,272 of OY776112.1, read as the reverse complement.
AAATATATTGTTATTTTTGTTTTAGCAGGTGCAGACTACAAGCCATAACAAAGTATATTGGGCATCCAGGATATAAACGAAGTACAAATTAATACTTCACCACGTAGATGGCGCCTTTAACGTATCTTGGTTCCAACAGATAGTTTTACTTGTGTTGTGACTTTGGTATTAAAATACACATAAGTCAAAACATATGTTTATCTTGGATGGTTTTTATCAACTGATATTAGAAAGAAATTATTTTATTTTCTAACATAAATTATTTAGTAAATGCTAGGAGTACGCTTAAATATTCCCGTAATGGCATACGCGAACTCAGAAAACAGCAGCCACCTAAGTATTAAATATTCTAAACAAAACACCAGCTACACACCGACCTAAATTGCACTTTAGAATAGCACTTTTTAACATCAGCGTTGACGTCCGAATAACAATGTTTTAGTAAATGATTACATAATTCTTAACCCGTTGTTAAAGCGTGATTTCTCACTACACTAAATCAAATACTAGAACCATTTTACAACAGTCGATGACATTATTTGTTAACCATTGATTATTAAAAAAATATGTTTTAAACTATATAGGAAAGTCAGAACAACGTTCTCTTTATATTCAATGGTATAAATTAAAATTTGATTTAAATGATAATTACATGTAAACACTCCAAAAAAAACATTTTTGGGGTACAAAACTCCCCCAAAACCCCCCTTCGGATAGTGACGGTAGAGTGGGCCTAACGCTATCCGTTAACGCCCATAGGAATCATTTACATATCAAACTGTGAGGGAAACAAAACCAATTTATTAATACATTTATTAGAAAATACTACTAAACTATACAAATATGTGTGGGCCTAACAACTCTACAAAATTAATACTTTCGTTTTAGTATCTAGTCTTTCGTGAATCTGATGCTGAGCATGAATAAATCTCCAATTAATATTGTATAGTATGTTCATAAACTTGGACCACCAAGAAATTGGACTTGCCAAACCAGGTTCCACCAGCTGCAATGCAGCTAAAGTAGTAGGGATGCCTATAACGAGCTATTTATTTATATCTCGTTGGGGATGCCCAGTCTATTTGTTCTATAGTCGTGGTATAAACCGATATAATGTATACATTGCCCATGTCACCCGTGGAGTCTGTGGGTCACACCTGTGAGTACCGCAGTCCGTGGGTCTATTACGAATATTGAGGACCTTATTCATCTGATCAAATAAAAGAGAATGCCTATAAGAATAACATGGGAACATTGAAGATCAGAGGGGTGGAACCCTACTTCGTAGTTTACCTTATATTATGGAAGATGTGTATGTTTACCAAACTACGTGTTTACATTTGTGTAGCGGTTTGGTTGATCGGGTGCTTGTATTTAAAATAAATTTACTAATCTATATTTATAATACCCCCGTCGCAGCAAACCTGCGTACACAGCGAATTTCCAATGAATATACAGTATATGTCTTAATAACACATTAAGCCTCTTACCAGAATTCATAAGAAATATATTCATAAATAAGCGATATTTTAAATATTCATTATTCTCGATTAGAATAACATTAGGGATGAGTACGCAGGTTTGCTGCAACAAGGAACACAAAATAATGGGTTTTTATGCAAATATCAATAGAACTCATCTAACTGAAGTCACATACCAAGTTTCATCCATATACATTCATAAATAAGCGATATATAACACCTTTATTATTCTCCATAAGAATAACATGGGGACCGAGTCCCTAGGTTTGTTGCTACGGGAACCATAGGCGAAAAATTAGTTTTTTGTTCAAACAACAACAAACCACAACCAGATGAAGCGATATACCAAGTTTCGTCAGTTTATGTTCATAAATAACTGAGATATAAAATGTTTCTTTTTCTCCATAAGAATAACATTGGACAACGTACTGTGTTTAGCACTTGCAATATCTCAGTAACCAATTCACGTAGAGCAATGATCAAAATACCAAATTGTTTGTTTTTTTTAAGCTGAATTAAATTTTATAAATTAAAATTTGATTTAAATGATAATTGCATGTAAACACTCCAAAAAACCCATTTTTGGGGTACAAAACCCCCCTTCGGATAGGGCGATTTGCCTGGTCTTCGAACTCGTTCAAATAAATAGTACTTTACATATTTGTACCAAATTTTATTAAGATCGGACCTTTTTTACGAGAGTTATCGTGCTTACGGACACATATATATATATATATATATACCGGGTGTCCCACGAAGAGGTTTAAACGTTTGATTTTATATTACGTGCCCATTCATGCACCGAACTTTTTTAAACTTTACACAGTTTACAAAGTAGGTTCTAAAAATAATCTGGAAAAATTTCAGCTCCCTAACCTTAATAGAAACAAAATGGCGGCATATTGAAAAACGATACTTTAAAAACATTAAAAAAGGTGTTTTTGGTTTTATAAAATATTTTTATTGTTACATTCTAGGGCAATATGACTTTTAAATAAAAGAACTAGAACATAGCCTAATGGAAAACCTTAAAGTCCAAAATTATTCAAACTGTAACCCATCCACAGCAACACACTGATAACAGCGCGTAACAAATGATTCGTAAGCTCTTACAAAGAAACTCCGCGGTATCCGGAGAAGTTCCTCTTCTATTGATCGTTTTAGTTCCTCATCATTATTGAAGCTATGGGTATTCTCTTTCCTCATTAGATCGCCTAGAGTACTTTTTGACAACACTACCAGTTTCTAACAAAAGATTTTTCCACTTGGTTATTGTTGGATTACTAGGTGGTTCAATTCCTGGGTAGGCAACCTGAAATTGTCTAATTGCTTCAGTGACGTTGCCAAAAGCAATAGCCCACGCACAACACTTAACTTTTTGTTCAACGTTAAAAGCCATTTCTTGACTCCACTTTCAGTAAAACAGTACCGAAGAAAGTTAGGTTATGTTTTATGGCTCAAGCGAAATTTTACAATCAAACAGCTGTTCTTCAACAATGAGCGTTAGAACCGCAACGTAGTAAACAAATCAGATAATAAATAAATCATGAAAGTAGTTTTTATAGGAAGCAAATTGGTAAATTTTTCAATATGCCGCCATTTTGTTTCTATTAAGGTTAGGGAGCTGAAATTTTTCCAGAATATTTTTAGAACCTACTTTGTAAACTGTGTAAAGTTTAAAAAAGTTCGGTGCATGAATGGGCACGTAATATAAAATCAAACGTTTAAACCTCTTCGTGGGACACCCGGTATATACAGGGTGTCACAAAAATCCGGAACTGGCTATACATAACCATATTCCACATAGAAAAATAAATCGAAAATGTTCAGTAAAATTATTTCGATTTAAACTTCGTTTAGCCGCTATCCGCCATTTTGTTTTTTTCACTTTAACATTTCTATTTCCGTAATGGATTAATGTATCAAGTAAACATTTGGTATGGAGCTTTACAGGATAAATGTCTAAATCCCCAAAAAAAAATATTTTTTTCCGACGTTTATTTTCAAAATGGCGGCCACTTTAAATTTTTAAAGTCAAATTCCATGAAAACTAGCAACTGAAACAAAATTTTACAAGATATACAATTTAAAGCACTTTGTAATCCAAATCTAATGTCATTTTTACTGTAAAAATCGGTTAATAAATAAAAAGTTATGGTAATTTTTTTATAATAAATTTCAAAATGGCGGCCATATACAAATTTCAAAGTCAAATTCCTGGAAAACTAGCAACTAAAACAAAATTTTACAAGACATAAAATTTAAAGGACTTGGTCAAATGGACTAGGGAATTTGACTTTGAAAATGTTATATGGCCGACATTTTGAAATTTATTATAAAAAATTGCCATAACATTTTTATTTATTAACCGATTTTTACAGTATAAATGTCATTAGATTTGAATTACAAAGTGCTTTAAATTGTATATCTTGTAAAATTTTGTTTCAGTTGCTAGGTTTCATGGAATTTGACTTTAAAAATTTAAAGTGGCCGCCATTTTGAAAATAAACATCGGGAAAAAAATAATTTTTTTTGTAGATTTAGACATTTAACCTGTTAAGCTCCATACCAAATTTTTACTTGATACATTAATCCATTACGGAAATAATAATGTTTAAGTGAAAAAAACAAAATGGCGGATAGCGGCTAAACGAAGTTGAAATCGAAAAAAATTTACCGAACATTTTCGATTTATTTTTGTATGTAGAATATAGTTATGTAGAGCCAGTTCCGGATTTTTGTGACACCCTGTATATATATACATAAGTCTTACCATGAGACCTACGGTAATAGCTTCTTCCCTATAGGGGAAATTCGCTAAAAAAGGATGTTGGTTTGTTTGTTTGTATATATATATATATATATATATATATATATATATATATATATTTATTTATTTATTTATTTATTTATATGTATTTGAAGTGTATGGACTCGGACATCGTTGGACCGTTTGCCATGTAACTTGGTATATGTATATATATATATACATATATATGTAAAATTTCACGGAGAAAGGTTTTAAGCCATCCATTTCGTCCTATCTCAATTGGCCCAAAAGGGTTCCCATATAAACCTTATGGAAAGATATTGTTCTTTACATAAAAGCTAATGACATGTTTACTTGAACAAGTGATATTGGTTTTAGTTGGTAATAGTCAAAGGCATGACAACGACTGCCGGGTAACAGCTAGTCTTCTATAAAGCTACTCTAGTATTGCCATCCATTCACATACTTTAGCACTTATAGTCAATGCTACTATTACGGCCGATAATGTTGGTTACATCAGAAGATATTCCTCTCATGACCTTTGTTTGAAATAGGGGACGGCTTGACCTCGGTGGTTGACTTTTCTCGCCCACCGAAAAGGACTAACATCCGTGGAGTAAATTACTGGCACTCATTAAGAGAATATCTTTAAAACAGTTGTGCTACATTCCGAGGCTGGCCTAATGGACTCATATTTAAACAACAATCCGATCAAAGTTAAATAGTCCTTTACAATAAAACAAACTCTTTGAATGACATAAAAGTTAAAGATATATAAAATGATGACGGTGTATTTTCACTCAGATTACTGGACAGATATCATCAATAAAGTGATTTATAACAGAAATCAACCAATTTAAACATCAAACGCATTAACTTGAACACACAGAAAAAGACTTCCAATTAAAATTAATTAAATTCTACAAAGGTATAAAATGAATGGGATTTTTTTAGAAACTAAAACACGTGTGACTGATTGGTTGGTTCTCTTTGACAAAGGTATCGGCTTATTGGCTAACACGCTTGGGGGTTGAAAGAGTATAAATGTGATAAATAATACATGGATTACCTTATAAATCAACGTAAGATCAGGCTTGACGGGGGAACTTGCCGTTGAACTGGTAATGAAATATTGAATATTAAATAATTGTCCCCTCACCCTACAGAAAATCATCTCCCCTTGTTTTACAATCCAATATATAGTTATTTATGCCCATGATCATCATACTTACCTCGTACCAATTGATAATTAACCAGTTTCCAGAGTTTATTAATAGTTTGATACATTAATTGATTCTAGAATAATTTAAACATAGCCTACTTTAGATATATGGTATTTATAAGAAAAATTCAATATGGTAATATTTTACATAGTACTATTCTTAAAAATTTAGTCCTTAGAAAATCTAAATTATTGTGTCAAGTGTTTTACAACATGTGATTTCATCCACCTGTACTACTCAACAATGGAACTATGATCTTGAAGACATCAAATCCTGTTCTCTTCCTTGTTGCTGCCTACCTCCAAATGTGTTAACATCATTTTTTTAGGACAAGTTCCTATTAATTAAGTTCCCAAGTATGGCCGAAGATTTGCCTTGCTTAGTGCCTAAAAGTAGGGATTTCTACTGCCCAAAAGAGTACATATTTAAATTCAATCCCAATTGCTTAAATTCCCTTCATTTGTAATACTCTGGGTGAAGAACCTTGAATCCTGTGTGGTAACCATCATCCATTTTTACTTTCTCCCCCTATACATAGTATATGGAGAAAGTATTGTTTTCGTAAAAATTTTCGAATTTGAGTTGTCAGTGGAAATATTCGTTTTGGTGCTCCCTGAACCCAAAAAAGTGGTTTTTACGTGATGTCTGTCTGTGTGTGTGTGTGTGTGTCCGTGTGTGTGTCTGTGTGTCTGTGTGGATGTGTACAGAGCTAGAGCCCTAACCTATGGGCCGATTTTTATGAAATTTGGCGTGTAGGTACTAATTCACGATATCTTCCAACAAAATGACACCACCCGCATTTCTGGAAAAATGCGGGTTCAGAAATTACAGGACTTAAAACATCACAAATTCAGTTTTTTGGATTTTTCATAAAAAATCATAAATGTTAAAAAAGATTACTATTCACCATTAAAAAGAGCTCAAAAAACTAAATAAATTAGTATTTTAAATTACTATTCTACGATTGCTAGTTGCGGAGAAAATTGAAATTTTCATTTAGCGGTAAACACAGTACGTTGTCCAATGTTATTCTTATGGGGAATACAAAAATAACTATTTCTCTCTTATTTACTGATCAATTCCATTTGATATGCAGGTCAAGTTAGCATTGACCAACAGATGATGTTCGAAATGTGTTGCTATTTAACCCTGGGGGGGCAAGGGGGCATTTCCCCTCTCAAAACTACTGTGTGTAGCAACGGACTCTATAGTGCCTCCAAAAAAGCAATTTGGGTGGATATTTCTGAAAACAACTATTTTAGACAATTTTCTGTACATTTATCTATACTTCATATTCTATATTTAGTAAATAACAAATATTTTTGTCATTAAAGTTTGGCTAAAAGGGAGAAAGTATGTGTCAGTTTCCTGATACCGTTTATTATATTCTCATTAGATTAGGGACATTTTAAAGAGATATCATGAACAATTTCTGAACAAGCCTAAAGTTCAAATAGTATAAATAAAAGTAAATCAAAAGTAATTAAGTGAAATTGAACTAGTATTCCAAATTGCGTTTTTTTCATTTTTTTGAATTTTTGATTTTTAAGGGTAATTATCCCCCAAAAACCGCCAAAAAACATGAAAAATCCAAATTTCTCAAAAACGGCTCTAACGATTTTGATTAAACTTTCGTGGTTTGTAGAACTTTAGGTTTCCAACAAAATGACACCACCCGCATTTCTGGAAAAATGCGGGTTCAGAAATTACAGGACTTAAAACATCAAAAATTCAGTTTTTTGGATTTTTCATAAAAAATCATAAATGTTAAAAAAGATTACTATTCACCATTAAAATGAGCTCAAAAAACTAAATAAATTAGTATTTTAAATTACTATTCTACGATTGCTAGTTGCGGAGAAAATTGAAATTTTCATTTAGCGGTAAACACAGTACGTTGTCCAATGTTATTCTTATGGGGAATACAAAAATAACTATTTCTCTCTTATTTACTGATCAATTTCATTTGATATGCAGGTCAAGTTAGCATTGACCAACAGATGATGTTCGAAATGTGTTGCTATTTAACCCTGGGGGGGCAAGGGGGCATTTCCCCTCTCAAAACTACTGTGTGTAGCAACGGACTCTATAGTGCCTCCAAAAAAGCAATTTGGGTGGATATTTCTGAAAACAACTATTTTAGACAATTTTCTGTACATTTATCTATACTTCATATTCTATATTTAGTAAATAACAAATATTTTGTCATTAAAGTTTGGCTAAAAGGGAGAAAGTATGTGTCAGTTTCCTGATACCGTTTATTATATTCTCATTAGATTAGGGACATTTTAAAGAGATATCATGAACAATTTCTGAACAAGCCTAAAGTTCAAATAGTATAAATAAAAGTAAATCAAAAGTAATTAAGTGAAATTGAACTAGTATTCCAAATTGAATATCAAACATCTTTTAACCATCTATAAATTCAGTGAAAACCATTTGGTATTTTTCTTTGGACTACTTTCAAATTGCATTGAAACATTCAGTAAACAAAACTGTTACATTAAATTAATTTTATCTCGTCTAAATAATATATCATTCGAGCCAGCACGACACCCCTCCCTGAGAAAAGACCATATATGAAATAAGAATTAAGTAGTAGACATGAACTGTTAAAGACATTTATTAAAATGCTTATATAGGCCTAGCTGACCTAGATAATTTGGAAGATTCCCCCATAATGTAACACTGTTGTTAGACCCCATTAGATTTAACTGATATTTACGCTTTTGTAAATGTAATCAATAAATGTTATATTGTGAACCCCTGTAAAACGAATTGTCATTATTTAGGTAACAAAGGTAAAAAGTTATTCAGTTAAAAGCTAAGACTTACCTTGAAGGTGGTACTCCAGACCAAGGGACATTTATTCCATACAACAAAATCTATAATTCAAGAAGAGAGCTGGTAGGGGAGTTTTTATTTATTAAGATTTATCAATCGTGGGCTAAAAGTGTTAGCCAAGGTAATTTTGCTAGCACTATGTTCATTGTCCACCAAGAAGCTTCACCTATGTTGATGGAAGCCATGTTGCATGACGCTTAAAGACGGCGTCACTCGAACCAGCGATTTACTTAATTGAAAGTATTTAATAAGTCTGTAACCCATAGTTAGATATTTCCCCATCACTAAATAGTTAAATAAGCAAGTGTATAAAAGATTAGGTGTGCGTTTATAGTTCACAGGACAAAATAGCGGTGAATCGGTCCACCGGGAAAGCGCCACTAATTTCTGAGAAACCGTCCCAAAAGTGGGAAAATGGTGCACACTACTCATTCAAAGTTCAACCCAATAGACTTACTCTAGTTTCTCCCTTCATTATCGGTTTATCTTGACTTTTATATAATGCAAATTCACCTGTTCTTTGAAAAGAATAAGCTTATTGTGATCATCTAAAATAAGTATGCCTAGACTAGGACTTAATTAAGGAATACAAAATCATTCAGTTAAATATAGACTAAAACCACTACTTATTTTAAACCTAAACTTTAATTTTAACTTACACTTACGTTTAACTTTGACTTGATATTTGCAATCAACCTGCCTTCACAGACACGAAATTCAAGAAATTTAATATATCAATTTCTCCGTTTTTCTCCGTTTTTTAGTGAGGCAAAAGTTTTAAGTCATTCTCTTATCATTCTAGCTGAAATATTTACTGAGTAATTGAAGAAAATGTATATTGACTAAACAGAGTACTATTTTTTATAGTTATTTGCATTAAAAAGTGCTGGTATTCATATGTTGATGTAGTTTTATCATTCCTGGTATCCTCATACCTACTTCTATGCTGACGGGACCTTCTTAAAACCTTATAATGCAGAACATTGTTTGCCGAGCATAGCAGGTAAATAGAACCTTATATAAACATCAGAACAGCCAACAAATTAAATGTTTTCAGATTTTCATAACAACTGGAATAAGTGTATGTTTAAACGCCTTTTTTAAGTTTGTTATGTGGAAATTCACTCCCCTCATGTTAGCGTGCTGCGTGTGAACTCGTTTTAATTAATTCATTATTTTTAGACAAGCAACCCGTGCAAAGGACGGGTACTGAGCTAGTTGTTAAATAAAACAACAATTAAAAAATTTAAATCTGTTCCCATAGATACCATGTCACTTGTTCTTGTGAATCTTAAACGCACAGCTTGAACAATTGCATTTAGTCTAATCAGTTATATTTGTAACTTTTTTGGGGGAATAGCTATGGGTAAGGTTGGTTTAAGTATGAGTTTGTTGGTCGGCTTGGGACTGGGTGGGCCGGCTTTGGCTCTCTTCTGGAGGGGTCCGTCGGGCGGGAGTTCTGTTGGGTCCTCTGGGTCCAGCAGACCTTCTGGCTTGGCTGACGAACAGTTCGTCCGGTGGGCATGGTCCACCTCTTTTATTAATTAGGACCCTTGCAGATCAGAGCCGGGTCTTTGTACCCTACCCCGTCCTACCGCACTCGACTACTTATGTCAATCTTCTCGTAGCTGGGAGTTAGGAATGGGGAAAATTGTGAAATGTTTGACAATGGAAAAGCGATGAGGATACCATAAAAAATCCCAACACCCACCACACAGAGGGCGGTGGAGTAAGCCTTCCTATTATGAGAGATGGAAAATACGATTAAAGGATCGGGATGGAAATGTAAAAGACACCCAAGCAGCCGCTGACCGATAACTTTCCAATGATCCCTTGGCGTCACACATCTAGATGATGTGACCCTAACTTGACAAGACATTGCCTACTTCAGACATCTCAAGACAATGGCCAAGCACGGACGTTTGCAGGACTACCAGATCAACCGTCCTGGAAAGATGATAATGAAGAAACAAGGACTGCATTAAAGGAAACGAAAACGCTTCCTGACAATGAGAAATGTGTTAATGCCTGGTAAATAAAATGGATGAATTTTTAAAACAACAAATATTGTTCTCCTATTCTTAAACCTGTAGTTAAATATGTAAAAAGATGTATATTTGATGTTTACAGAAAAGTTTGGGTGAGAATTTTTTTAATTTGCAAAATAAAACATAACATTTAACACAAAAACAAACAATTCTCAAACATATTAAACAAACGGTAAAATGTTCTGAAGGATGTATATAGTCACAAAAGGGCTTTCAAACAAATAATACTGGAGTCGTTATTTTGGCCCACAGTTAGCGGATATAAAATTATTTTGGAGACAGGCTCTGAATTTATTTTGCAGTAATTTAACTTAAGAAAAAACAATGGTGAATGTTTCCTGTTTACAAATATTTTTCATAGAAATAAATTGATTTAAAAAATCAAGACAATAACATCGATCAATAAAATATGATTATGAGGAATTTATCTCTATGTAAAAGTCAATGTTTGTCTGTTTTCCTTAAACGCCCTTAGTGGTAACAGTCCGATTGCGACAAAACTTGTCATGGCCATTCTGGTTAACCTTAGGAATGTTTGTAGCCACTAATAAAGGTCCTAAGACCTTAGGGGTTTGCCCAACTGGACTTTGAAACTAGGTATCAATGTTCAACTTATAGATTAATGATTTAATTTAAGTTTCTATGGTAACAATATTTTTACCAATGGGAAAAGAAAGGGAATCGATGTTAAGAAAAACCAGGCGAAATAAGTTAGGCCTGGTACCAGCTAGTTCGCTACTAAACTGAGGTGACCAGATCAGATCTGTAGAAGCCTAAAGCGGGACATAGTAACTGGAAATAGTTAACTGGAAATACCATGGTATGTGGGGGTACGGAATACCCCCCTACAAATATGGGGGTCCGGAGGCCCTCCCTGGAAGGTTTTAGAGAATTAGATACCGGGGACAAAATTGTGAGTTTTGTGCAGTTTTTTACCGAATATTACTTAGTATTGTAACAACAGGTTTTGTAATCATATTCATAAAATCATTATACAATACAGAACCACCACCAATGATATGCAAAACTTAAATAATAAAAATAATACTGTCAAAAATCACTGATAATTATAAGAGGAGTGAATAGCTTCCAATAACTTGAATCTTATTTAAAATTAAACTCAACTTAAATTCACGTCACTTTTGAGCAACAACATGCATTTCTATGTTTCTAGTTTTAACTAGTATGACTTGTTCCCGGTCCATAAACTGTTAATGGCATTGAAAACTCTCTCCACTGGTGAACAGGTACCAGGCATAAAGAGTGCACTAGCTCAATTAAAAGCTTACCCATAGAAAAAATGTCAGGACCCGGTACTTATGCTTTGTTTCAAAGTGTTTAAACAATTTTAACTCAATACTGGTCGCCGGGAGTCTTGTATTCGACATATTAAAAAAATGTTGGTTTTTATGAATCAATGATTATTTTCATGTCAAACTGCTAAATCGGGGTACTAGGCTGTCCCCAAAGGAATCGTGGGGACGCCGGGACATACCTCGCTAAAGCGGGACTGTCCCACCGAAATCGGGACGTCGGTCACCTTATACTAAACAAACAATCTATACTAATCAAGTATTTGCGCGCGCGCGTGTGTGTGTGTGTGTGTGTGTGTGTGTGTGTGTGTGTGTGTGTGTGTGTGTGTGTGTGTGTGTGTGTGTGTGTGTGTGTGTGTTTCACAATAACTCTCGTGAAAATGGTCCGATTTTGATTAAATTTGGTACAAACGTGTAAAGCAACATTTATGACTTTAAGTTCGAAAACCAGAGATCGACCTACCCGATGGTATATTTTAGGTGGGTTTTGTACACTAAGAATGTATTTTTTTAATTTTGTACATATAATCTTTTACAAAATCAAATTTTAGTTTTCACTATTGGATTCAGTTAAAAAAACACACAATTTGGTGTTTTGATCATTGCTCTATAATTGGTTACAAAGATGTTGAAAATGCTAAACACAGTACGTTGTCCAATTTTATTCTTATGGAGAATAAGAATAATTTCATATCTCGCTTATTTATAAACGTATACCGACCAAACTTAGTATATGGCTTCATCTAGTTGTGGTATATTTTTATTTGCACATAAACCAATTTTTACTTACAGTTCCTGTAGCAGAAAACCTGCGTAACTAGCCCCTACATTATTCTTATGCAGAATAATTAAAATGGCATATATCGCTTATTTATGAATGCATATTAAAGAAATTGGTAAGCGGCTTTATGCGGTATTAAGACATATATGAATTTGAAATTCGCTTAGTACGCAGGTTTGCTGCGACGGGGGTTTTATTATTATTCCAAAGACAAACTGCCCAATAGGAAAAGTAAGGGGACTGTAAAACGTCTGTTCCACACGTGTATGTGTCTGCTTTGATTACGTATTAAAATATGTTCATACTTTACTTTTAACTTGACTAATTTTCCTTATAATTTAATCAGTAAACATCCAATAACACCTAAAAAGAAAGTCACTAATAATATTAATACCAATCAATATTGCTTGAAATGTTAACAGTAGCATTAGCATACGTGTTGAATATTAAATTAATTCTATTATTCTAATATTTTTGGAAAAAACACTGAATTTTTACCTCACAAAATTAGTCCTAAATAAGTATAATGCACGTGCCAAGTTTCAAGTCAGTGTCCCAAGTAATTAAATACACACAAACCCACAAACGAGAGGAGAAGCAAGATAGGCCCTATGTTTTTTTAGTATATGAACCAGTTTCCGGAGAGAGTTGGGAAACAATCTGTACATAGTATAATTGATCAATGTGTGTTTTCATTCCTAAATATTACATAATAATACTTAGTATTTAGTAATGGTTATTTTTATGCACAATCAGTGGAAGGACCTAGGTAAACAACTTTTGTGGTTTCAATCTAAATTGGGGGGAAAAGGAGAAATCTGTTTATATCAAAAAGCAATTTAATTTTCTTTGTTAACCGTTGTATCTCATCTCCACTCGGCCATATCCTCTGTAAAAATATCACTCTCTCGGTGCAGTGTTTAGTAATAACACATATCGGCGTGATTAAAAGACATTGTTGTGTTAGTCTATAACGATAATGTTTCATGGCTTTATACAGGCTTATCACAGGGTAAGAAAATTGGTCAGAATTTTGTGTTTTACAATATTCTAAAGATCTGTCATTGAAAATACACTCAGACATTGAGGCATTTTTTTTATTCGTATTCGTAATTATTTTGTTTTTTATGCTAATATTATAAAATACCACGTTGGTGTTGACGTGACTCATTGTGGAGATCACTTTAGTGGATTCAGAATGCTTTGAGTCCTGATATGTGAATTTGATATTTTTCAATGTTATTGATTTGTTTTAATGTATCCTTAAAGTCCACGATTATTGTTTGATCTATAAACGTAGGTTTAAAACCGTTTATGTAGGAGGTACATTTTGTTACATTTGTTGAGAAAGTATCTTTATGAGTAGCAGTGTGTAGCAGCCTCGATTAGATTGTACCTGCAATATCTTGTAATTTATTGGACAGCACTCACCATTGTTGTGTCTCGAAGCCGTTGTCTTTGGTACAAACACAAATGCCCCGTTGCAGCAAACCTGCATACTCAGCGAATTTCAAATGGTACTTCACTAAGTCATGAAGCTACTTACCAACTTTAATCAAATTAATAAATAAACAAGATATGATATTTTTTAATTCCCCATAAGAAAAACATTAGGACTGAGTATGCAGGTTTGCTGCATCAAGGACTACAAATTCTAGTTTTTAAGCATATACCAATGGCTCACCTCCATATGAAGCAACATACTAAGTTTTATCAGTTTAAGTTCATAAACAAGTGAGATATCATATGTTTATTATTCTCCATAAGAATAACATTATAGCTGCTGAGTACGCAGGTTTGCTGCCACGGGGACCACGCAAATAGCATTAAAACCAAACCATATAAAGCCACATTACCAAGTTTCATTATGTTTATTAATAAGTGAGATATACAATTTTACCTATTCTCCATAAGATTAACATTGGACAACGTACTGTTTTTAGCACTCTCAATATCTTGGTAACCAATTGGGTACAAACCCCCCCCCCCCTAAAACCCCGTTAAAGTAGAGCGACCTGCTTGGTTCTCGAACTCATGAAAACAGATGCTGCCTTACACGTTAATACCAAATATCATTAAGATCGGACCATTTTTACGAAAGTTATCGTGCCTACGGACACATACATATATATACATATACATGAATTTGAATGAATGGTGTTTTTGGCACCTGGGGGTCTCAAAACGAAAAGTTATCATGCTCCCGGGCCTAGGTATTACCATGCCACCTACGGTAATAGCTTCTTTCCTATAGGGGAAATTCGCTAAAACACGAACAAAATACACGATCACAACCGCAGACAGTAATTGAAACTTTTGTTTAACGTGAAGCCTGATTGTGTTCGTATAACTTTTTTGTTTTAGCGAATTTCCCCTATAGGGCTATTACCGTAGTCGGCATGGTAAGACCTAGGTCCGGGACCATGATAACTTTTTTTGTTTTGAGGTCCCCAAACCCCAAAACACCATTCGTTTGAAACTTGCTATATATATATGTATATATATATATATGTGTACGTGTGGTGGGTGTGTGTGTGTGTGTGTGTGTGTGTGTCCGTGGGTGCGATAACTCTCGTAAAAAAAGTCCGATTTTGATGAAATTTGGTATAAACGTGTTAAGCAGCATTTATGACTTAAGTTCGAAAACCTGCCATATCACTTTATCGAAAGGGTTATTTTGGGGTGGTTTATACCCCAAAAATGGTTTTATTGAACTTTTTACACATCATTTTGGAAATAATCAAATTTTAATTTTCACCATTGGATTCAGCTTAAAAAAACACACAATTTGGTATTTTAATCATTCCTCTACGTCATTCGGTTACGATATTGAAAGTGCTAAACACAGTACGTTGTCTAATGCTATTCTTATGGAGAATAAGAAAATAATTATATCTCGCTTCTTTATGAACGTATACTGATGAAACTTGGTATATCTGATTATGGTCTATTGATATTTGCTCAAAAAACAATTTTTTGGTAAAGTTACCCGTAGCAGCAAACCTGCGTACTTAGCCCCGTGTTATTCTTACGGAGAAAAATTAAAATGCTATGTCTCCCTTAATTATGAACATAAATGAATAAATCCTTGTATATGACTTCAACTAGTTGAGTTATATTGATATTTACCAAAACACCCTAATTTTTGTTCCTTGATGCAGCAAACCTGCGTACTCATACCCCATGTTATTCTAATGGAGATTAATCAAAATGGGATATATCGCTTATTTATGAATGTATATTGTTGAAACTAGGTATGTGGCTTCACCTAGTTGAGTTTTATTGATATTTACATAGAAACCAATTGTTTTTATTCCTTGTTTCAGCAAACCTATGTACTCATCCCCAATGGTATTCTTATGGAGAATAATTTAAACTGTATATATCACTTATTTGTGAATATATTTTCATGAAACTTGGTAAGCAGCTTTATGTGGTATTAAGACATATATTATGCATTGGAAATTCGCTGAGTACGCAGGTTTGCTGCGAAAGGGGTATTTGTGTTTGTACCGATGACAACGGCTTCACTTCGAGACACAACAATGGTGAGTGCTGTCCAATAAACTGAAAGATATTACATCGTATTCTCACCTCAATAAATACATTGTCATTTAAAACTAGAATGTACCTTCTTTATCATCAATGGTGGCAAACTGTAAAAACGTGAAGCAATTCTCTTCCACATGATAGTCTATATTTTCTTTAAATTATTTACATCCTACATAGTCAGTTTAATACATTTATTTGCCGCATGTTAAATTACTTGTAAATCCATTGAATTATTATGAGCCATTTATATAGAATCATTGATTTGATAGAATGTATATGTTACGTCGTGGTTACGTCACACCTCATAGACTTTTACGAGGGGTGGTGAGGGGTTGACAACTTCAAAGCAAAAGATTAAAGGTCACCTTTCAACTCCCATTACCATCCTATCACCGTACTGATGATATTACACTACAGGCCTCGCTAGATTCGCCCGCCTGAACCGATTCTCCCGGAGCTCCGGTTCTTCCCAGGACAGGGTCCCAAACTGAATCACAACACTCTTTCTCTACTTTTTTACTAGCGAATTTCCCCTATAGGGAAGACGCTGTTACCGTAGTCGGAATGGTAAGACCTAGGCCCGGGACCATTATAACTTTTCGTTACGAGGTCCCCAGATCCCAAAAACACCATTCGTTCGAAACTGTATACAGGGTGTCACAAAAAGTGTAATGGGCTATACAGGACCTAATTCTACATACAAAAATAAGTCAAAAATGAAGAATAACATTTTTTGGATTTCGGCTTAGTTTAGCCGTAATCCGCCATTTTTTTTTTTTTTTTTAAATATTTATTATTTCAAAAACCCAATGAGATATTTTTACGAAACTTGGCAAAAGTGTTTACACTAAAGTAAGTAACATTTGTAAAAAACAAAATATTTTTTTACCTTTCCAAATTTCAAAATGGCGGCAATTTGAATTTCTTTATGCCAAATTTCATGAAAACCGGTACCTAAATCAAAATTTTTCAAGACACAAAATGTTTTTTATTTATTATAACAAATCCAAGAAAATAAAAATGAATAAAATCGGTTCATAAATAAAGAAGCTGTGTTTATTTTAGTAATTTAGACTGAAATTACTTAATTACATTACATAAATTATTACATTACATTTAATAAATTTTAATATTAATAATAATCATTTGTTGTTTAAAACAATGGAATGAAGAGGATACACCATGAAGAGGATACACCACATGTAGGTAGGCACTTGCCCTTCATAGTAGGTGTTCAATGTGACCTCCATTGGCGATCACGCACTGCCGTAATCGTCGTCCCATTGACTCTCGTACCCGCTCCAACACTCCAGGCATTTCTCTTATCCTCCGACATCCATCTTCAATTCTCTCCCTCAGCTGTTCAACATTGTTTACAGGCGTTGCATACACCATTGTTTTCAAATGTCCCCATACAAAGAAATCTATGGGATTCAAGTCAGGCGATCTTGCTGGCCATGCTATCGGGCCACCACGACCGATCCACTTATTTCTGAATCGCTGGTCCAGGTAATTCCTTACTTCATTTCTGAAATGAGGAGGTGCACCGTCGAGCAAAACCACATGTTTCGACGTGTGTTTAGGGGCACTTCTTCCATGGCATCATCTAAATCATTCTGAAGGAAGTGCAAATAGGTAAGTCCATTCAGCCTTGCTGGTAAAAACACTGGACCAATAAAATTATTCCCAATAATGCCCACCCAAACATTCAATGAAAAGTTATGCTGGAACCTCGACTGCACTATTGTATGAGGATTCTCGTCCGCCCATTGGTGGGTGTTATGGAAGTTCAAGATTCCATTTCGGTTAAACCCAGCTTCATCTGTAAAAAGTACTGAAGACAGGAACTGCGGACTCCTAGTACATTTATTTTCTATCTGTTGACTAAAATGCAGTCTGTTTGGGTAGTCCTCTTCTAAAAGAGCTTGAACCCGTTGGACATGGTAAGGATAAAGTAGATTGCTTTTCAAAATCCTCCATACCGTTGAGTGGTCAGCTCCCTCGGCAGATGCAATTCTTCTTGTGCTTGATGAAGGATCGTCTTCGACAGCTTGCAACACTCTTTCTTCCAATTCCAACGTTCTTGTTGTTCGAGGTCTACCTCGACCTAAAGGCGGAGTGGTAAATGAACCATACTGTGTGAGGCGGTCGTGCACTGTTAAGAATGTATTTTCACTAGGCAGTCGGCGATTTGGAAAACGTTCAGAGTACAAACGTCGAGCTAGCGCTCGATTACAATCTGACAGTCCATACATTAAGTGGATATCAGCTAGTTCCGCGTTTGTAAACTCTACTGGCATTATGAGCTAGTTACGTAAACGTCTAAGCAGCAATTGGATGTGAACAAAACAGCAATAATGTGTGGCAGGTCAACAATGGATTTGTTATAACAGCTGATTAAATGCATATCAGCTGTTAATGTGGAGTAAAAAGGAGAAATAAAATTAATCAAGATTGATTAGTAGATTGATTGCCTACCTACATGTGGTGTATCCTCTTCATTCCATTGTTTTAAACAACAAATGATTATTATTAATATTAAAATTTATTAAATGTAATGTAATAATTTATGTAATGTAATTAAGTAATTTCAGTCTAAATTACTAAAATAAACACAGCTTCTTTATTTATGAACCGATTTTATTCATTTTTGTTTTGTTGGATTTTTTATAATAAATACAAAACATTTTGTGTCTTGAAAAATTTTGATTTAGGTACCGGTTTTCATGAAATTTGGCATAAAGACATTCAAATGGCCGCCATTTTGAAATTTGGAAAGGTAAAAAAATATTTTTTTTTACAAATGTTACTTACTTTAGTGTAAACACTTTTGCCAAGTTTCGTAAAAATATCTCATTGGGTTTTTGAGATAATAAATATTTTCCCAAAAAAACAAAATGGCGGATTACGGCTTAACTAAGCCGAAATCCAAAAAATGTTATTCTTCATTTTTGACTTATTTTTGCATTTAGAATTAGGTCCTGTATAGCCCATCACACCTTTTTGTGACACCCTGTATATATATATATATATATATATATATATATATATATATATATATATATATATATATATATATATATATATATATATATAAAGGGTGATTGATATAAGTGTGCCAGCTGTTTTGTTCGAAGAATATCAGAGATATCAAAAAAGGTTAAGCAGTAACTGCCTTGGATTTTTGATATTATAATAATTGGTTGACTTTCAAAAATTATTTTGGCCGCCATTTTTCCAATATGGTCGCCATCTTTAAAATTTCAAATGGGAATACCATATTTTTGTGATGTATAAAATGTGATTTTAAAAGGTTTTTACTATTGTGCTTTTTTCATAACCTTTTCAAAGATAACGGTTTAAAGAGGTGAAATGTTAGGGTGCGAAAATAAGTGTGCCAGCTGTTTCATTCAAAAGTTATCAGAGATATCAAAACAATTTAAGAAGTAACTGCCTTGTATTTTTGATTTTATAAAACCTGGTTAACTTTAAAAAAATATTTTGGCTGCCATTTTTCCAATATGGCCACCAATTTGAACATTTCAAACGTGAATTTCATATTTTTATGATGTTATCCGGTGGAAACCGTGGTTTTAAAAGAATTTCACTCTTGTGCTTTTTTCCATAAACTCAACCGTTTTAGAGATGATAACAGTTTCAATCTAATAAGGTTTACACGTACAAACGATAAGGATAAAAAAACGTATTTTTCAGCAAAAAAACTAGCATGAAACTATAATTAAAACACTAGTTAGCTTTTAAGTAAACTTTAAACAGATTCATTGAAGATATTTACAATTATTTACAGATGTTTACACATTAAGGATATTTTTGTTTAGACTACTAATTTTTTACATTCTACAACAGGTGTTCAAAATTAAATCCATTTTGTTCCAAACAAATACGAGCTCTTTTAACAAGACTCTTTGTTGCATGTCTTATCGTGTCTCGTGAGAGCGATCTTATGGAGACCTCAACTTTCTCCCGAAGCTCATTCACAGATGCATACTCTTCGTTCTTCACGTAGCTCCATAAGAAACATCTAATGAGGTAAGGTCTGGTGAACGAGCTGGCCACATAATGTGTCCATTGTTTCCTATCCACTTGTTTGGGAAGTACAATTGTAGTAAATCTGCCATTTGACCACTGTTATGACGAGGGGCCCCATCTTGTTGAAAGTAAAGCTGTTGCCTCTGTGCAAAAGGAAACTCCTCCAAACATTCTGCCAGAGCCTCTGACTCAATGTATCTTGGGCCATTTAAACTCCAATCATAAAACCGAATCGCAAGGACTTTGGAACTTAATAAGGCACTCCAACAGTTTATTGAAAATCTTTGCTGAGGACAAGTTTCCACAAAACTTAATGGATTTTCTTGGGACCAGTAGTGACTATTATTCCGGTTGAACATGGCTTTATTAGAGAAATTGGCTTCGTCTGCCCAAATAATCTGAGCACAGAAAGAGTTTGAATGCTGAGCGTTAGTCAACAGCCACTCACAAAACACAAACCTGCGAGCCTCGTCACCAACTTGTAAGGTTTGAACTGGAGTATACTTGTAATCGTGGTAGTTATGTTTTTTCAAAACCTTTTGTACTCGATAATATGGAAATGCCAACATCAGAGATATTTCTCTTATACTGATTTTCGGATTCGATTCAACATAGGGTAAAATTCAGGTTTCTTCTCCTTCGGTAATTTTTGATTCACGTTGTTTGCGTTTCTCTGTGAAAGAACCATAAGTATTTAAGTTTTTCATAATCTTAGAAATAAGTTTTCGACTGGGAACTTGCCTCTCTGGAAAGCGTTCTGCATACACTTGAACTGCTATAGTGGAGTTTTTATTACAATAGAAAAAAAAAACATTCAACCATATCTAGCTTTTCCTGTTAGGAATACTCCATTATGTCGAATACTCCATTATGTCTCTTGTTTAATATTTACTACAAATAAAAAAAACCTCAAAAATAATTAAATTTACAATCACTTAATTTAATACTTGCACATGCAAAACACATCTGTATGTCACCACAACTTGACCATGCGAGATAGATATTGATTTGAAATAGACTTTGTACATTGCTAAACAGCTGATTTAAGTTTCAAGTAATTTCATTAATTTCATGATTTTTTATTAGTCTGCATAATTACTGACTGATTCCCTGTAACAATGATCAAGTGCTCCAGTTAATGTTTGCTTGAGGGTCAATTTGATAAAATTATAAAATAATATTATAAAATAAAAGTATAAACTTAAAAGAACTCGTATTTACTTTGGAACAAAATGTATTTAATTTTGAACACCTGTTTTAAAATTTAAAAACATCAATAGTCTCAAACAAAACATCCTTAATGTATAAACATCAGTAACTATTTGTAAAGATTTTTAATGAATCTGTTTTAAGTTGAAGAGGTTGGATTTATGAAAAAAGCACAAGAGTAAAAACGTTTTAAAATCAAATTTCATACCGGATAACATCACACAAATATGGTATTCACATTTGAAATTTTAAAGTTGGCAGCCATATTGGAAAAAAGGTGGGCAACATATTTTTTTAAAGTTAACCAAATTTTATAAAATCAGATATCCAAGGCAGTTACTTTTAAACTTTTTTTATATCTATGATACTTTTTCGAATAAACAGCTGGCACACTTATATCAATCACACTGTATATATATTTATATATATATGTGTGACCGTGGGTGCGATAACTCTCGTAAAAAAGGTCTGATTTTTATAAAATATGGATAAACATGTAAAGCAACATTTACGACTTTAAGTTCGAAAACCAGACAGATCGAGCCATCCGAAGTGGTATTTTGGGGGGGTTTTGTTCCCCGAAAATGGGTTTTTTGAAGTTTTACATGTCAAATTTTAGTTTTCACCATTGGATTCAGCTTTTAAAATCACACAATTTAGTGTTTTGATCATTTCTCTACGTCAATTGGTCACAGAGGTATTGAAAGTGCTAACACAGTACATTGTCCAATGCTATTTTTATGGAGAGTAAGACAAATATTATATCTTGATTATTTATGAAGGTATACTAACGAAACTCTGTATACGGCTTCATCTGGTTGTGGTCTATTGTTATTCGCACGAAAAAGGCAATTTTTACCGATAATTCCCGTAGCAGCAAACCTGCGTACTCAGCCCCTATGTTATTCTTATGGAGAGTAAGTAAAATGTAATGTCTCCCTTAATTATGAACATAAATTAATAAAACTTGGTATGTGGCTTCACCTTGTTGAGGGGGACAGCTCACTTACTCTACAGATCATTGGCACAACGGACCTATTTAATAATATTTAATTTAATATGAGGTCCATTTACACTACAGCTCGTTGATACTATGACCCTCCGTTATATTTAATTTTAAAAAAGAAGGTCCATTTACTCTACAGATCGTTGATACAACGGCCCCTTATATTATTATTATATTTTTAAAGAGGGTCATAGAGCCAATGAACCCATTTAATATAAGCAAAACGGTCCAAAGCGTCTACAGGCTCGTTGCGACAACGGACCTTCATCGATATATTTTTATAATTTTATAAAATAAGACCGTTGACACAACGAGCCATTTCATGTGAACTAAATTTAAACTGAAATGAACGGTCCGTTTACTCTACAGATCATCGTTCTACTCTGCGCGGTAATAGTATCTGTCAAACTGAAGGCGCTTTGCCTTGTGACGCTTGCGCTTAGCGTTGCCCTTTGCCGATTTATTACGAAAGTCAAATGACAAATGTGTATGATCGGTAAATTTCCAGTATCCATGTATATAATACGTTAAGCCGTTTTTTGTAAACACAACTTCTCCCTTATTTCTTGGCCAATTTTAATGATTGAAGTGTCAAAACAATTCGTCTAAGTTCGTTGTTTTGCAATAAGGTTATTAATTTTCGATATTTTTAATCTCAAGGGCACGGGCTGACCTCATAGTTAGTTTTTTGCCCATAATAATAACATGGGGAATAATTTGATTTGAATTGTAGCTGTTCACACATTATGGACAGGCAATAACAGATGTTACACATAAAGAATGTATTTATCTATATAAATAAAATACATTTTTTTCTACATCGCTTTGAGCAGTGAAATATTGTATGCAGCGGAGATATTTAAATTTTGTTCACCTGTCTGTTCGTTTATGAAACAGATTTGTTCAGTGTTTCTCAAAAAAATACTGAACCTAATTAAATAAAATATGTTGCCCATTTTCGTGTGGGGCAGGAAACGTCTAGGCTTCTGCAAATCATTACGTAGGTCATTAGGGTTATGCCCATTGGTCCGTCACTACCCCATAGAAGAGTTTATGGGTACAGATTACTCAACATTTCACCGTACAATGCACCATGTTTGTTCTAATGAGCATTTAGTCAGATCGTTTATCTTTTACCACAGAATGGAAAAAACACGTGATTTACTAACTACTTCACAACGGTGTACTAAACAATATAAAATCAAGGCGCGGCAACAAAACATTGGGTTGGGAGCACATAAGACCTTGCAACATAGTATTTAAAGCTTAATTTATCTAGATAGTCATTGTGATTATAATGCTGAATTTGTTATGTGTTTTTTAAGCCCATCATGCACAAACTACATGAGTTATTGAGTAAATATTTGGAAGAAGATAGGTCCATCACAAAAACAGTTAAGGGCTTATTTCAATTCCAATGAGACTCGTTCCTATTAATGACCTTCAAAATTTCCATGTTAATCATATATTTACTAGACCAATTGAACAAATAATTGGTAGAAACTCAGCAGGCAAAGTTAGGGGATATGTTCCCTAAAATCGGGGTTTGGTGTAAGTGGATATCACTACATATATTTCAAAATAATTAAAACTTTGACCAGTCCAACGGGCTGATCTACTGGGCCTATTTTAATCATTAATTTTTTATTGATAGCTTATTATGTCTAGATCACTTATACAAACTAATATATCTTCATTGGGCTTTGCCCCAGTGGCTCTTAAAGCCCCACTTAAAGCGATAGGTAAAGTTAAAATAAACCATTAACTGTTTTAACGTTTTCAGCTTCCATTTTAAAAGTTGTTAAAAAGTCAGTAAAAAATTACTATTATTTAGCGTTACAGTATTTATGATTTCATTCAATTGAAACAGTAAATGATGTTGTTTAGCGGAGTAAATTAATTTAAAATGTTCTATTTTGCAAAATAAATAAATTTGTGAATGCTAAATTTATAGTCAAATTAGTTTAAACATATATTTGATTTTAACATTTTAAATAACAGTAGCGTAAATTAGTTTCTCTTTGATGGCATTTTTTTTATTTTATAAGATATAAGAAGTTATCTAATTTTTAAACGGTATCGGAACTAATAAGTCCACATTTAGTTTTCTAATTTTTACTGTACCATAGTTAAATACAGGATAACTTACGGACTATTTATTAAGTTACTTATTTGGATTACGTAAAATTTCACGATGTGTTATAAAGTAATTGTAAATAAAATACTTATTTGTGGTTAAAAAAAATATATTACATTTATAAAAAGGCTAATTAGTAAAATCGTATCTCATGCTCTGTTTATACACAGATACAGCCTGAGATAACTGAACACGTAACGAGTTTAATTTAGCAGCCTATAACTACTTCGGCTGTACGATGTGTTCTGCCGCGCCGTGTCATACTTTTGTTCAACAGATTATGTTATTTGTAGATCCGTTTTGTAGATACCTTAAAAACAAATGCATACACAACCTTTGCATTTATATTTATCTCTTTAAATACATCCTCATAATTAAACAAATAACAGATATTCCCTCCTGCAAATCACATATAATATTTGGTAGAATCTACTATCCCGCCATAATCTGAATAGTATAAGATAATAAATAATAATAAAATCATCACGAAATACCGATGTTTGTTTGGATTCCAGAGGGTTTAATAATATGATTATAATATTATTTAATTAAACTTCCAAAATAAATCTGAGATTATTTGAAATTTACGCTAATAAGATAAACCTAATAAGATTACCTGATAAACTGTTAAATTACTTTATCTGTCCCTATTTATTCAGCTGGTTTACCTTATGTTTAGCTTATCTACAGTAATGAAATAAATCAGCTATTTATATGAACAGATTTACTTTATTGTGACTTTACATGTGTATTCGGTTTTGATTAACTGATTCAAGGGAATCACAAACTGATGTTACAAATTTGCTAGATTTAAATTAAATACATTTTTCAGTAGGTGATTTAAATATAATAATGGTGGCCTAGTTAGTTTTGGTTTACACAAAGGTATATATTTTAATCTCAATGTCTTGGTTGACCGAGCTGACAAGCTCTAAAAATCTCTGAGTAATATATAATAAAATACTAGGAAATTAACTAAAATTAAATTAAAAACCAATAAAAATAATTTTAAAATTAAATAAATATCCAATTAAAGATCTCTAGTTAGTTAATTAATGTCACTGTTGTAGTTCTCCACAAGCTCTAAATTAAAGATGGTGAATAATAGACACAACCTCTAAGGCTGTGATTTAAATTTCTTATTTATCTTAGAATTTGTTATTTATTACTTCTTGTTGTCTATAAAAGTTATAGTCTATTATAAAGTCAAAGTTTATAAATAAATAATTTATTAAATCTTGAGGTAACGTTTGCTAATGAAATTCTGAGGTTTGTCTTTTGGCCTAAAATACAGCAAGATCTCACCAAGTCTACTTGTGATAATTTAATCACTAGATAATGTTATTCTTATGGACATTCACTTTATTATAAGCTCTTATGGTTTGAGCTTATTATAATTAAAACAGCTGATCATGATTCGTAGTAGTTCCATGGGTAACCACATAATGCAGCGCACACCACACAATGTTTATTCCCAGGCGAAACCGGGTATGGTGACAGCTAGTATAAATATTGATGTATTCAATGCTAATAGTGGGATAGGTCCATTATTCCTTTAGTTTTCTCATCAATATTATTAAAACTTCTTACCATATTTTCATCAAATTTCATCAAATAAAGCATACTCTGTGAAATCAAACAAAATTTTCAGATAAAAGAACTAAATCGGAATTTTAGACTTTAAATGTTTAACCAAAATATAGTTTACTGAATTATATCAATTGCATTAACTTGTATCTTCACATTTTTATTCATTATAAACATAACATAACTCCTCCTATATACGTTTTGTCAGATTTTGTTGTGTCTTTAATCATGGTTTTTTATACTAATACACAAATCGAACTTTAGGAAGGATAGTCACTACTGTAATTTTTTCCAAAAAACTGTTGATTCTGCTCACACAAAACTACAACAACTGCATAAATTTCAAATCAAACTACAATTCCAGCTGTAAACCACTAGAATGCCGTTCTGCTGTCATATTTTTTGAGACCTAGGATTTATCAAAGGAAAATCATCTACTTCTGGTTCCATTATCAAAACTCTATTCTGTCCTTGGGCTAAGGGCCATTTTTTGACACAACCCTGGCCTCTTTACGTTGAATAGTTTGCTCTGAATAGAGGGTTACACTTCGCCACTACACGCTATTATTTTATAAGATACATGGTTACTTAATACTAGTATCCCGTCACGGCTTCGCTCGCGATCACTGTACAATGGTATGTTTGAGAAAATCGTTACATTTTTTAAAGCACCTGGGGGACCGAGCTTTGCTCGAAAAGCCAGTTAGTTTTTTAAAAATGCCTAGAGACTTATATTCACGGTTCCACTCCAAGGCTAGCGTATTTGCTTTGCTTATTTCCTCGATTACTTGGGCATGCCTGTTTTATGTTCAATCTTTAGTTTGAATGGTTCTCACAATTTATACATAACCTAATCATGTACATTTAAAGTTATGTACGCATAGGCAATAATCACAATTCTCAAGAAAATCACATGATACTTTACCAGGTGAGTGTTATTTTTACAATTGAATGGTTGCTTTTGAACAGCTGTTAGTTTTTTTTTATTTTAGCGAATTTCCCCTATAGGGAAGAAGCTATTACCGTAGGTGGCATGGTAAGACTTAAGCCCGAGACCATGATAACTTTTCGTTTTGAGGTCCCCAGATGCCAAAAACACTATTCGTTCAAACTTATATATATGTATATATATATTTATATATATATATATATGACAGTAAGTTTTGTAACAACAGGTCTTGCAATCAAATTCTGTATACAATACAGAATCATTACTATGATATGCAAAACTTGTATTCAGAAGTATGCTTAATCTATGACTATACTCAACTAATATCTTCGGTGTGGACAACATCACCTTCAGTTTTGGGAACTAACAAACCTAATAGTTATTTCATTTTTGGTTTTTCTGTACGTGTTGTAAAAATTTCTTATGTCATAAAACCCGCCCTTGAATTCAATACTGCCGTCTATTGATATAGGCTACTCCGACCGCACTCCCGCCAACGTTCCCAAGTAGGTACTTTGGAAGTCCCAGCTACCTGGACAAGGAAACCCCAGCAGTTAAAGTTGTTTGTAGTCGCCGGTTTGATTCTTGGAAAACACGCATTCCATTCCTTATGAAAAAGGCGGAAGGGGAGGGTTGAGAATGAGGGCTTCATTATTGGGTCGAGTATCTCATGGCTTGATATACTTACCTAAAACAATGCCTAGAATCCCACCACCCATTAAATTGATTTTGCATCTTTATTACTATTTTAATGCGAGCTTAGTCAGTTCTTCAATATTTTACTGTTTATTTATTTTTTGTAGGGAATGGCTCGAATTCATGCAAATGCTGTTATGTTAGTTTAAACTGTTATGTCAATCCAGAAGTTATACCTTAACATGCTATTGATTAGGTACTGTGTTTTATTACCTTAAACAGCTGTAAAATGCCCAATTTCAATGATTACGTTCTTCCATAAAATTAACATTGATATTTTGTAGCCCTGCTTTGAGGGCCGATGTAAATTCTAATAATTATCTGCAAACCTACGCATCGAGACCTTTCCATGGATTGTTTGTTTACCATAAATTACTATATTCGTATTTCATAATTATTTGACAATCAACATAGTTAAGGCTTTGCCATGAGGGGTTACATATTTGAATCAGTCCTTTGGAACTCCACATTTAGTTGGTCACAGATACCCCTGCTTACATTCATGTGTATTGCTAAATATAGATTGCAAACTTGGTACTTTATTATAAATA
Organism: Allygus modestus; assembly: GCA_963675035.1. Lineage (NCBI taxonomy): Eukaryota > Metazoa > Arthropoda > Insecta > Hemiptera > Cicadellidae > Allygus > Allygus modestus. Next base: position 59,354,075 of record OY776112.1, on the reverse strand, counting down.
GGCCGAAGTACTAACTACTTCCAAGTTAATAGTTATCTTTAAAACGGAAGTTTTATACTAAATTCATTTAAAATTTAAGATATTTTAAATGGCCAATATCAATTTGACCGATTATTATAAATAGGCCGAAGTACTAACTACTTCCAGTGTAGGGTTTTGCCATTTAGACGTACAATGTAGGTTTTGTATGTGCATGGCCCTTGCAAAACTAGCGGGTCGCCCACGGCAGAGACAGAATGAAGACTGTTAAAAAATTCAAAATAAATCAACCTTTTATTCGTTATCTGACTGCCTTTTAGACTGTTAACAACTAAAGCGGAAGATATTGCTGGGAGGCGGAAAGGTGAGTCAAGCTACCGGAAAAATGCGCGGGATCGTCTAGCATACTTTTACTTTCTCCCCTTATTCATAGTATATGGAGAAAGTATTGTTTTCGTCAAAATTTTCGAAATTGAGTTGTTAGTGTAAATATTCGTTTTGGTGCTCCCTGAACCCAAAAAAGTGTTTTTTACGTGATGTCTGTCTGTCTGTCTGTCTGTCTGTCTGTATGTCTGTCTGTCTGTCTGTCTGGATGTGTACAGAGCTACAGCCCACACCAATTGGCCGATTTTGATGAATCTTGGTATTTAGGTACTAAACCACGATATCTCCAGGCATTTATTTCATTTTTTTGAGTTTTTTTATTTTTAAGGTTAATTTTCCCATAAAAACCCATAAAATAACGGAAAAATCAACTTTTCTCAAAAATGGCTCTAACGATTTTAGTGAAATTTTAGTATGTTATAGTTTTTGTAATTATTAACAAAATGGCACCCCCCGCATCTCTGTAAAAATTACTTTTCGAAAGTTACAGGACTTAAAACATAAAAAATTCAGTTTTTTGGATTTTTCATAAAAAAACATAAATGTAAAAAAGTATTGCTATTCACCATTAAAAAGAGCTAAAAAACTAAATAATTTAGTATTTTGAATTATTATTTTATGATTGCTGGTTGCGGAGAAAATTGAAATTTTAATTTTGCGGTAAACGCAGTACATTGTCTAATGTTATTCTTATGTGGAATACAAAACTTACCATTTCTCTCTTATTTACTGATCAATTTCGTTAAAACTTGACATGCAGGTCAAGTTAGCATTGACTAACAGAGGATCATTGAAATATGTTGCAACTTAACCCTGGGGGGGACAAGGGGGCATTTCCCCTCTCAAAACCACGGTGTCTAGCAACGGATTCTGTAGGGGCTCCCAAAAAGGGATTTGGGTAGATATTTCTGAAAAGAACTATTTTGTATAGTTTTCTGTACATTCATCTGTACTTTATATTCTATATTTCGGATAACATTTCAATAAAAATATCTACAGAAATTTAAAAATATATTACATATGCCACGGATAATACATAATACGGTAACTGGAGGTATATAGGGACTAGAGCCCTTAGTACACTGGCTTCAGTATTGGCGCAGAGCGCGGCACGGCGGCGCCGGCGCGGCTGTGATCGAGGTGGCAACGTAGCTTGGTGATTTGCACGGGGATCGAGCATTCTGGCGGGAACAATCGAAACAAATGATTAAGCGGAAGAAGAGTAGTAAAGGCGCGCGCGGATAGTCGGATGCCGGATGTAGGCGTTCGCAACCCTCCGGACGTACCGGTATATGACACTGCACTCTTCTTGGTGATACTGTCACCAACGATCACGCACTCGACGTACTCACCCGATGCAAATGGGGTAAAAAGTTTCAATACTTACAAGTTAAGGTACCTTTTTGCGTGGCGACAGCAACAAATATTATTCCTGAAAAGTCGGAGGAGTAAGCAAAACTAATGCAAATTTATTCAACATTGTAATATCCTATTGATTATTAGTTTAATTCTCACAAAATTACTTAAGATTTATTTATAATCTTTCTTGGAAGTGTTTTTTCAGTACGCCTTAGCGTTATACAATATTTAATAGCACATAGTTACACTTACCAAGATTCATTAGATATATTCACAAATAGGCGATGTATAAAATATTAATTATCCTAATAATATTTTAAATGTGAAAGTTTTGATGAATGGATATTTGTAGTTCCATCACGCATAAACTACCGGACTGATTAAGCTCAAATGTTGCATATATATCAAATTAAGATATTTACTTGATAATGTTTGCATCGAATCTTAGAGCTCCACCCCACGGGTCACGTAAGTTTCAATGCAAATCTTATGGGAGGATATCATTTATAAAATTACCAGCTGTAGTCGTTTGTCAGTTACGGCAAAGGAGGTCATATGGTAAAATTAAACAGATTTGATAGTGCTGGTAAATACATTTTTCTAATTAATGTGTTTAGATGTTTCTGAGCAAAGCTGCGGGTTAACAGCTAGTTCTTCGTAAAAATAACTTTGGGGTTGAGTACCACGGAGATTTGCTGCTACAAGAAAGACACAAAAATGGGTTTTATGCAATATCAGTTGAACTCATCTATATAAATTCATAAATAAACTATATATGACAGGTTAATTTTTCTCCTTAAGAATAACACGGGCATAGAGTAGGCAGGTTTGCCGCCACCAGGAACACAAGAAGTCTTTTTTATGAAAACATCAATCGAACTCAACTAGGTAAAGTCACATAACATGTTAATCAATATAAATTCATTTATAAGCGATAAATGATATTTTAATTACCAGACTTGTCAAAACCTGATTTAACTTCGCGAATATATTCGTGTTAAATGGTATCACATGAGAGGCACCGGCTCCGTGGGAGTTTTACGTGCTTTCAGAACTTCTTTCAAACTACGAGTTATTTGACGTGTTGATTTGTTTGATCTTGAAACCCGTTTAAGATTTATTGAGACACGGTACTAAAGAGAAACCAGCGGTGTCCCATTCTCCACACGGGAATCTCGCATCAGGCACAGGGTCAGATATTTTGAACGATTTAAATCATAATCAGCTGTTTGACTAAATAAACTAAATAAACTAAATAAACTCTTTAACTGTCCAGAAAATACAATTTAAAGGTTTTTCATCTTCATATGAAGAGAACTCGAGTAGGGACGCAATTCAGACGCTAGTTTATGATCGGGTTTGATCTCTTCGGGGCTCTATTTTGTGAAGACTTTTGTAAAACACACACAGACCAAGCAAATTATGGCCCATGTCAATAGTAACTTGTTTCTTTATTATTGTAAGAGGAATCAGCTCCCGAAGAGTATTGTAGTATTAGAAATTCAAGCAAATGCTGTTATGTTAGTTTAAACTGTTATGTCAATCCAGAAGTTATACCTTAAAACACATGCTATTGATTAGGTACTGTGTTTTATTACATTGGTATTATTATACCAATAAGGTACATACCCCATTAAAATCACTTACAAATAAATAGAAATGAGCAAATATAATCTAATGTGATATTAAGGACAATGACTTCAACTATCGACATTTTATGAGTAGACTGTATGACTATAAAATAATAATATTAAATACTAATGGATCTTAAATAGGAAAATTGTAGATGTTGATATCTACGATCTTGTTGGTAACACAACAATAACAATTACAATTTCAACAATATTATTAATTGTATCAGCAGAACTTTACGGAATTGTTTTCATTTGTCGTTTCCATTTCTAAACCGCACTACTGTAAATGTTATGTAGATAGGCCTACAGATCTCCTTGCATCAGTTTAAATTATCAGTAAGACCCCGCTTAACCGGACCCCGCTAAACCGAAACCCGGGTTAACCGGAACGGTTTACGAGAAATAAATAATCAATAATAGAGAGGATCAGCCCGGCGGGATGACTCATGGTGCGCCGAGACATCGCCGGGCACTGAACTCGGGGGTTGTTTTGTCGGCTGATATCCAGTTGCACCGGCGGTCAAAGGAATTTGCAAGAGTCAAAATATTCCTTCGTCCGAAAAGTGTCTAATTGCACCGGTGGTCAAAATCTACCCACTCCACTTATCCCCGCTGCAAATTCCTTCGACCGCAGGAGCCGGTGCAATTGGAAGGCTTTCTCCCTTCCCCACCCCACTACATTTATCTTCAAACATAGTGGCATGCTTTCTTATGTATTTGTAACTAGGTTTATAAGTGTTTAACAATTTCGTAATGGAATATTTTATCAAACACTTGCCGATGATTCCTTGCCACATACTAATGGTAGACCACAGCAAGTTCTAGCTAATAGATTTGGTAACTATGTAATTAATGTTTAATTTTGTGTTTGTCCGTGGCAACACTAACATCTTTACATTGCAAAATAAATTTTACCAGGAATGAGGCTATAACTTTACTCTAACCTAACCTAACCTAACCTACTGTACTGGGCATCCGGTATGGTTGGCACTTTCTTTTATGTAATAGTTATTTCTACAACCTCTATATTTTAACCTTTAGTCTTATACTTAGTTGAATAAAAAAAATCGTCTTAATTTAGACTGACAGCCGGTGCAATTGGAACACCCCCCAAAAGGCGCTCCGGTGCAACTGGAAACATCAGTTTGGGGCTGATCCCTGACCACCGGTGCAATTGGACATCTCCCGTTTTGTCGGGTTTTCCAAATTCCTGTACCAGTCTCGAGGGGGTGGGGGCTTGACCCATTTCGCACTAAAGGAATCAAAGACACGTCGGCGAGAGTTATCGATCAGTCTGTTTTACAGACAATATACAAAACGATTATTTTATCTATGTAGATAAAGCAATGGTTGTTGCCCAGCATATAGCTTCAAAATAAATTTAATAAACATCTGTTTTACCAATTTCCATCATGTTTAGCTTATATTGCTATAGACTTTAGAAAAAGGGTTCACAAGAATAACATTGGAACTAAAAAGACCAGTGGGGCGGAGCCTCAAGGTGAATTCTAAACATCCAAAAAGCCTAAAGCTTTCGCATAAATTAATGTATAGAATAAAGACAACAAGTTTCATTGAAAAAAGAACACCCGTTTCGCCGTGAAAAGTTAACACATTCTGTCAAAACTCGCTAAAAATAGTTTTTTTTAGCGTTATCAGTTTAATTTCAGAAGTGCCTAAGGCAGTTACAATAAGCCTTAAAGCGTGTCACGCATATATAGAACTGATACAATATATATGTTTTTGAGTTTTATAGGGACGTGTAAAAGATAAATTCTTACTTTTGCCAATTATTTTGGAGATAACCGTCCAATGAATACCACCATACAAATATTCAGCTGTCTACCTCATCTGGAACTGGGTGTTAGAATTTATTACGACGCTTCAACAGCTCCGATAGGAGTACTTAAATGCGACAGTGATTTTTCATTCGGTGCTGTTGGCACTATGTGCAAACAGACAAAATGCACGACGGGAACGCTAGCAATAATTCACGATTTGCCAAACAACGCATTATGTCTGGAATTGGTCAAAATCGTGCATTATTGCTTTGAGCGTATACACTTTACCAGCAATAATGCATCACACATAATGCACGATTCGATCCGTGCATTTTTGCTGGATGCGTATACACTTCGTGCATTATGTCTTTATGCGTCGCTAATATATATAGCTTTTAGCTCAAAGACAAAATGCACGATTGTCAGCGGGATATACGCATCCAGCAATAATGCGCGATTGAACTCTCCGTTCATTTTTGCCGTGAGCGTTGCGACAGTTTATACAGACCGTATAAACTGTAGAGACGCACACAGACAAAATGCATTCTCCAAATCAGTTGTGCCAACCTTTGCCGTTTTCCACTGTGATAAGAGCAAACAGAAGTATTGCACGATTTTAAAAACTAGAATGACTACGGTATATGGTTTTGATTTGGTTCACTCAAAAACTTCTGATTATATTCAGTTATTGTTTAGCGATTTACATGTTATTGTTATCTTCTTAGATTATCTTACTGATCATTTTGAAACAAACATTACAACACTTCCTCCGTTGTTATATTCACAAATAATTTTTCATCGCTTTTAACTTGCTAATGTTATTGTTTAATTGTACAACTTAATAGATGAGCATTCACTTTGAAATAGGTAAATAATTAAAATTCATAGTTGTAGCCCCTGAACTGTGCGTAATAGACTAAATAGGTACTATCTTGTCGTCAACAGTTCAAATTGTAGTGTATTTGTCCACTACATGTTTCACCGTAAATACGGCATTTTCAAGTGGTATATACAAGAACGAATTATCCAAATAGGATATGTCAAAATTTAAAAAAATCCACAGTCACAAACACAATCACAAACACATTTACGAATAAATACCGGTAGGCCTACCACACGAATATCTTCAATCACGCCACGGCACTGGTGAGAAGCAGACTCCACTGGTGAGAGTGGTTGTATATACCACTTGAAAATGCCGTATTTACGGTGAAACATGTAGTGGACAAAAACACTACAATTTGAGCTGTGATTATTAATTTCGGAAATCATGATTCAAACCAGCTGCTCGGCATATTGAATTCAACATTAGAGATAAATTGCAGTTCAGTACTGTTGCCAAATAAAATTTAAAATCTCAGTTTTACGCTAAATCGCTTACAGTAACTAAAATACAAACTTTATATCCCATAAAAGTCAATGTTGTGTTCCTTACTGTCTGCAAATGTGTACCCAAAGACTCAAACCGTAGGTGTGTTGTCTGCTTGTTTACACAAATAGCCTAGCCCAAATTGTGGTGGTGCGTTCAAATGCAGTGAAAGAATCACCAAGCACGTTAAACAAAACAATACAAAATAAAAAATATAAAAAAACTTTGATTTTGCGATTTACAAATATTTTACGGTTTAATGTATTATACTGTACTATTCTAAATTTTTGAGCCAAGGAATAACCTTTGACACAAACATGGCCGTTGTACGTTCAGCAAGTTCCATTGTTGAAGTGGTTTAGGTTTACACTACCTGCTCTAAAGCCTGACCCACATTACTCGCGAATACGCCCCTTAATGCTGCAATAAGGGTAATAACCATTATTGGTATTATTGTGTAAAATGTATTTGAAATTGATTACATATAATTGTAGTGTTTTTTCAAGCAGTATAATAATACAAATTATTTTGTAATAAATTACTTTTAAGATAAGATTGTTATGGTAAGTAGATGTGAACTGCCGGGGAGGCATACTATTCGGCGCTTTTTCCCCATGTTATTCTTATGGGGATCAGTTTTTGGACCGACACCCGATCCCGCCTATACTAATAAGCCACAAGTTTCCTTGGCCTATATTAATACCCAACCCTTGCCTATATTAAATATATTGTCCCCATCCCTCCTCTATATTTTTTAAAATTAATTTTCAAATTCAGGCTAAAAAACTATCTTTAGTGTTTATGGTCCGATTTGTTTAAAACTTGGATATGTTACTGTCCTAGGCAAGTGTTTTAATAAATTCCACTTACATTTCCCAAATTCACTATTACGGTCAAATTAAAAATTATTTTTGAAAAATACTGCCAATTGCCACCTTCTTTATTAACTGTCCGATTTGTCTGCAATTTGGATATGTTATTGTCCTAGGCAAATGTTTTAATAAATTCCACCTACATTTCCCAAATTCACCATTACGGTCAAATTAAAAAATATTTTTGAAAAATACTGCCAATTGCCAACTTCTTTATTTACTGTCCGATTTTTTTAAAATTTGGATATGCTATTGACCTAGGCAAGTGTTTTAATAAATTCCACTTACATACTGCAAGATCTGGAAAAAGAAATGTACTATCTTATGGATTTCGATATAACACTAGATTTGGCTGGAATATTTAATAAAGAGGAAATGTGCCAATATCTTACAGAAAACTTTAACTTTTGCTACCAAGGGGCGAATGGATATAATGTTATTGTAGATAATGTTAGTAAAGACTGTTTAACATGGTTTAATGTAAATAGCAGGGTAAAAATATATAATAAATTTATATGCCAGATTACAAGCCCTGGAGTAATTAAAAGTATAGGAAACCATATAATAAACTTTGTAAACTGTCCAGATGCGAGACTAAAAGAAACGTTCTCGTCTAAACTAGCTAGAGAGAATGGAATAACAAGGTTAGAGGCAACAATCTATAACTATTGTAGAGGTTTTGGTAAAGGGTTTGAACCTTTAAGAGATTGTTTAAGTCTAATAGAAGACAACAAACGGTACTTTCAAAATGCTCCATTCTATGCTGTACCTCTGCATAAGATGTGGGTGAAAGTTGCCAATCAATTACAAAACAGTTGTTGTTTAGTGTTTAACGATTTATTACAATACGCATATTGGGGGAAGATAACTGGAGTACAACTAAAACTGCCAAAAGATAGTACACAAAGGGAAAAGTTAATAAAGTATGCTCTATCTGCATTTAGCTTTAACTGTTTACCAACTAACTATGTAGAGGTAATAGAGGAGGATGCCATAAGTGTAAAGCATAAGTGTTACATCAAATCTGGGGGCGCATGTTTTACAAAATCAAATACACCTTTCTCCACTATACCTAAACACATCAATTTAGAAGAATTGGGCTTAGTGGAAAGTCCTAACCTTACTCCCTACGTTTTAAGAAGCCGGACCAATAAACTGTACCCATACACTATTAAAGAAATAGAGCCACTTTCCAAGCCTTTCTTAGAGAGTTGTTCCAAAAAGAGGAAATTGGAATTAGAAGACATTGGAATATGTGGAAAATACTGTTGCAGAGGAATACAAAGCACAGTTGGCTAAAGAAAGAAGGGAAAGAGAGGATAAATTAAAAGATTACTTCCTGCGACGTTGGGAGGATCTAGAGCATTATGGACATTATATAGTGTATGCGTTTGTAGTAAACAAGTTTGTGGGAGTGTTGGCAGAAAAGGATGGAGAGGTGTATACTATGTTAAAGGTGTCTGTAAAACTGTATTTACAGAGATAAATAAGAATAGGCAAGGTTATAGTGTGTTGCCATACAGTGGTGATTTGGACATTATTTATCTACCTACCAACGAGCCACTTGCAAGCTTTAACACCAACGGAACCGCAATTTGGCAATTCCTTTCCAAAAATAGAAAACCTAAGTTTCCGTAACAATGAGTGGGATGTTGGACAAGAAGACATAGAGATGCAAGATATTAAAGGCAATGTTAAATTTAAAGAATGTAGTAGACTGGAGGATTTGGAATATGGTGCGCTATTAAACAAGTCCAACATAGGGGTAGAAAAAGATATATTGTACAGTTTGAAAATATTCGTAACCTTTATGTCTCCAACCACTGGCTGGAAAGGGAGCTAGAATGTGGGAAGTTTGATTTTAACTACAAAATTTAAATTAAGTTGGATAAAATAAAGACTACTCCAAACAAGCACAAAGAAAGATTAGTGTTTTGTGTTTAGTTGTTTTGGGTTTTAAAAATTTATTTTTGTTATCGCATTGGCTTAAAACATATCCAAAATTTAGGCAGTTCTGACCATAAATGTGGATATATATTACTTATCAGCGTATATAATAAGCTTGTATTTATTTTTTTTAATCCAACTGTAATAGTGAATTTGGAAATGGGGTATTTACTTATGCAATGGCCAGTAATATATTGCAGTCATATCCAAAGTTTGGTTACGACAAAACAGCACTAAAAGGGGAAAAATATACGGTAAATTTAGATATAGGGGGATATAACAAGTCGAAAAGTAAATAAAGGAGTTATTGGTAGTAATTTACAAAATATAGTTTTGTAAAAACACAAATACCAATGTTAGTTTTTAGGTTGCGGCAAAACAAACAACAGTATTATAGGTGGAAATAATATTGTAATTTTAGATATAATAGTTGGGGGCTATAACATATCCAAAAATAAATCAGACAATAAATGCTTAGGACAATATCCAAAGTGTAGGCAAATCGGACAATAAACAGCAAAGTCAGTTTTGGGATTACAGCAAAATAAACAAACAAAAAAGACAAAATACTGTATTGTAGGGGGTAATGGAAGGTGTGGTAGTGTGGTCTTGTTACCTATATAAGAGCTATAACATATCCGAAAATAAATCAGACAGTAAATAAAGAATTTTGAAATTGTTAGTATATTTTTCAAAATATTTTTTTAATTTGACCATTATAGTTAATTTGTCAAATGTGGATGGTGTGTACATATACACTAGCCTAGAATAATGACATATATAAATTTTAAACAAATCAGACCATAAATAAAGAAGTTGCCAATTGGCAGTATTTTTCCAAATTTTTTAAAATTTAACCGCAATATTTGTAAAATGTGGATGGTGCATATACACTAGCCTACAACAATAACATATCCAAATTTTAAACAAATCGGACAGTAAATAAAGAAGTTGGCAATTGGCAGTATTTTTCAAAAATATTTTTTAATTTGACTGTAATAGTGAATTTGGGAAATGTAAGGCTAATTTATTAAAACACTTGCCTATAACAATAACATATCTAAATTTTAAACAAATCGGACAGTAAATAAAGAAGTTGGCAATTGGCAGTATTTTTCAAAAATATTTTTTAATTTGACCGTAATAGTGAATTTGGGATATGTAAGTGAAATTTATTAAAACACTTGCCTAGGTCAATAGCATATCCAAATTTTAAATAAATCGGACAGTAAATAAAGAAGTTGGCAATTGGCAGTATTTTTCAAAAATAATTTTTAATTTGACCGTAATAGTGAATTTGGGATATGTAAGTGGAATTTATTAAAACACTTGCCTAGGTCAATAGCATATCCAAATTTTAAATAAATCGGACAGTAAATAAAGAAGTTGGCAATTGGCAGTATTTTTCAAAAATATTTTTTAATTTGACCGTAATGGTGAATTTGGGAAATGTAGGTGGAATTTATTAAAACATTTGCCTAGGACAATAACATATCCAAATTGCAGACAAATCGGACAGTTAATAAAGAAGGTGGCAATTGGCAGTATTTTTCAAAAATAATTTTTAATTTGACCGTAATAGTGAATTTGGGAAATGTAAGTGGAATTTATTAAAACACTTGCCTAGGACAGTAACATATCCAAGTTTTAAACAAATCGGACCATAAACACTAAAGATAGTTTTTTAGCCTGAATTTGAAAATTAATTTTAAAAAATATAGAGGAGGGATGGGGACAATATATTTAATATAGGCAAGGGTTGGGTATTAATATAGGCCAAGGAAACTTGTGGCTTATTAGTATAGGCGGGATCGGGTGTCGGTCCAAAAACTGATCCCCATAAGAATAACATGGGGAAAAAGCGCCGAATAGTATGCCTACCCGGCAGTTCACATCTACTATGGTATGCCTATTTATTTGTACACAAAATTAATCGTTTGTGAAACAACGGTTATGTTAGCGAAATAGGAAATACCCTATATATGTCAAACATACATACAGACTTAATCGTAATGATGTAATTAATTTACGTATCTGAAGCAAAGAAGGAAACGTTATACACTAACATTACGCAATACATCAAGGGAATAAATTTTTAACTGCAAAAAAGTTATTTATGATGAACTAGAAATAGCTTTATATAAAATAAACTAATATAATCCCATTCAATGTCTTGGTAATCTGCTATCTGAGCTGTTACCAGTGTACTAAAGCTGGAGAAACACTTTCTAGGGGCGTGCAGGGGCGTGCAGGGGCGTGCGGGACTTATTTAGTCTCTCAGCTGGCATCCTGATTGGCATATAATACGCGTTGCCTGCAGTACCAACTTCACGCGGTTACAGTGCCCCGTTTTCTGAACGGTCGGTTTTAATCATTAACATTCCTTACTCTTACCTATGGTTTTAAACTACCTAGTACACTAATTTATGTATATCGAGAAATATGTTGTTGACTGCTGTTCGTCTATGTAATTATAATATAAATAATTAACTAGGCCCTAGGTAACTTTATCAGGGTCTCTGGCGGATCCCTAAGGTCAGATCAGGATAACAACCATTTAGTTTTCATATTGTATGCCTAAAGAATCAGTGTGCACAATTTAAACTCTCTAGGTAGATGGAAAGTAGGAGAATTCGTGATGAGTGTGTGAGTGAGTGAGTGAGGGACTGAGTGAGTGAGTGAGTGATGGTTTTGCCTTTTATAGATATAGATATTAGGCTTATAGAGTTTCAACTCAAAACAAAAGAATCATAACAGCTAAGATGAAATAACGAGTGAACTGAAAAATAAACAGACATGCTAAGTTGTAACAACCTATTTCATAGTGAGTAGAACCATCGAATGAAGATTACATATATACTGGACGTGTTACAAATATTTTGTAGAAGATAAGTTAAGGATTCTGTATGATTGCCTTTTTTACTTTCTCCCTCTATACATAGTATATGGAGAAAGTATTGTTTTCGTAAAAATTTTCGAATTTGAGTTGTCAGTAGAAATATTCGTTTTGGTGCTCCCTGAACCCAAAAAAGTGGTTTTTACGTGATGTCTGTCTGTGTGTGTGTGTGTGTGTCCGTGTGTGTGTGTATGTGTGTGTGTGTCTGTGTGGATGTGTACAGAGCTAGAGCCCTAACCTATGGGCCGATTTTTATGAAATTTGGCGTGTAGGTACTAATCCACGATATCTCCAGGCGTTTTTTTCATTTTTTTGAATTTTTGATTTTTAAGGGTAATTATCCCCCAAAAACCGCCAAAAAACATGAAAAATCCTAATTTCTCAAAAACGGCTCTAACGATTTTGATTAAACTTTCGTGGTTTGTAGAACTTTAGGTTTCCAACAAAATGACACCACCCGCATTTCTGGAAAAATGCGGGTTCAGAAATTACAGGACTTAAAACATCAAAAATTCAGTTTTTTGGATTTTTCATAAAAAATCATAAATGTTAAAAAAGATTACTATTCACCATTAAAAAGAGCTCAAAAAACTAAATAAATTAGTATTTTAAATTACTATTCTACGATTGCTAGTTGCGGAGAAAATTGAAATTTTCATTTAGCGGTAAACACAGTACGTTGTCCAATGTTATTCTTATGGGGAATACAAAAATAACTATTTCTCTCTTATTTACTGATCAATTTCATTTGATATGCAGGTCAAGTTAGTATTGACCAACAGATGATGTTCGAAATGTGTTGCTATTTAACCCTGGGGGGGCAAGGGGGCATTTCCCCTCTCAAAACTACTGTGTGTAGCAACGGACTCTATAGTGCCTCCAAAAAAGCAATTTGGGTGGATATTTCTGAAAACAACTATTTTAGACAATTTTCTGTACATTTATCTATACTTCATATTCTATATTTAGTAAATAACAAATATTTTTGTCATTAAAGTTTGGCTAAAAGGGAGAAAGTATGTGTCAGTTTCCTGATACCGTTTATTATACTACGATGAAACCTGACGACGTGCGTATGAAAACAACTTAAAAGAATTATAAAACTTTGATTAAGCCAAAACTGAAACTCACTAAGCCATAAAACTATATCATTCTATGCGAAAGGTAGGCGATCTGGTAAGACCAGAACTATACAAGTTTAACCATACGTCCACGTTTACACTTTATACATCTCCGTTATAAAATCAGTAACAGAAAAAAGTGTAAAGGGTGGTAACGTAAGTACCCAAAATGCTAGATTATTTTGTAATTGCCTCCTATTATACTTACTTACGTCATGGACACTCTACGCATTGTGGGGTTCATTCAGAATGTGTCATCTCCCTCAACACCCAGTAGGATTAGATATAGAATAATATATAACATATAATCATGATATTAAAATAAACTATTGTTTATGTTTGTTTGTTGGTGTTTTTTGTAAGAATCTAAGAGAATCCCTCGACTTTTTTATAACTAACGTAAATACAAGTCTAAGTAGAAGATAATTTTGAAGCCAGAATTCAAATTAAGGGTTCTAATATTTTAGAAACACTCGATGTTAGTTTAAAAATTGTCTAGCTGCTTATTCTTACATTTTAAGTGTATTTTAAAGAAGTACTTTCAGATTATAAGGAGTAAACAGCTGTGAAAGATTCAACCAATGAAATGAAGATGAGTTTTAATGATTCCCTAAAAATATGATTCAGAGGTTAACATCACGCCTTAATAATCCCATTCGATAATTATTTTAATAATCAAGCACAACAATTTGACTCCTTTTTTAAGGGTATTTGCATCGTAGGAGAAATTCACGCATACCGTTATAAACGTTTTTTCGTGTAGATTTGCACCCTTTGTCCCTCATTAGTTATATCGGCCCTCAGGACTATATCCCACAGGCCTTAAAAGTTTCAATGTTTTAAGCCTGTCCGCACACTTGACTTATGCACTTTTCCGTGCACTAGACGCATGCATCAGCGCATGAAGCAACAACGCTTAAGAGGTATGCTCTATTGAATTAATTTTTAAGTTAAATGTTTGTGATATATAAGCAGTATGACAAAAAAAGTTGTTTATCACATGGAGCAAACGTGTGTTTTTAGTATTTAACAGTTTTCCGAGCGATTGCGCACCAAAAACAACCACATTTGCTCCTTGTGATTAAAACTACTATTTTATGGTTATTTTAAAGAGTATGTTATATAATCTCAAATTTTTAATGTATAACAAAACTGTAGACTAAATTCACATAATAATATAATATCAATTTTGTTCTCTGTTTGTATTCAAAACAGCAGAGTAACAAACTCATAAAATGTATATACATATCATATAAAATGTATATTCGATGTGGTAAATAAAGTAGTCTAAGTTGTACCAGTTCTGCAAGAAATCTCCCACAGATACGCCCAGTCACAAAACGTGGAAAGAATCAGTTACTTAAAACAAGCAAATTTATGTAACCGCTCGTTGTAAAACCAAACTTCAAATTACAAAAATAATATTTTATTTTAAATGGAACCAAAGGTCCATCGGATTGATACAATCATACGTATTATCAAAACTAATATATACAAAGAAAACGATTACTGTATTGAGAAAGGTAAATTGGCCAAAAGAACTTTGCATTTACATATTTTAAAACACATTTAGGAGTCTTTTAAGTTAAAATGGCCAACCGGTTAAGACCGTGTCAATATCAGGAATGGAAAAACCGGGCCAATAATTTTTGTCTTCCATACGGAATACCCAACTAGGGACTACAGTCACGCCAAATTCCTCGATTATCATTTCCGAGGACAATTATCAATTCAATTATCAATTTCCGTAATACATAGGTTAATTTTAAATTTAAAATTATGTACTGTGGCATTAAAGCTCCTTATGATTCTACTACTTGTAGGACAGTACCTATTATTATTGTCATGTTCATACACACATGTAGTCAAACATTAAAAACGTACAAGTTGAATTCGATTACTTCCTGGACGAAATACGCCTAGGCAATACCTTAAGCTTCTACGTCTTCAAAATAAACGTCTATTAAAACACGGCGTTTTACTGTGGTAAGTTAGTTGTTTTATACAGCAGTTCCGTTGAATATATTTACTTGGTTCAATTTACTCCATTTTACTTACCTTATATTTTTGTCTTAGTTCTCACTTTAAAGGTTCACCTTTTAATAATGGTTAGAATTTGTCAAAGCTTCTGAATTATAATATTAAATATAGTATAATAGTGCTATCAAATTAACTTCTAGCAATAGCATTGTTTTACGGCAATATATTTTGTACTGCATTAAAAATAGTTGACTTTTATTTGTTAAAAGGAATTTATATAAATATATGCGTATGGTTTTTAGTAATAATATGAGCAAATTAATTTCGTCCGTCGCGTCGTGTCGGCCGCGTTATCATTGCGAATGGATGAGCGCCTTCCGTTTAAAGATACTTTTTGCGCACCATGTAGAACGATGATCTGTAGTGTAAATGAACCTACTCTTTATATTTTCACTATAAAATATATGAAATGGCTCGTTGTGCCAACGGCCCTAAAGTTGAAATAACAAATATGTTAAACTAAACGGTTCGTTGTATCAACGACCTAATTTCATATTTATTTAAAATATTACATTTTAAGGCCGTTGACTCAACGATCTGTAGTGTAAATGGACCTTGAATTATTATTTTATTATTTAGATAGGGTCATAGTGCCAACGAGCTGTAGAGCAAATGAACCTTTATTTTTGTTTAGTTATTTTAGAAGGGTCATTGTGTCAACGATCTGTAGAGTAAATGAACCCATGATATATTTTATTAAATATTTAGGAGGGTCGTTGTGTCAACGATCTGTAGCGTAAATGAACCCTAACCCTTGTTGAGTTATATTAATATTTGCATAAAAACCCATATTTCTGTTCCTTGTTGCAGCAAACCTGCGTACTCATCCCCAATGTTATTCTTATGAAGAATAATTGAAATAGTATATATCGCTTATTTATGAATATATTTTTATGAAACTTGGAATGCGGCCTTATGTGGTATTAAGACATATATTATGCAGTGTAAATTCGCTGAATACGCAGGTTTGCTGAGTTTGGGGTATTTTAAACTTATATAGTATTGGCGGCCGCTATCGCAACCGCAGGAAATAATCAGCTGTTTCAGGAAAAATGCTTGTAGAAATAATCAGCTGTTTCAGGAACAAAGCTTGAATACTCCCGGCTCCGCTAATATATGCTAAAATGGCCTAAAAACAGCTTAGTTACCGTAACTCAAATAAGTTTGCTTTTTAAGAAAAACAAACAACACTTGCAGCTTCCCCGACCTCGATTACCCCAAAAAAAATCTTTTCGTAGCTTGGGGGCCATTACAGCTCGAGAAAAAACCGGGGACAGACGGACGCACGGAGCTACAGAATAAAGCCCTCCATACGCTAGCAAACTTTACGCCGAACCGAACCCCGACGCGAACCGTCGCACGAACGTTCGCTAGTGTATGGTGGACTCCGTGTAATACGGCCGACTTCGGGTGTTAAAATAATAATAATGCCGGTTGGGAAACAAAATTACTATTTATTAAACTTTACAACTTTACAACAACTGATTTAAAAACCAACTTAAACGACGTTAACAATAGGTATATCCGCGGTTAAAATACAATAATTATGGTTACGTTAAATTAAAAAAAAAACAACTCCAATTAATAATTTAACAGGCAGAGGCGGCGCGACGCGTGTTAATTACATCGTGACTTTCTAGGGACTGGGGGCGAGGCTCGCGTCTCCTTCTCCAACGCTGAACCAAGCCAGCCAATCAGAAAACAGTTTCGCACGTGACGTCACGGGAACACTTCGTTGTTCAGTGCTGCCCCCGACGATCACTCACGCCATTACTCAAACTAAGAGGAACAGGAATCTTGCACTTAGGGCCATTGCTGATCGTCAAGTTGCATTCTTGCTGATATCAACGCCCGGCCGGGCCCGTGGGAGCATCTAAGCTGAGTTTAGCACGGAGCAAATATCCTAGCGTCTGGTGGTTGATTTCATATTTTGTACCAGCCAACTCTTCAAAATGAAATAATGAAATTAATGTTAAGAGCACCGTTCCTCCTTCCAATTATGGATTTTAGTGACGGTAGAAATTTAATTATTAGGAACGGTAAACTGTGATTATTTAATTACAGTGTCGTATTAATGGCTTTTAACAGTCTAGGGATTTTGAGCCGTCACATCCGTACTCCGACGCGAAATTCGGGGCTAACAAAAATTGTTTCGCGACGAAGTTCGGGGTGAACCACCTGGAGTCGGTTTTCTGGCGACACATCAAAGAAATGTTCGCGATGATGTTCGCGTCGGGGTTCGGTAGTGTATGGCGACTCCCAAACATCCCCGCGAACACCGGCCGCTGCGGCTCTACGGCTCTACGCTTACCTACGTCAGTTCCTTCGTTGGCTCCAAAGACAGTGGTTGTTGTTACCCGGCATTGTTGTCGTGTCCAGTTAATAGTGTTTATTGAGTGAAGTGAGTGCCTATTGATGGTCTAACGTAGAGTGGTCTGAAGATGACTAGTTTCTTCCAGGCCCGACGAGAGGGGGGGCAGGGGGCAAAATCCCCGGTGCCCGGGCCCAGGGGGGGCCCGGCAGCCATAGAGAGTACTCACTGCTAGTCGTATAATAATGGAACAAAGAATTAAAAATTCAGATTTTTTGTAGCCCTAGATAAAAGTTGTATTATTTGTTCACTGTGACAAACAATTTTAATATTGTGAAAAAGAGGAAGTTATTCTGATCGGTGGATGAGTCAAAATATAAAAGCTAAGCTTTGTGGATTCGGAAGACCTAGAGACAGCTCACAGCACATCGCGCGGGCCCCGCGGCCAAGCCTACCCTTGCTACAGCTGATAGGCAAATAATTCGAACATTTGCCGAAAAAGGCCAGAAAAGTGTTGATATACCTCTGTAGTCCGATAGTATTTTATGACTTTGCCTCAAGTTAACTTAGTAGCTACAAAATCAGTTTTGGGGGTTTTCACCCAATGTATTGCTAGCCATGATAAATGTAATAAACAGTTACTATTCGTACATAACTTTTTTTCGTCAGTTTACATCCACCAACCACAACTATAGCCAATTTGTTTAGAAAAAACTCAGTACGTAGACCTAGTTTTTACTTAATAAGTTTAATTAAATAAAATTATGACGATGCAAAATTAAGAATTGAGCAAAAATATATATTAGGTTGTAAATAACAATGTACCAATGTTTTTTGACTCTTTCCTTTCGTTCTCAAAGGTTATGCCTACTTTCTTCCATAACGTAATGGTAAAAGTAATTACACTTCTGATATATTTTACAAACTGTACTTTATGACTGCTTAGTTTCACTTTTCTCGTAGTTTTTTAAGGTGAATGTTGTTGTGTTTCACACTTTCACAAATCTTTAAACGGTGTTAAAGGGGTTGTAGATCTGTTCTAGCAAGGGCATGTGTGACGTCACAACTGAAGGTGATCCCGCTGACGCTGCACACCCGGTCGCTGACACATTTATACAACCATAGACTAACTACTGTAGTCTATGACACAACTGCAATTCGTTCTGCCGTGATTTGAACGATTCAATAAATCTATAAAATGCAATTAAATTACGTAGTAATGCATTAGCATAGTGTAGTGATTGGCTAGTTTTTATTTGTTTAAGATTGATCGGATATCTAGTGCGGCCTTGGTTCTAGTATTAAGAATGATGAATTTTCCCAGTTGCTACACTAATAATTGGTCAAGATCAAAACTGAAGCAATTCACAAAGAAATTACGATTTTTTACAAACATTTTTAGTACCTCATAAGTAATTATTTTAATAGAACATATGAAGAGTTTGTAGGTAAAAAATCGATTAGGCTGCATTAAGTCGGGGTGGGAGGGGGTCCTTGCCAGTGTTTTGCCCCGGGGCCCACCATGGCTCTCGGCGGCCCCAGCTTCTTCTCATAGAGTGCTACAAGTGTGTGGTGGTGTGGTTGTGGTGTATTGTGGGATTTGATACATCACTGCATTACCAGTTTCGTGCCTCCTCGAGCGCACTCACTTCCTGTAAGATTGATCAAGAACTCAAAATCTATAGGAGACATTCTCGTTATGAGTCTTCATCACCGGAAGTTGCCGGACGCTATTTTGGTGTTTTGTTCCATAAGGCCAATGTTAACTTTGTGCCTCCGTTACTCCTCACCTGATCGTCACAAACAATTAATTTTGGTGTCAAATTAAAGATTTCGTCGTCCTCTAGGGAAATACAATAGTCGAATTTGGATTTTGTTACTAATTAATGAGAACATGTACAATGTTTCAGTTCAAAATTAAACTATTTATTATGAAATTATGATACCCAAATTAAGGAATTCGACATTGTATTTCCCTAGAGGACGACTAAACCTTTAATTTGACACCAAATTTAATTGTATGTGATGATCAGGTGAGGAGTAATGTAGACACAAAATTAACATTGGCCTTATGGAACAAAACTCAAAGATGGCGTCTGGCAACTTCCGGTGATGAAGACTCTTAAGTTCTTATAGTGTCCACTCACTTGCTGAAACTTCAATTGTCCCAACAAAGTTCCATTACCATCTCTTTCTCTTTGTTGGAGAAGCTTGGTTTCCTACCATCGACAATCTTACCTCTTCTTCCGAAGAACATGGCTATTGGCTAATGTAGATGTAAGCCGCAGCAGCTAGTTGTTCATCCATTGAACGCCTGATTACTACCATAGATTAAGCATACTCCTTAGGAGATATTGCATGGGCAAGTTGTCAGACGAAGATGGGTGAACAGTGGCGTGCTCCTACGGGATTTTCTAGTACTAGCATAGAATTAGTGCCGACGGCATCAGCGCAGTGGCGCAGCTCGTGGCCACGTGAGGAACCAACGATCCGCGGGCTAGGAGGGGATACGACATCCGTGTGCGAGAGAGAGCGGGAGTACTTGTGCGATAGAGAGAGAGGGAGTGAGAAAGATAGGCGCTGCCGACGCGACACTGCTGTAGTGCCGTGGCTCGCTCGCACTCGCAGGGCGTCCGCCAGCCACCAGCCCCAGTGCCTTCGCCTTCGTGCCTTCCTTTCGTCAAATCGTAAAGCGGCTTCTTCCTTGATAAATGTTCTACGTTCGCTTGTGAAAATACTCTTACAGTTATAATTACAAATTAGTGTAATAGGTGTATAGTATGTATAACCGATATTTCATTACCAATGATTCAGTGAATTCATAACAAACAATATTTCCTTATTAAAATCCCACTTGATTCTTTTTCACAATTTATTATTTTTTCCTTTTAATTTCGTCGGGGTGGAGAGTAAATCCTCATGGACAATCAAAAATCCGTATTCGAGAGTAGTGCCGGACTTTTACCGGCTAAAAAAACTCCGCGAAAAGTTTAAAATTATTAAAATAAATAAAGTAATTTCTGTGATTTGAGTAATTAACTTTGAAAACCTTTATTAAGTTCAAATAAAATTTATGTTCTTTTTGAAAAAAAATTGAGAAACATTAAGAAATTATACAGGTTTGAAATTAAAGAATATCAGTACAGTAATTATTATGAAACGTGATTTACTCATCAATTCAAAGCAAGGTTGTTATCTAATATTTATTTACGATATAGCGTATCACATTGATTTTGTGGCTGATTTTAAGATACGTTTACGTTATAACACCTACGAAACGGCCAGTCCGATTTTAACGAGAGACCTATCAAATGAACGGAAATATTGTCAAATTTTATATTACGGAGTTTCAAATCTTTACATTGCTTTTTTAAATTTATATAACGAAAAACAGTGCAAAATATCGGTGTTTTTTTACAATGTGTGAGTAAATCTCAAATTTAAACGATTATTACAAAATATCAAGTAAACGTATCTGCTTAAAATTGTTATGGCATATATAGGCCTAAGGGTTATTTAAAAACACTTTTGTCACGTTTCATGAAAGGAATTCATGACTACCTATATAATAAAAATAAACTTAATTTTAATCAGGCAAATATGTGTAATTCAAAAAATATATACAGGGTGTCACAAAAAAGCGTGGTGTGATTCGCAGAATTTGATTCCACATATGAAAATAAGTCAAAATTATCTACAATTGGTTCAATTTCAGTGCTACGTCTGCCTGGCAGCATCATCTCGACTTGTCGTCTGATTGATGCGTCGTCAGTCAGATTCATATGCCTTCTGTAATACTACTACAGAGAGTTCACAGACCGGAAATTCCTGGAAAATTGGATAATTTTACAGGAATTTCGGTGAAAATTCGTTAATTTAGTTTTAAAACGTCTTTTTCGGCCATTCTCGTTCATGTGGCTCGGTTGTCGTTCCCCAGGGAGGTAAAAACCATGGAGAGCTAAATATTTAATCAAAATTATGAATGAACTTATGGTTTTACGTCGAAACTCAGAACTAAGCCTCTACATCAGCCAATACTGTAATAACCAATCCTATAAAAATCATATTGGCGTTAAAAGTTGAGGAACATGTCAAGGAACTCGAATACGAAAGATACTTAATTTTGAATAAACTTTTCTACCAAAGCTATAAATGCGATGGTATGGAATCAAATTTGTTGTGTCAAAATTCAAAACTAAGCCTCTTTAAAAGCCGTACAATTGTTATTATATAGTTATTTTCACGAAAAGAGTTGACTCATGTATCGAGTAAATAAAATATGGGAGTCATTGAGTCGTTAATTAATTAATTTCTATGAAAATCCAGGTTGAGTACGTGAACATCGAGATTTGTATGCTAATATTGAAACTTACACGTGTTTTTACGTCATAATTAGAGGTTAAATACATTTTAATTTAGTACCAAACGATAAAGAATTTATTCAGTAATTCGATTCCAAAAACCATTTTACTATAAAAAATCTCTTGCGCCGTAAACCTCATTTAACTGAGGACGCGTCGCCAATAACCCATAAGACGCTGTACTGAGCGCTGCGGCTGCGACCGCCGAATCCTACACTTTGAGATGTGACCTTGAGCCCAGCCGGACCGAATTTTGGTCTATCCCGACTATGGGCGCGAGCATGGTCTATCCCGACATGTTTTCTACCTCGCTGTCGTTCCCAGTCAATAAGACAAGTTTTGGTTGACATTTTCAGACAATAAAAAACGTTGCCGATCGTCATTTCGGGCCATTAAATGTAAGTAAATTCCTGTTTTTGATCCATCCGATGCGGAAAAATAGGCGTTCTTTGGTGATAGATCGGGGTCGAATCGCCGACTGTATTCGTAAAATACCCCAGTCGCAGCAAACCTGCGTACTCAGCGAATTTCCAATGCATAATATATGTCTTAATACCATATAAAGCCGCATACCAAGTTTCATAAAAATATATTCATATATAAGCGATATATACAATTTTAATTATTCTCCATAAGAATAGCATTGGTGATGAGTACATAGGTTTGCTGAAACAAGGAACACAAACAATTGGTTTTTATGCAAATATAAATATAATTTAACCAGGTGAAGCCACATACCAAGTTTAATCAATATTCAATCATAAGTAAGCACTATATAACATTTTAATTATTCCCCATAAGAATAACATGGGAGATGAGTAAGCAGGTTTGCTGCAACAAGGAACTAAAAAATGGGGTTTTATGCAAATATCAATATAACTCAACAAGGTGAAGCCACATACCAAGTTTTATTAATTTATGTTCATAATTAAGGGAGTCATTACATTTTACTTATTCTCCATAAGAATAACATGGGGCTGAGTACGCAGGTTCGCTGCTACTGGGATAATAAAAAAAAAAATTTTTTTGAGCCAATATCAATATACTAGTACTACGTGACCCCACGTGCCAAGTTTCATCAATATACATTCATTAATAATGGAGATATCAAATTTTATTTATCCTCCATAAGGATAACATTGGACAACGTACTGTGTTTAGCACTTTGAATATCTCTGCAACGGTTGGACGTAGAATCACAATTTAAACACCAAAATGATTGTTTTGTGGAGCTGAGTTGATTGGTAAAAGCAAATGTGAAGTTTACATTAAAATTAACTTAGGAAAAGCCAAAAACCTTTTTCCCATAAGATTGACATAGGAGATTTTATGAGCAGGTTTTTTTGGATTTTCTCCGCAACCACTTAACCTAGCTTAATAATTCAAAATACCATATTATTTGTTTTGTTAAGCTCTATAACATGGTCTAAACCAAAATTAAGTGTTTTAAAAATTTTAGGGTAAAAAATGCATAAAACTGATTTTTGTAAAATTTAAAACCCCCATAAACCCCCCTTCCCATGGCCCGATTTTTCTGGTTTTCGAACTTAAAGTCATAAATGTCACTTTACACATTTGAGCCAAATTTCATCGAAATCGGACGTATTTTACTCAAGTTATCGCATTCACGGACACACACACACACACACACATATATATATATATATATATATATATATATATATATATATATATATATATATATATTCATATATATATATATATATAAATTTGAACGAATAGTGTAACGAATATAAAACGGAATCCGGCTTTATTTTTCGTTGGGGAAATGTGGTCCGATTGCCAATTTTTATGATAAATCACGGTTAGATTGTGATTTTTGGCATATATTGAAGCTCGGTCGTCATTTTCGGTCAATAAACAAGTTGCGACCGTCGATTTCGGACTTTAAAATGCTAGGAAAACGGTTGTTTTCGGCAAATAGAATGAAGTGGAATTGCCTATTTTGTTTAAAAAATTTTTGTTCTGTAAAACGCAGACTTTTTCGGCCGATAAAATGTGGCCCTTAAATTTTTTGAGGTCAATGTTTTTGCCCTACAAATCGCAAAAGGGGTTTGTCGGTCAATTGCTTTTTTCGGTCGCTAAAACAAGGCTATATTGCTATTTCCGTGGATAATATGCGGCTCGCTTGCCACTTGAGGCCAATAAAACGTGGTCCATTCCATTATACTTAAAAAATTCACTCATTTTGGTGTTTTTGAGTGAAGAGTTTTTTACCACCAAGTTGTGGCAAAATTTATGTTTTTACCGATAAAACACGGCCAAATATCTGATTTTGCCCGGTAAAATGCGTTTCGGACTTCGCTTTTGTATATAAAACACGACCCGGCTTTGTTTTTTACCGAGAAAATGCGGTCCGATTGCCGTTTTTGAGCGATTAAGTACATTTCCGGCATTAAATAAGGTTGGTACTAAAAAAAAACAGCATCCATTATTAAAATATGTTGCAACTACCAAAGTTTAAATTTATGGTTCGCAAAATATAAAAAATAAATTAAATTTATTGGGAAAACTCAAAAACAATTAATATAATCATTAATCAGATTTATAAGGCAAGGTCGAACATATTCTTTCTCAGTCTTCACCTGTTAATAACTAGCGTATAATAATATAACATTGTAATGTGAATGGGTCATGACATTCCTATGAAAATCGAAAGACGCTTGCGGCAGTTTCAGGCAGTACACCACCTCGGCGAGGCGCCTCGGCCGTTGGCGGTAGCGGGACGTGGTAACGGGCTTCGGTCGGTGCCCTCAGCGGAGTGTGTGTGTTGGGGGTTGGGAGATGGGAGATTTAAGAGGGGTTAGCGGAGGGGCTGTCAGGATGGGCGCGCGGCCGAAGGGGGAGAGGGGAAGGGCAGCGACAGCAGCGCGGCAGCGTAGACGTTCCGAACTAGCTCCGCCGTCGCCTTGGACGTACAAGCAGACCGTGTACGCTTGTCCCATTACGATGGGTGATCTCCTAAGGAGTATGCTTAATCTATGTTACTACTGACTGAGAAAGAAAGTTTTGGTTCGCGCGAAAATGTTCACGTCGAGGTTCGGTTCGGGGCTAGTTTCTTTCAAAAGTCACCGCGAACTTCACCACGAACTTCGCCACGAACAAATCAGTGTTCGCGTTGGGGTTCGGTTCGGTGTAGTGTTCGCTAATATATGGCGAGCTTAATGCGAACTATAGTATTGGAACCTAGGACGTGGACGCGCGTATTACCTGCTGCTAGGGAGGGTCATAAATAATTTTCACTGAGGGAGGACAAGGGCGCGCCGATGAGATGATGCGCACCCATTTCTTCCCTAAACTGACCTGAGCAGGCTATATTCCCCGACTTACTACCTGCCACTGGCTCGGTAAAATTTAATAATATTTTAAGCAAACCAGCAAAATACATTTTCAGATTTATAAATAAACCTGTGATACAACACAAATCGGGAAATAAGTGCTTGCCTAAGAAATTATGGTCATTCAGTTTTGTATGTTTTAATTTGTTAAATCCTGTTTATTGTTCAAATTTCTGTTAAATTTATTTTTTCATTCCCTATTGTTATTGTCATGAGTAATGAATATAAATTAAACAAATGAATAATGATTTGTATAATAATTTCTTTATTATCATGATACGTATTGTTACAACTAAACAGGATAAATAAAATACGTCTTACAACACTATAAAGTATATTTACACTTATACTGTACTTACACAAGACGGTAAAATATACACAAAAGATGGTACAAGGCATCTTTTGACGGCTTGTACCATCTTTTGAGTATATTTAACCGTCTTGTATGTAAGTACAGTATAAGTGTAAATATACTTTATAGTGTTGCAAGACGTATTTTATTTATCCTGTTTATTTGTATAATGTAATTGTGACAAAGATGTTTCTATTCTTAGTATAAATATGCCCATTTAGGTTACATTGGTCCGACGCCCTTATTAGCCCCTTGACAAGTTCCGCTTCCGCCATCACTTCACACTGCACCCCTACTCTACACTCGGAATGACCAAATATTAAGGACGGTTGCAAAAGGTAAACATTGTTGTGGCTGGGGTGGGGATACTCATCCCGTTCATAAAATTCCTTATGAACGAAATGGAAATACCTCTCGATAGGTAGGGATGTTGACGTCATGTGGTAGGCGGTGTTGACTGTATTTCCTAAAGTACCGGTATTAATTTTAAAACACATGCATTACTAATGAAACAAATAGGAGAACCACTGTTACATTATCGCAAGAAGCCCCTGATCTCATAAAGCATATCAATATGTTAGTAATGAATAGTAAAGTGCATCAATATGTTAGTTATGATTTCTATTTCTACTGAGTGGTTTTCAATTTGTATTAATCAAAACCTGATTTTAATATTTAAGACAAAAGCAAGGGTTTACAAGGGCGAGATCAAGAAACTACTGAATTTATTTTAATGCTTGATATTTCAACTAATAGCAATTACTAAATTATGAGTTCACTAATTATGAGTACATTAGTCATCATAATGTGAGAGTAATTATTATTTTGTCGACAAACACATTCATTTAGTGGGTTGAGATATATTACAGTCCCTTGAAAAACCCTTCCCCCATTGTCAATGGCGGACTTAGCAGCGCTTGGGATGAGGCACTGCCAATTCCGTCCTCGGCAAATTCCTGTGCCACGTTTTGCTGTTTTATGGTCTGCGCGACTCTATCCGTGTAATGTTCGCTAGTGTATGGCGAGCTTAATGCGAACTATAGTATTGGAACCTAGGACGTGGACGCGCGTATTACCTGCTGCTAGGGAGGGTCATAAACAATTTTCCCTGAGGGAGGACATGGACGCGCCGATTTGATGCGCGTCCATTTCTTCTCTAAACCGACCTCAGCAGGCTATAATCCCTGACTTACTACCTGCCACTGGCTCGGTAAAATCTAATAATATTGTAATCAAACCAGCAAAATACATTTTCAGATTTACTGTATAAATAAACCTGTGATACATTTTATTGTTTATAGTGAATAATGTGCATACAATCCAGCTGAAAGGCAGTCAGGGAACTACACTGTCATCTTGAGACTTAACACGTGTGAATGAAAGGATATATTTATATTCGATTCATTGACGTCGTTGGTTTTTGAATGATCCCTATCGTTTCTATTCTAGTATCCGTGTCTACTACTTCAAACAGATAGATTTTATTTTTCTCGTCCAAATTATCAATAGTAGCTCAACCACTCAAGGGTGGCATTGTTTATCATGTGACAGTTGCTAATTAATCAGCTCATTCAGGAGAAACTCAAACCATTTATTAGTTTCTGTCTGCTTCAGCCCCTTCATACCTGTATTATGTACTGTTTCTATTCCTATACTCTAATATGAGTAAGGTGTGTTTGCTTGACTGATTGTCTGCACAATTATCACAAAAGCGGTTCCCTTCAAATGTTGGAGTTAATACATTTCTTGGTCAAAAATGTGTTTTTAGCGAATTTCCCCTATAGGGAAGAAGCTATTACCGTAGGTCTCATGGTAAGACTTAAGCCCGAAACTATGAAAATTTTTTGTTTTGAGGTCCCCAGATGACAAAAACACTATTCGTTCAAATTTATGTATATGTATATATATATATCTATATATATATGTGTGTGTGTGTGTGTGTGTGTGTGTGTGTGTGTGTGTGTGTGTGTGTGTGTGTGTGTGTGTGTCCGTGAATGCGATAACTTGAGTAAAAAAGGTCCGATTTCGATTAAATTTGGCTCAAATGTGTAAAATGACATTCATGACTTTAAGTTCGAAAACCAGAAAAATCGGACCATGGGAGGGGGGTTTATGGGGGTTTTAAATTTTTCAAAAATCAGTTTTTTGCATTTTTCACCCTGAAATTTTTAAACAACTTAATTTTGGTCCTCACCATGTTATAGAGCTTAAAAAACAAATAATATAGTATTTTGAATTATTAACCTAGGTTAAGTGGTTGCGGAGAAAATCCATAAAACCTACTCATAAAATCTCCCATGTTAATCTTATGGGAAAAAGGTTTTTGGCTTTTCCTCAGTTTATTTTAATGTAAACTTCACATTTGCTTTTACCAATCTGTTCAGTTCCACAAAACAATCATTTTGGTGTTTAAATTGTGATTCTACGCCCAACCGTTGCTGAGACATTCAACGTGCTAAACACAGTACGTTGTCCAATGTTATCCTTATGGAGAATAAATAAAATTTGATATCTCGATTATTTATGAATGTATGTTGATGAAACTTGGTGTATGGCTTCACGTAGTACTGGTATATTGATATTTGCACAACAAATTGATTTTTTGTTGATTATCCCCGTAGCAGCGAACCTGCGTACTCAGCCCCCATGTTATTGTTATGGAGAATAAGTAAAATGTAATGACTACCTTAATTATGAAAATAAATTAATAAAACTTGGTATGTGGCTACAACTTGTTGAGTTATATTTATATTTGCATAAAACCCCATTTTGTTTGTTCCTTGTTGCAGCAAACCTGCATACTCAGTTCCCATGTTATTCTTATGGATAATTATTAAAATGTTATATAGTGCTTATTTATGATTGAATATTGATGAAACTTGGTATGTGGCTTCACCTAGTTAAATTCTATTTATATTTGCATAAAAAAAATTGTTCGTGTTCCTTGTTTCAGCAAACCTACGTACTCATCACCAATGTTATTCTTATGGAGAATAATTAAAATTGTATATATCGCTTATATGTGAATATATTTTTATGAAACTTGGTATGTGGCTTTATATGGTATTAAGACATATATTATGCATTGGAAATTCGCTGAGTACGCAGGTTTGCTGCGACGGGGGTATTATCATATTGCATAAAAAACCCCTTGGTTCGTAAAATTATTGTTTTCCTCCCTCTTGATAACGCACTGAAGTCAGCTGGCCGCACAATTCCCAAGTTGTTTTCCGTGCGCTAAAATAAACTTAATTTTGTTCTCTAAACAACAATGGTTTTAATATTTTTTAATAGAATAGAATATTTTAGAAGATATAGGTCTAAGAACTTCGTAATATGATAAACAAGTTGTTCATTACTCGTACCAAAACTTTTCATTGGTGCTTAAATTCGTATTTCTTGCTTAACTGTGTTCGTAAAACAAGACAATGCACTAAAAATATTCACCTTAGTTAATACTGATGAAAACTACTACATATTTAGATAGATCCGATCCCTAGACAAATTTAATTTAATAATAAAACTATTGAAACATTATTACAATTTTAACATTAGACCCATGGAGTTTCAAATAACAAAATTTTTACATCAGATGTTTATTAGAGGAAAGAAGACCCCTTGTCGGCGTTCCATGTTTACTACTAGAATTTCCTATGCGCAGCCTGCGCATCCCGTTTTGAGAGACGGGAATAGTAGTTGAATAGTAAATCCAATGTGTCCAGTGTGAAAACAAAACAATGACAGTCTGTAGTAGAGTAGTTAGATAGCATCCTTATACAGCTGTTCATTTAATTTAATTGATTCTTTTAACACATGTGACATAAACCAAATAAGCCCTGAGGCCTAAATCGAAGGTGGACAAAATAATATATAGTATTCTCGGTAAGACGATAATGACGTCACGACAAGGTGAAACGGAACGACCAGAACCACCGAATCAACCAATTGTTTGTTAGTTTTATCGGATGAACTTATAATCGCTGCTCACTGCCTGATGTATTGTAACTTTCTGGTAGTGCGGCAAGTCACGATAGCCCAGTGGATACGGCGTCGGATCTACGATCGTGCGGTCCCGTGTTCAATTTTCGCTTTTGTTGTTTACTTTTTGAAATCTGAAATGTTTTTTTTAAAGATTACTTTAATTTGTTCGGGTTAAATCTCACTTTTGTTGTTTAATTTTTTAGGTTTGACTTTTATTTACTTATATTAATCCCTTTATTTGTAATTATGTTGCGCAATGAACAGCCACCATACGGAGTTAGGTTAGGTTGGGTTACTGTAATTTTGTCGTGAACTGCAACCTAGTTGTTTGTTCACGTAAATCCATTTGTAGATCCAATTTAACACTGCATCCACAACATTTGATTTAACTTATATCTGCTTGAATTTGAATCGAATCACCATTTATGCTTTTCCACAACAAAACAAAAACAATCGTAACTGAAAGCTCATTCGATAAAACAAACAAACAATCGGTTGATGATTCGGTGGTTCTGTTCGTTCCGCAGATGTCCAATTGCACCGGCGGTCAGGGATCAGCCCAAAACTGATGTGTCTAATTGCACCGGCGCCCCTTTTGGGGGGTGTTCCAATTGCACGGCGCCGGCGGTCAGTTAAAATTATCACGAAGATTTTGTTGTATTCAACTAAGTAAAAGACTAGGTTAAAATATATTGAGTTGTGGAAATAACTTTTGCATAAAAGAATTTGCCAAGTTTAAAACTAGTAGTGAGGATATTATAGGGAAGCCCAGTACAGTAACCCCAAGTGGCTCCTGTGAGATGGGGTGGGAATGTGGCATTAAAAAACATATGTTTCTTGTTATTCTTAAAATGGCAAAATTTCTAACTTCAATTAATAGTACCTTGGGGACGAGCTTTGCTCGGGGGTCAGAATGTCAACAGACAATAAATATCTCAAATCAATCGAGAACATCAGAGATGCGAGAAACAAATTCCGGACATATCCATTATTATTATTACGTGTATTCGTACGCATTACTGTTTTCGGCATAACGTTGAACGTTTTAATGTCAATGTGAAGTGGGGTAGGGTTTGAGTGGGGCGGGTAGATTTTGACCACCGCACCGGTGCAATTGGACACTTTTCGGACGGCGGAATGTTTTGACCCTTGCAAATTCCATCGACCGCCGGTGCAATTGGATATTAGCCGTTCGTTCCGTTTCATCTTGTCGTGACGTCATTATCGCCTTACCGAGAATACCATATTTTCCCCACCATCGAAACTCTGAAACCAGTTTGCACATCTGCACACGTAGACGCGCGTTTTGGTGTATCATATTTGGGGGTAAATCTTAAAACAAAAAAGCTTTATTGTTTACAAAGTTTGCAGTAGCGTATTAATAATATACATGGTGAGTCAGACCACCCGTCCAGCATGTATAACAAGAGAGCAGTTTGGTCCAAAGTCATCAAACAAATTCTTCTTCTTCCCCACTGAAACGCATATGGGCTATCTACTAAAACTATTTTCATCATAATCTATGTACAGTACAGAATGTTCCAAAACTGAAGCTTACGGGTTCGAATCTCAAAATTGTCTTATGTAGACATAGGGAATATTATACATAATTTTAAAGGTCTCGTTAAAATAAACATTTTGGCGAAAACAGAAATCACTTATCTTTATCCGTTTTAAAATGGCGGCATTTTTTTGTGAAATATTGACATTTACAGAATATCCTGTATTTTCTAAACCACTACTCGTATCTATTTCCCGACATAAATTTCATACTCGTGATAAACTCAGCTTTACTCTGGTATGCTACATGACAGGCTTTTTTGATAAAATCTATATTTCAACAAATATTTATTTTGAAAATACCTATATTCCCAAAATTCAAAAAAAGCAAATGGTAGCTTATGTCAAAAAGCGTAAAATTATAAGGTCTTATTAATCCTAGCATCTTTTAATTTACAACAACCTTGTATATCATTTCGTTTGTCTGCAATCAGCAAAAAAGATTATTTTCTAATATGAAATTCATGTTAATTTGCAAAACACATAAAACGAATGTGGCGACAGAATACATTGCAGACAAACTAAAAGAGATATAAGGTTATTGTAAATTAGAAAGTTGCTAGGATTTATAATACCTTTACAATTTTACGCTTTTTGACATACGCTACCATTTGACTTTTTTATTTTGAGCATATAGGTAAAAGTACCTGGGGGTCCGAGCTTTGCTCGGGAAAGGCCAGTCAGGTTTTAGATGACTTGGAGTAATATTTCACCATTCCCCTACTGATAATCAGATTTGTGTAACTCATTTGCCTCTTTTCTACATTTTTAAGGTCACTCCAGTTGTTATTTATAGCTCAATGTCCCTTTGATTTATTTTACATCTCTATATATGTAATCTTCACTCAAATCTTTTAATCTCTGCTCTCAGGAAACCACATGTCAATAATCATAAACAACATGAGTATTACTTTGACAGTTCCCTGACTGATCATGAACAGCTTTTGTTTTGATTTGAAACTCCACAAGCCCAATGTTAATTTTTTTAAATTTTCAATTTCGTTTTTTAACATTATTTGATTTTTCCTGGGGATGAGACCTGTCTAGAACCTATTTTTATACCAGAAATTAGTTATTTCCAAATTTTGAAAGAAACTCTCGGAGCCGTTTTCGAGATAATTGTGCAACCAACCAACCAATCAAGCAAACATTGCTCATATAATAGTATAGGATAAATATTTTTGTAAATATATAGCTTTTCTCAAAAAACCTGTCATGTAGCATACCAGAGTAAAGCTGAGTTTATCACGAGTAAGAAATTTAAGTCGGAAAAAAGGTACGAGTATTGATTTAGAAAATACAGGATACTCCGTAAATGTCAATATTTTACACAAAATGGCCGCCATTTTGAAACGGATAAAGATAAGTGAATTCTGTTAAAACTATGTATAATATTCTCTATGTTTACATGAGAAACTTTAAGATTCGAACCCGTGACTTTCAGTTTTGGAACAACATCCTGTAAATAGTTTTTTAAGCAAATATTTTTAGTACTGTAGATAGATAGCCCATATGCGTTTTAGTGGGGAAGAACAAGAATTTTGTTCGATGACTTTAGACCAAACCGTTCTCCCGTTATACATGCTAGACGGGTGGTCTAACTCACCCTGTATCTATATTTATAAAAAAGGATGTTGGTTTGTTTGTTTGTATATATATTTGAAGTTTACCGTTAGACCTTTTACCATGAAACTTGGTATATACTGTACATGTAAAATTTCACGGAGGAGGTTTTTATCCATTTCGTCCTAACTCAATTGGGTTCCTCCCAAGAGGCTCAAAAGGGTTCCCATGTAAACCTTATGGAAATATATTGTTGTTTATATAAAAGCTAATGACATGTTTACTTTAACAGGTGATCTTGGTGATATTTGTTTTAGTTGGTAATAGTCAAAGACATGACAACGTC
This sequence comes from Allygus modestus, assembly GCA_963675035.1. Taxonomy (NCBI): domain Eukaryota; kingdom Metazoa; phylum Arthropoda; class Insecta; order Hemiptera; family Cicadellidae; genus Allygus; species Allygus modestus. The sequence goes on along the minus strand of OY776112.1, from coordinate 59,320,860 downwards.
TGCCGGATAACAGCTAGTATAGTATATATATAGATAGATATTTAGATGGCTCTTATGGGCTAAAATGTAATACAGGTAAGTACTGTTATGGTATTACGGTGTCAGGAGGCACTTACCTAATGGTAACAATGAATGCCGCATAAAGCGCTAGCATAGAGACCATATGGTAGCGCTTGCAATTTTTGTGTATGCCAGATTCTAGGGATCCTCTTTGCTCTCGCTGACAGCACTAAACTTTCAAATTACGTACCAACATGTGATCTCCTAACCATATACATTGCCACTGACCACCAAGAGAAGTGAGATTGTGTGTGGGATTTTCATGCCATTGAGTGAAGATTTCACAGATAGAGAACGTAGGAGAAGTTATATAAAATATTTATATTACACAAATTTTAACAAAATTGGCATTGACTTATAATAAATAACAACTGGAGTGACCATAACAAGCAGGATAGGCAAATAAGCGAGGGAAATTTCCTCGTCATAGGTAAAAAACTGCTCCAAGCCTAATATTGAACAAACTGAATGGCCTTCTCCGAGCGAACTGAATAGTTGTATCACAAAATCCCATACCCATCACAGTATGGATGCATTTGAAATGGAATAGAAGATAATCTTATCAACAAACAATCAAATACACTCCCATTATTCGTGAATCGTTATTGTAATTTCTTACACTGTAACCATTTGTTTTGTCAAAGTTGTGGCCCGAAGTAAAAATCCCATTATTGTATTTCCTAAATCTCCAACTCAGTTGCACCGACATACGCAGCTATATGACAGACGAAGTATGTATGGATACATCTTCGGAATAAAGTTCACTAACACAGTCTTTAATCCGATAGGAATTTTACTTTAAAAACTCTAAACAGATATTATTTTATATTTGACCAGGTTGAGTTTTAAATTAGTCCCCCTTCCCTTTTTCTACATTTCTCAACACCGCCGATTATTTTGGATCAACTTATACTTAATTTTGTCTTAGTTCATATTTTCGGGCGCCATTTTGGATTCAAATATTTTTCCAAATGTAAAGATGGAGTTGTTTATACGGTGGACACAATTCCGCAATCCGTTTTTTTTATAAATATTCGATCTGAAGGTACTGGTGATTTATACACATTAATTTTTTAAGTGGGATTTTTATTTGCTGTTTTTCCCAAAACTTAACGGGTCAGGCGGCATATGGGCATTGTTTTTATCTTTAAATTTCATGGGATAGACAAAGACAGCACTTATTTCATAATTAGCCAAGAATGAAAACGTCTCACAATTACATTTTATTTACTTACCTTTCAAACAAATGTTTTTTTCTGTATTTGTTATTTATTCATTAAAATATTCATAATTAACATCCATCCAATAACTTAAAAATAGGATGAAAAATAGCAAACAAACCTTTTTACATATTATAAATATGGAATTTAGTTTGTTTTTATCCAAGTGCAACCTACTGTTCCCACTAAACTTTAAAACACTGGGAAAGAAGAAAGTATTTGACTGCAACATTAAAACACCCTTCAAACGCAAGGCAAGTAATAAAACCGTGAACCCACATTGAGCTCTGCGGGCCTTCGCTTGCTTCATACCTTCTGTTTTATGATTTCCAGACTTTTAATTTCGGATTTCATTTCCTTGTGGAAGAATAAAAGAGTCCAACGAACTGTATTTTCTGTTATGGAGGTGATCACACAAAAAATATTAAAAAAACGCTTCAGTAATTTACGATGCAAATTCAGTCAAAAATTAAGAAAAATAATATGTTCCGAAATGTTTAATTTTCCCGTTATCTGCCTCTATGTGGTTTTTGACTTTTTTAACTCCAGAATACAAAGATCTTAGCACATGTTTTATCCTTGCTAAGCCGTTATTCGGAAAAAATAAAAAAGTCTTTACTCGTTCAAGGTGGCGGATGTTCAAAATCTTAATTTAAATACCGTAACACAAAAACTGTTAAAACAATATCAAATTAAAAAAGATAATTATTTTTGCGCACTTAATCTTAAATAAATCATATGAAAATAACAGGCAGCACCACCGCCAAGGATAAAATGTCTTGAGTATACAAGTACTAAAATATTGCAGATTGGCAATGGCGCTACCACGTTAGTTTTCATCTTATTTCTTAAAAACATGCATCGTTGGATGCGTAACAAACATGCATCACAACTTTTTTTGTTGTAAAATAAGAATGTTTAATGTTATTGAAATTTTATATTTTTAACGACTGCCATTTTAAAACAAGTAAAGGTTTGTTTTAATATAGTTTTCAAAACATATGTACGATTTATCATTGTACACTTAGTGCTTCTGGCGCGATGAGTTACAATTCTAAATTCATTTTAGACAGAAAACTGGAAAACTACGCATTTTAGGGCATACCTTCAGAGTATTCCCTCCTTATTCTTGCAAGAACAAACATATCCTCAATCATTACTGTTTTGAACAACCTATAGCCTATAATATGACAAGTGTAATGGATGAGTAAAGGAAATAATATACAGTACGATTAAAACACAAACAAACTTTAAAACTTTATTGAGTAATATGACAATGCAGCGCCAAAATGGGTAAAACAAGATATGAGTTGATATAAAATATATACAGAATTTTTCCCATCCCGACTTTAAAGTAACTCTAAAGAAGGAATGTTCTTCATAGTCCAAAAGCAGTTTACACATTGGCGTTATGGTATCGCAAAAACAATGTACAAAACCATCAAATTCCAAATCTCTACATTAAAATCATTTTAAAATCACAAAATGGCAGTCTCGGTATTTTAAAGACATATTAGGAAAACGCTCGATTGCGATAATATATAAACTATATCAGAATAAAAGAAGATACGCTACAAAACGTTGTATCGTACTCAAAATTAGCATGGCGAGTTAAATCGAATTAAAATGAAATATAAAACCTGCATTTAGTTTAAAATGTTACCAATGAAGTTAATCATTCGTTTTGATAAAACATTTCGAAAATCCAACCATACAGCAAAATAAAACCAGTTTATAGTTCGGAATGTCACTCGTATCGGGGCAACGTCCGCTTCTTGGGGCAACGGTGCAACACTATTGGTGGTCGACAGTGGTCTAGACGCTCTCAGTGTGGGACGAACCGCATGTGAGGCGACGAGGCGTTGCTGTTGTACTTGGACGTCCTCACCAGAGGCCGGTGGCCGAGCAGAAACTCCGACTGGTGCTGTTGCATCCAACACCCGGGGCAGAAGTAGCGGAAACAGCTCAGCTCTCGGCAGAAGTACGGCCCTGAGTGGACGACGCAGTTCGAGCAGACGGCATCCTCCAGATACGGGTCGACCTGCACCTTCTTGACGAATTTGCTCGTCTTTATTTCGACGAACGCTGCCATAACCGCCTTGATGTAAGAGCGCTTGTTGTTGAACGTGACGCGCGCAGAGCCGATCGGGTATTTGAACTTGTCCGTGTCAATGCCCACGTAGATCACGCCCCCGAACAAGTCGTCCATGATCTTGTATAGGCCTTCGGCACTCAGCATTCCGTGTAGACCTCCTACGAACACTGTGGTGTGCGGATCGAGCTTCTCGGAAGGTGTGAGAACGTGGTTGCTGTCCGAAATACGCCAAGGAATCACCTGGACAGCCTTGGATTTCATCTTCCTGGAGTAGATTCTAAAGTAGTAGTTTTCATAGTTGCCGCTCGATATGTCGCGGGTGCAACTGTTCAGTAACATCTTCACCTGGCTCTCCGTCTCAAATATGATGTATACGTAACCTTTAGGCTGAATAGCGGAATTTTCTTTTCCCGGCCATTCGACTCGAATCCTACCGAACTGCATGAACAAGAAGACCAGCGTCTCTTCGGTCACGTCCCAGGGTACACCTCCCAAGAACACCTTGCAGGAGTACTTCGGACTCATTACGAATCGCCGCGGCAACTCTCCGTTCCAAGAGACGATCCCTCCAGAAGTCGTCGATTGCGTTATGTTTATCGCTCTGTTGAAATGTTCGACGTTGTCCCTGAGCGACCAAGGTCTGTTGCTATCGAGCTGCGCTGAGCAAAGTTGTGGATGCGGCGAGAGCGTTGAAACATTCTGCAGCACCGGGCTCGAAGTGAGAGTGTGTAACGCCCTGAGGTTGGCCATCTCCTGTTCTGTCGGTGCAGTAAATAACCTACGTGGAGGTGAAAGGCTGAGTGAACTCATCAAGTCAGAGATGTCTAGACTGCTGAAGGTGCTGCCATCGGAGCCGGTGGGAGAGTTGACAGCGCTTCCGTTGTGGTGCACAGGCGAGTTTGTAGATGGGAGGTTCCAGTCGTTGCATCCGAGGATGGGGCGGGGAGAGCACAAAGGCGAAATAGGACTTATGCTGTGCGGCATCCCAAACCCTCCGGTGTTGATGTGCAGCATCGATGTCGGGTTCGTGTACACGTCCACAGGGCTGAGTCCGTTAAAGAGTGGTCTGGACGAAGGTGAGCTATGCGACCTGATATCTTGCTCAAACGACCTCCTGTGATCCATGTCCCTGGACGGTGTTCCATACGGCCATTGCGGTGGTCCGAGAGGAGCATTCATACTGGGTCGGCCCGTCAACATTTTTGCAGATGATCTTGAAATCTGAAATAAAAATTTAAGTTGAATTCGAATTCCAAATTCGTGAAGATAAATGTTTTAAGATCGAAGTCTTACTTTAGGAATGTGTTTAAAATCGGTGATATAGAACTCACCGAGAAGTTAAAAGCAACTAGCGCATTTTTGTTTTTTTTAACAAAACACATGTCGAAAATAACATATGATTTTTTTCTAGAGTTACTATCAACATTGTGATTTTTTAGGTACATTGGACTATGTTGTAAAAAATACACGTCAGCGCGACACAAAAGTAAGTTGGTTTCCTAAATACTAGCCTTCAAAGTGTCATGCCTAACAGACCCCAACCCCAGAGTCCACGTTAGCCATACGTGTGGATGATAATAATAATGAAGGTTTTAAGAGGGCGTTCTACATTAAATACAAGCAGAGGTTAATTTTAATACTGTTTACTCGAAACTTTCATGAAATGAATTTAAAAATAAGGAATTTTTACACAACATTAAAAATTAATTCTACAAAAGCTACTAAGCCTGAAAAATACAGTTTTCATGTTTGAATTAAAAATAAACTTTTGGTAAGAAAACCAATGAGGTTTATTAGTAATACTGGAGGCAACACTGCTTGACGACTTTTGTCGAATTAGCGAGCCAGTGATTTTGTCAGGTTGGTAGACTGGTGAGGCAAATTTCTCGTTCTTTGAACTATCCTGATTGGTTGTTTTACTCCCATAAGTGAACCTACTCATGCACTGGGAAAATAATACAAGTTGGAACAAATTACTTTTTCGTTTGATTTATGTATCTATTCTTGCCGTGGAATATGATAAATTATGATCAAATAAACAAATATAAGTTTATTAATGTTCAAGTCATTAGTAAATATTCGTATGACTCACTTTGTCGACGCGTTCGATTTCAGCGATTAGTTCTTTGCCTCACCAAAACTTGCCAAAGAACGGCTCGCAATTTTTTCATCAGTGTTGTCTCCAGTATTACCAATAGAACTCCTTGTTTGCAGCCTTAAGAGCTATGAATACAAAAACACTAGGAAGGTCAAGTCCAATGAGCTTGCTGGTTACTTGTACTGTAACTCTGACCTCAAAAATGGCTCCAGCGATTGCCTTCAAATGTTGGAAATAACTAATTGGATGAACAAAGTGAGTCCCATACTCAACCAAATTAATTCAAATTGTTTTGTGTTTAAGTAGTATAACCATAGCCGCTATGGTATAACTCAAGAACGCTTTAGTCTATTTCAGTCAAACTTGGAATATGAATTCTTTACTTTGATTTTAAGGTTAAGTTCGTTAACTGGCCCATGGAACAAGAGTCGCTCATTTTTGGCGCATGCGCAAAGGCCTAGTCCTTGTTCCTGCGACTAAAGTTCTCGACGGCCGATAGAGAGGAGAATTTCAAGGTGGAGGAATCGACACTGCCAGTGTTACCAATCATCTTTGTCAATACATTAGTGGTTCTGATACGATTGAGTTCTGGCATTGAGCGCTGGCTAAATACTTTGTTGCTTGCAAAATGCTTTTTTGATGGATTGTTTTCATAGGAAATGATCGCTAGTTCATAAAAGTTGTATTAGTCTACTTAATTTCAGTTAGAAAAAAACATATTTTCCAAAATCTCGGGGGGAGCCATGGCCCCTTCTCTGGAACTGCCCTTGCCTTGACGTTAACTGGACCAATAAAAATACATTGGGTGGACGATGTCAAAATGTCAACAAATAGGAAATAAAACATCTATACCAACCAAAACGTCAAAAACACATCTGGCCAATATAACGACCATAAACACAGCGACACGCTTTTTCACCACGGAGTGGTGACTCCAGATATAACATAGAGCTCAGTCTCTCAGTTCATAAAAAGTAACGACAACAATCTTTGAGGTTAGCTTAATGAAAAAATCCACAGCTGATTTTTCGATGTGCTATTTTATGGTATCAGAAAAATGCGATTTGAATTTGCGAAATGAATTTACATATATTATAAGTACATTTTACAAGAGTTGTATAGTATATTTCATCACTAGGGCCGAAAGTGACGCTTTTCGATACGAGCTCAAGTTTAACGACCGAGGCGAAGTCAAGGTCGGAAAATGAGCGAATATCGAAAAGCCACTTTTGGCCCATGTGATCAACTATATTTTTCGTCTTACTGCACAATATGTTAAGCTAATTGCTTTCTCAAAACCAATATTTTACAACTTGTTTAACTTTAAAAGCTTGCTCCTAAGATGGCTTCCATCTTGTTCTTGCTATTTAAAACAAACAGCTGTTACTACAGATGTATTCAACGTTACGTTAGTCTGTTACTACAGATGTCTGTTACGTTTGTGTTAGTGTTAGGTTAGACTAACTATAACGATAGGTATATCGAATGCTGTGGACCATCCCAATTCCCCCCTGGTTACGTCACTGATCCGGGAATTGTTTTAAACATAAACTGCATTTGATTACATGTATGCTATGCGTTTGTTAAATTTAAAACTGAAAATTAATTTCTGACTAGCAAACTAATTTCTAGCTTTTGAGTAGATTGTTATTAATAAATAAAATTTCAGTGGCTAGTGCACAAAATAATGTTGCAAAGAAGTACATACAAGATGGACAGTCAGTTAATAACGATTAAGGGAAATATGATCAACTAATGTCGTCATAAATGGAACAATTCATATATAGCCGCCTGATAATAAATATTTCCAATGATTGAGTGTACACTAAATTACTCTGAGTATTCAATTATGTTAGGCCAACTACGCGATGCACGACGTTGTTGAACGCAAGAGAGACCTAACCAAGGCCAGACGTTGGTGTTCACATCAAATAAATTCAAGTGCTATTTCGTTATCAAAATAAAAGGAGTTGATCACATTTTGTACAAATCCCACACTTACTAATTTCAAAGTTAATTTAATAAAATCCCCCCCTCCAAAAATCAAATCAAATTACCCCACTCGAATCAAAGAATTCTCGCAAAATAAAATTGCATATAGCGCGATCTGCCCTATATGTCCCCCCCGTGGTCAATCCTGATCGTCAGCACTCAAACAACCACACGACGGCGAGTATCGTTGACTGTCGTCTGCTGCGAGGACCAGAGCAAAACATCTGGCACTGAAGACGCCGGGCGCCGCGGCGCACCGGCGCCGTGCCGGCACCAGGGTAGGGATGAGCGATAACGGTCGCGTTATCGCGATACGGCGCGGCGCGGCGATATGATAGGCCTACGTATCTACATCAAATCGTATTGGCGGTTGTGTTTCGTGATATACGCGGCTAGTATTATTGTATCTTTTTTACTCAATCATGTAATTAGAATTTCACTGATATAATATCTTAATATCCTAATTAATTGGGTTAGGATATTAAATCAAGTGATGAATTACTACTTAATTATAATGAATAACTGCTTTTAGCGAATTTCCCCTATAGGGAAGAAGCTATTACCGTAGGTCTCATGGTAAGACTTAAGCCCGAGACCATGATAAATTTTTGTTTTGAGGTCCCCAGATGCCAAAAATTCGTTCAAATTTATATATATGTAAATATATATATATATATATATATATATATATACATATATACATATGTATGTGTGTGTGTGTCCGTGAATGCGATAACTTGAGTAAAAAACGTCCATTTCGATGAAATTTGGCTCAAATGTGTAAAGTGATATTCATGACTTTAAGTTCGAAAACCATAAAAATCAGACCATGGGAAAGGGGGTTTATGGGGTTTTAAAATTTTCAAAAATCAGTTTTTTGCACTTTTCACCCCAAATTTTTTAAAACCCATAATTATTGTTTTGACCATTTTATAGAGCTTAAAAAAATTTAGTATTTTGAATCATTATCCTAGGTTAAGTGGTTGCGGAGAAAATCCAAAAAACCTACTCATAAAATCTCCCATGTTAATCTTATGGGAAAATGGTTTTTAGCTTTTCCTCAATTAATTTTACTGTAAACTTCACATTTGCTTTTGCCAATCAGTTCAGCTCCACAAAACAATAATTTTGGTGTTTAAATTGTGGTTCTACGTCCATCCATTGCCGAGATATTCAAAGTGCTAAACAAAGTACGTTGTCCAATGTTATCCTTATGGAGAATATTTAAAATTAGATATCTCGATTATTTATGAACGTATATTGATTATGTATGTGGCTTCACCTAGCACTGGTATATTGATATTTGCACACCAAATTGATTTTTTGTTGATTATCCCCTTAGCAGCAAACCTGCATACTCATCCCTAATGTTAATCTTATGGAGAATACGTAAAGTTGTATATCTCCCTTAATTATGAACATAAATTATTAAAACTTGGTATTTAGCTTCACCTGGTTGAGTTATATTGATGATTGCAAAAAAACACATTTTTATCTTCCTTTTTGCAGCAAACCTACGTACTCATCCTCAATGTTATTCTTATAGAGAATAATTAAAATTGTATATGTAGTTATTTGTGAATATATTTTTATGAAACTTGGTATGCGGCTTTATGTGGTATTAAGACATATATTATGCACTGGAAACTCGCTGAGTACGCAGGTTTGCTGCGACGGGGGTATTTACTTTCTCCCCCTTATACATAGTATATGGAGAAAGTATTGTTTTCGTCAAAATTTTTGAATTTGAGTTGTTAGTGGAAATATTCGTTTTGGTGCTGCCTGAACCCAAAAAAGTGGTTTTTACGTGATGTGTGTGTGTGTGTGTGTGTGTGTGTGTGTGTGTGTCTGTGTGGATGTGTACAGAGCTAGAGTCCTAACCAATGGTCCGATTTTTTTATGAAATTTGGTATGTAGTTACTAATCTACGATATCTCCAGGCGTTTTTTCATTTTTTGGAATTTTTTATTTTCAAGGGTAATTATCCCTCAAAAACCACCAAAAAAACATGAAAAATCAAAATTTCTTAAAAACGGCTCTAACGATTTTGATTAAACTTTACTTGTTTGTAGAACTTTTGTTTCCCAACAAAATGACACCACCCGCATTTCTTTAAAAATTTGGGTTCAGAAATTACAGGACTTAAAACATCAAAAATTCAGTTTTTTTTATTTTCCATAAAAAACATAAATATAAAAAAATATTACTATTCACCATTAAAAATAGCTCAAAAAACTAAATAATTTAGTATTTTGAATTACTTTCTACGATTGCTGGTTGCGGAGAAAATATAAATTTTCATTTTGCGGTAAACGCAGTACGTTGTCCAATGTTATTCTTATGGGGAATAAAAAACTACTATTTCTCTCTTATTTACTGATCAATTAATTCAAACTTGATATGCTTGTCAAGTTAGCATTGACCAAAAGAGGAAATTCGAAATACGTTGCTCCTTAATAACCCTGGGGGGGTCATTTCCCCTCTTAAAACCACGAGTATAGCAATGGATTCTGTAGTGCCTCTAAAGCAGGGATTTGGGTGGATGTTTTTTAAAACAACTTGTTTACAAGATTTTCTGTACATTCGACCGTGCTTTGTATTCTATATTAAGTAAATAAAAAGTAATTTATTCATTAAAGTTGGGCTGAAAGGGAGAAAGTATGTGTCAGTTTCCTGATACCGTTTATTGAAATTATGCATTTCAGACGTTTGCCATTGAAACTGCGTATTTTTTGGAGTAGGTCTTATTACTTTTTGGAGTTACGCACTTTTGGAAAGATGGCGTGCACCGGCTTGACTGTCTCTTTCAATAACAGCTTTTGCCAGGCGCAGTTAACCGCAGTCACTAAGGCACTAAGGTCGAACTGCGTCTTATTACATTTTACCGGAAGGTGTCAGTAGAGAATTAATTTATTGACTTAGATCAATTAAAAAACCTATTGCCGCCTTTCGCCCGTATATGGGCTCCAGATAGGCCTATTCGCGTCTCAAAAATCCCTTATAGGGCTACGCCTCACCCGTCTCCAATGTTATTATGGATATTGATTTGTTTATATATTGCCGTGGTAATAGAATGTGACAATTCAAAAACATGTGGGTTTTTGTGACTGCGATATGCTTATACAATACAGTAGCAGACCCGTGGCAGCATTGCCTGCTTATACTATAATTTAAACAGAAAGAAACGTAAAGTTACTTGTGCGTGGTGCTAGTGTCCTGTTCTTCGCACGGGACGGGGTTTAAAAAAAACTCAAGATAGTTTAACTGGCATATTAAGCTTTTAGAAAAAGTAACATCAGTTTACGCTACCATATGGTCCAATAAACGCAATGTCCTTGCGAATAACATGGAAAGTTTTACAACCCGTGGGGCGGAGCCCTGAGGGAATTTCGCAAAATCAGCCTTATAGCACATCTACAGCATAACATGCCATGCCAAATTTCAGCTTCAGTCATTGTGGTTTTTAGATACAGTGATTATACAGTGGTTCTTGGCTTGTAGTGGTCATGTGCGAAGCCACATCCACAGAGAAAACTAGGCCTACGTACAACGGAAGTGTTGGTGTTCATCAGTTTCCAAGGATTTTGACTTTTTCAAGCCAAATTGAACAGTTTCCATCTACTGTAAACATATTTTTCTTTAAATTTGTTGGGGTGTTATTACGCAGAGGCATAAAGTAGCCTACTGCTTTATTACGTGTTAAAACCATTTTAATTTCTGTATATTTATAAATATTACAAACATTTTTAAAGTTTTGGTTCTCTGGTATCCTATGTCTTTTATGTTATGCCTTAAGGGGTAGGTGGGTGAATCTTTAAACAATCCCAAATAAAGAGAGAACAGAGTACACTTTCAACATTGTTTACACTTTCATTTGGTTAATGATTTCCCTGACTTTCCTTGACCAAAAAAAGTTGATTTTCCCTGACTAAACAGAATGTAACCAAAAAAGTTAATTTTCTCTAACTCGCAATTCGGAATGCGCATTTTTGTCTAATGAGTTTTGATTTTCGCACAGTAGTGCTTTCCGTTTACAGTTAAAATAAAATATTTCTCTGACTTCTATAACATAGTAAGCATTTTCCTTGACTTTCAGCATTTTTCCCAACTTTTCCCCTGACATTCCCCTTTCCTGATTCTCCCTGACTTTCCAGAAAGTGTGAACCATGTAAAATGACAAATGTAGTATGTATAAGTTGCACATGGGAATTTGGGAAAACATCTATAATTATTTAAATGTTCAAAATCGCAATTATTACAACAAATTTCCAGTTACAAACAAGTTTTAAATTGGGAAATTTACCAAAATAAAGTTTACCATAGTCAAACTATTAATTGATTTATAGTTCAAATAGAGATTTATAATTGTTTTATGTTAAATCTACTCTTACAAACGTTGTCATTGCAGCCACAAAGCTGTTAACTGTATCAAACGTGTTAAAGGTATGCTTTATGTGTACCGGTACCAAATAAATGGTGCGTAATAAATAGTCGCTTTAATAGGCTTAAAATTCTATATATTTAATTCCGTAAGCGAATCGGAAATAATTCCCCACGAAATATCTCAAAGCTAGGAAGAAGTTGAGTGAGGTTATGACGATCCATTTTAAAGCTTGAGGGCCAAGGAAGGTGGGAAAAATATCAGAAATGTAAAAAATTACGTGGGTTACGCCCCACTGGACTTCAAAGATCCAACGATTTTCTTATGGAAATATCACTATAGTGTTTTTATTAATAAGCAAAATGAACTAATGATCAGCTGTGATTATCCACTTAACAACATCCATATGTTAGGGGCTATAGCACCTGTAAGCCACTAGTTAGTGTTTGATTACTCAAGACTAGTTGATGTCCCGTTCTCCGCACGAAGATCAAACAGGCGTAGAGCCAGATGTTTTGAACACATTATAACCCGCTGACTACCTAAATAAAATAACTCCATAAGATTAACACTGGAACTTTGAAGGCCTGTAGGGCGAAGCACTGAAGGTGGATGTTTTTCCTCCTAAAACTCCCAAAAGGCACATCTAGCTTTTAGCTTTTGGTTGATACCAAATATGTATATAAAATAATAGGTTAGGGGTCAAAAGTCGCCGAAAAAAATCAAAAAATTATTTTAATAATGTCAAAGATAGATAGCTCGTTTAGCAGGGTAACCACAGAATGCAGCACAGATATCTGCTTCAAAAGAACACGAAAGAGCGAGAAATAGCGTCTAGAAAGCGAGAACAGACGAAGTGGTTCTTTTATATTTTCAGGAGCCAATTGCACTATTGCCATTGCACTACACATCTCCCCCTCTTTGCTTGCAAAGTGGTTCTTTTATTGGTTTTTCTTAATTTGCTATGAACGGGAGTTAAAAAACAGATATATTTATTTTACTTCACTACTTATTGTTAGCCTGTCTAATGACGGGTTTAAAAACTAATGCAATACTGTACATGAGTAATTAAAGAAACGTAATAGCTTCATCAGTACTCTTTAAACAAATCTCTATTTAAAACGCTAATTTTGAAACACATGTGATCAAAAAGGAAGTACACCGTGTCAAATTTAAAGGTGTTCTTGTAACAAAACACCATATTGCATTTTAAAATATTCATTATAATTCCTAGATGTTTCTAAATTCATATAATGACTGAAATTATTCTAGGGCTTTGGACTATTTGCCTTAAAATTTTAAACGATTAGGATATTTATGATAGACGATGATTTTATTGGTAAGATGATTGTATAAACATGTAGGCCTAATACTTATTAGTTGTAAAACGTTCATCTGTTTCAGAACAGAATACAGTACAACAAAAGTTTTCGCTCTTTATAAATCATGTTCCCGGTAATTGGAATCATCAGTCCCAATTCATTTTGTTTTTGTAAAAAGTGGGTATGGTGAGTATTTATTTAAACAATTTAAACATACCTTTAAATTTAAGTAAAGTAGCTTTAAGTAAAGGGTTATCAGTCATAGAACCCTTAAAACTATAATCTTAAGTGTAGTTTTGTAAATATTACAATGACATTGTTCTAAAATTGAAGCATGCGAAATATGTGTATTGCTAATAGCATCTATTTAACATCCTTCAAACCATTGTGGGACATGCCTTTTAGCGAATTTCCCCTATAGGGAAGAAGCTATTACCGTTGGTCTCATGGTAAGACTTAAGCCCAATACCATGATAACTTTTTGTTTTGCGGTCCCCAGATGCCAAAAACACTGTTCGTTCAAAAAAATATATATATGTGTGTGTATGTATATATATATATATATATATTTATATATATATGTGTCCGTGAATGCGATAACTTGAGTAAAAAACGTCCGATTTCGATGAAATTTGGCTCAAATGTGTAAAATGACATTCATGACTTTAAGTTCGAAAACCAGAAAAATCTGACTATGGGAAGGGGGGTTTATGGGGGTTTTAAATTTTCCAAAAATCAGTTTTTTGCATTTTTCACCCTAAAAATTTTAAAAAACTTAATTTTGGTTTTGACCATGTTATAGAGTTTACAAAAACAAATAATATAGTATTTTGAATTATTAACCTAGGTTAAGTGGTTGCGGAGAAAATCCAAAAAAACCTACTCGTGAAATATCCCATGTTAATCTTATGGGAAAAAGGTTTTTTGCTTTTCCTCAGTTAATTTTAATGTAAACTTCACATTTGCTTTTACCAATCTGTTCAGTTCATCAAAACAATCATTTTGGTATTTAAATTGTGATTCTACGCCCAACCGTTGCAGAGATATTCAAAGTGCTAAATACAGAACGTTGTCCAATGTTATCCTTATGGAGAATAAATAAAATTGTATATCTCGATTATTTATGAATGTATGTTGATGAAACTTGGTATGTGGCTTCACGTAGTTCTGGTATATTGATATTTGCACAACAAATTGATTTTTTGTTGATTATTCCCGTAGCAGCAAACCTGCGTACTCAGCCCCCATGTTATTCTTATAGAGAATAAGTAAAATGTAATGACTCCCTTAATTATGAACATAAATTAATAAAACTTGGTATGTAGCTTCACTTGGTTAAGTTATATTGATAGTTGCATAAAATCCATTTCTTTTGTTCCTTGTTGCAGCAAACCTGCTTACTCAGCCCCCATGATATTCTTATGGAGAATAACTAAAATGTTATATAGCGCTTATTCATGATTGAATATTGATGAAACTTGGTTTGTGACTTCGCCTAGTTAAATTATATTTATATTTCCATAATAACCAATCGTTTGTGTTCTTTTTTTCAGCAAACCTACGTACTCATTACCAATGTTATTGTTATAGAGAATAATTAAAATCGCTTATATTTGAATATATTTGTATGCAACTTGGTATGTGGCTTTATGTGGTATTAAGACATATATTATGCATTGGAAATTCGCTGAGTACGCAGGTTTGCTGCGACGGGGGTATTTTAATGTTACCCCCATATATAGACCGATTGTTTGCGCTTACATGAAAAAAGCTCAAAAGGAAGTCAATGCTTTAGTTACGGGATGTAATAAAAAACGTCTTATAACACTTAAGAATATATTTACACTTATACTGATTCACATACAGACGGTAAACATATATAAAAGATGTTTACCGTCTGTATGTGAATCAGTATAAGTGTAAATATATTTTTAAGGGTTGTAATACGTCTTTTATTACATCCCGTAAGTAATAACAACACGTAAAATTCTAATTAAAACTTTGTTTAATGCTTTAGTTTAAACTTTGATGTTAGTTTATTTTTCTATATTGAATCTTAACCCTATGTGTAGTTTCAAGTAAAATGTTGTTTCTTAAAAACTGATGTATATTGACTTCTTAAATGTTGTAATGTCGAGCTCAAGAATTCAATAAAAATTAACACCAAGGACGCTCTACGTTCAGTGGTTTATTCTGAATAGGTGTATTATTTCAAACCAAACAGTATAGTGGCTATGTGTGGATGCGTTTACATTGGAAGCACGCGTGTGCAAGTGGTGGCGCACGCTTGGCCAAGCTTGCCTGGTCGGGTAGAGTGGTTACACTAGAATAAGCAATCAAGTGCAACCCCAGTCAACAAGGAGCTGTCATACAATAAAAGCATCCTGGGCAAAAAATGGCGTGTTTAATTTTTAAGTATTTAAGGAAGGTATCGGAAAATGAACATTTTATGGACCGATAAGACGGAGAGTAAGCCCTCATTTTCCTAATCTGCTGAAACAACGGATAAATTCACAAAAAATTTCGATTTATGCCAAATACATTATAAAGAGATTAACTCCAAAATACTAAAAAATTCCAGTTTCTGACTTTACATATATATCACTTGAATAAAAGTTTACGGTTAAGGGATTTTTGTAACTGAGCTCCTCCCATGGTTTTACGCGATTTTGATAGTTTTTGTATCGTTGGATATAGCTCGGTCTGAGGTTGTTTGTGACCAAATTTCATAAAGAACGAACTCATACAGACATACAAAGGCACAGTCATCACGTAAAATCACTTTTTTAGATTCAGGGAGCACCAAAACAATTATTTCCAATAACTCAATTTTGAAAATTTTTATGAAAACAATACTTTCTCCATATACTAAATGTATATGGGGAGAAAGTAAAAATTATCTGAGAGACCTTTGAAAAAGTTTCACATTCACCCGATTACGCCGTATTCTGGCGGTAAAATACAATAACCACTTGAAGCGCTCCTGGCGATCAACGGAGCAACTGTCTGTGCTGCATTGCCGACGTTAAGGTTCGTGCAAGTGGTACAACCCCAGCAATCCGTACAATCATTGACTATAAGTACAATGTATACATAATAAGACGAATAAGAAGTAAAACGCCATGTTATTTTATTTTAGTTCAGACCCCCAAGTGCAGGGAAGAGAATAGCACTGAATGTCCTTAATACTTCACCGTGTTCCCCGTCACGGTCGCTACTACTGTTTTAGGGGCCATACCATAGAACTCTATTAATAAACCTGGAATGCTAGCGCAGAGGGGTTTTTGAAGCGAAAAACAGTCCTTCCCCCTCCACTTAATGGGCAACTTCGTCAACTGAGAGATTTCTGCCGGAAAATATGTTGATGCGCGCAATCATTGACACGCTCCTCCATCGCACAGAGATCATCCGATTGTAATGAAACGTATATACAGGGTGTCACAGAAATCCGGAACTGGCTATACATAACCATATTCTACATACAAAAATAAATCGAAAATATACAGTAAATTTTTTTCGATTTCAACTTCATTTAGCCGCTATCCGCCATTTTGTTTTTTTCACTTAAACATTTTTATTTCCGTAATGGATTAATGTATCAAGTAAAAATTTGGTATGGAGCTTTACAGGATAAATGTCTAAATCCACAAAAAAATTATTTTTTCCGACGTTTATTTTCAAAATGGCTGCCACTTTAATTTTTTAAAGTCAAATTCCATGAACACTAGCAACTGAAACAAAGTTTTACAAGATATACAATTTGAAGCACTTTGTAATCCAAATCTAATGACATTTTTAGTGTAAAAATCTGTTAATAAATAAAAAAGTTATGGACATTTTTTATAATAAATTTCAAATGGCGGCCATATAACATTTTCAAAGTCAAATTCCCTAGTGCATTTGACCAAGTCCTTTAAATTTGTTGTCTTGTAAAATTTGGTTTTAGTTGCTACTTTTCCAGGAATTTGACTTTGAAATTTGTATACGGCCGCCATTTTGAAATTTATTATAAAAAATACCATAACTTTTTATTTATTAACCGATTTTTACAATAAAAATGTCATTAGATTTGGATTACAAAGTGCTTTAAATTGTATATCTTGTAAAATTTTGTTTCAGTAGCTAGTTTTCATGGAATTTGACTTTAAAAATTTAAAGTGGCCGCCATTTTGAAAATAAACGTCGGAAAAAAATAATTTTGTTTGTGGATTTAGACATTTATCCTGTAAAGCTCCATACCAAATTTTTACTTGATACATTAATCCATTACGGAAATAGAAATGTTTAAGTGAAAAAAACAAAATGGCGGATAGCGGCTAAACGAAGTTGAAATCGAACCAATTTTACTGAACATTTTCGATTTATTTTTGTATGTAGAATATGGTTATGTATAGCCAGTTCCGGATTTTTGTGACACCCTGTATTTATTATCTGGAAGAACTGAGGATTCTAACGGAGTAAACAACTTACAGATCAGTCAGTTAACAGAATTAAAAAAATAAAAATATAATTAGCTAAACAAATTGAACCATGAAAAAGTTAGTAAGCGTAAACTTTTTTTGTTTTGGGGGTAAAAACAAACTTTAAGCGAGAAAAATTTTGGAAATGAGTTAAATAAAAACTTTTATTTAAAACATTTGTTTATAAGTTTTACATCATCTGAAACCTTTTAAAAATCATTTTATTAGCAATTTGGAACATGGATTTCAATGAATCATTAAACTTTAAATTACCTTCTTTTACAACATTTTTTAATAACTTTTTCCAAAGCAAAATGTGTACAAAGAAACAAACACAAAACATATTATGTATTTATTTTTAATTTTACTGTTATTAAAATAGTATGCCGGAAGTATTTGTTATTTAACTGTAACCTTGATTTAGATATCAATTTTATTATTTTTTTATTTTTTAATGATTGATAACAGTATCAATAGATACGGGAGTGCGCCAGCTCTTAGGGTTATTATGTGTGTTGATCCAAACCACCCCCTCCCCACTAAGTGCGTTACGTTATATGTGTATGGCTCCTTACCTCTAAAACGCCAAAATAAATATGCAATTTTAGATTGTGGGTGACGGCGGCGCGGATTTCTTACTATATAGAATTCATTTTTTCACAGGCGAGTCCGTATTAAAATGGTTATGTATACATTGTTACACCAGCCTTATGGGCTGCAATGACGAAACCCTAGACGGTGAACGAGAAAAGGTGTCTCCATGATAAAATGTGAGAAGATAAAACTCGTATGGTCCGCACATCGTTATGGTACCAGTAGGCCTACACAATCGCCGAATGATTCGCTCGAATGTTTCGCCGAATGTTCAACGAATGACAACGAATCTTGGCACCAAATTAACCAAATAAACACAACGAACTAACCAAGTACAACCAGAGTACAACTCGCCCAATATCATACAATAACATGCTCGCCCATTCGCTTCCGCTCGTCTCCTTTGATTCTTGTCAGAAAACCGACAAAAACCGGACCACAGGTGAACACGAATCATGGCGAGGCGAACTATCCCGAACATACACGACCACACCGAGTACACTATCGAGCTCGCCTTAGTTCGCCTATGTTGGGCCATAGTGTAGGCTACTGGTAGCATTATAAGGCGAATACGCCCGAATGATTCGGCTAAACATATGTCACTGATTTAAAATGCAAGGCATTCGGTATTCGTTATTCGTGCTGCTCCCACACTTCATCGAAAATTCATAATCAATATCATTGACTTTCGTTCGTATTCGCGAATATAGTGCAGGCAGCCACGGTAACTAGAAATCTAGTTACCGTGCAGGCAGCATTTAGCAGTGCTTGCCGCCATCAAGTACAACAATGACATTTATTTATATGTTTTACCAACACATAAACACTATCTACTTCGTAATTCCCAAAAGATCTTTTTGTGTGGTCAGCTACGTTTTTATTTCATGACCGATTTTAACGATTAAGGTGTCAAATTAAAAGGGATTATTAGATGTTTCGAAAGCAATTGATTTTTCAATTTGAAATCAGGGCCCCAATTTGAAATTATAGCCCAATTGGCCCTGAATTGCCCATGTCATTCTTACGAAAGAAGGATTTATTGGTGTTTGTTTCATACCGTGTGCCCCAAAAGTCCCAAACCAACCCAGTAAACAAAATATATTTTACACACGCAATTCGGCTACAAAAACTAATTTTTGCTGTATTTTCTATGTAAGCCCTTGCCTCCAAAATGAAATGTTAGGGTGATTGCCGCAAATTATTAAATATAAACCCCCATCGACTGACCTATAATTTTAAAGGTTTTTTTAATAAAAATACAATGGCACAAACCGGAGGTTGTATCACGCTCTTGTACAAAATGGTGGGCTTTTAAAAATGTAAAACTGACGTTGAATAACTTAAAAACTAAAGAGAAACTATTTATTCTTTGCTATCACATACATTTTCAATTTTTCATACAACTATCAATCTAGTGACCATTCATTTTAAAGGACTAATTGAGTAAAACACAATTATGAATAACAGTGGACTGCGTACTGCGTTTACCGCTAAAAGAAAATTTCAATTTTCGCCGCAACCATTAAACGCAACCGCAACTGTAAAATTCGATAAATTATTAAAGTAGGTATACGCTCATTCTTCCCGTAAGAGGATGAACGAAGATTTAATTTTAAAATATATATATATATATATATATTAATATACATTTTACGTATATAGCTTTGTTAAAATATACGTTTTTTAACCAAACACTTTTACAATAGGTCAACAAATATTTAGACCATAATACACAACAAATCTAAATAATTATACTTTTTTTATATATCTAAACCGACAACGAAAGCTCACAAATGTGCGAATGTACAAATACTAACGACTTCAATAATTTTATTTACTTGCATTTAAGAGAGTTAGAGACAATTTGTATTATATTATACAACGAAGGAGCTTTGCAAAGGGTGGCAAGCATACATGAACGTGTCAAAATATGTCACAACCTTGCAGTTCTTCATTTGTGTTTTTTTAAATACTATTATATATGAAGTTAATATAATTTAAAAACAGGTTTTAATAACAGATTACTAAACAAATACAATTTCTAACGCCCTAAAGAACAGCAATATTTTTTACTTACTGCAATATCTTAACTTCATCTCTAAGGGTTATAACCCCATCGCAAACATATTTCTAGCAAATATAGCTCTGAGCCGAATAGCAGGGCATTAACAAGACATTACATTGACACGTTAGGAAAGAGCCAATAATTCCTTTTTCTCCTAATCCTTTCAAAATTACCAAAAACACATAAAGTGCAATTTTTTTTTATTTTTGCGGTAACAGGGAGTGATGTGAAAGTGATTTAAAATATTTCCTTATGTAAAAATTTGTGATAAACCAAACTGTGATAACCAAAAAGAAAACAAAATTATAGAATTATTTGTTGTTAAGGATAAATACTTACGTTTTTCATCCCATAATATAACATAATATATTTCTTTGTTAATTCAGTAAATCTGTAAAAATCCTGATACTTAAGAGAAACCAGAAAAAAACAATGATCGTAAAGGGTGATTTAATATATTGTCATCAGTAAAGTTTTGCGAGGAATCAGATTTTCAATCGGACCTAAGGTAACGGAGTTATATTTTTTAACAGATTTCAAAGGGTCACCATACGGAAGGGTGAAAGTGGATAGGCCAGATAACGAACTTGACTTAAAAATCAAAGAAATTAATTTGTGTGCCAAATTTGACTTAAATAGGCTAAATCGTTCTTGAGTTATTCGACCAAGACACAAACAAATTTGAATTCGTTTTGTTTCACTTCGTCCATCCAAATATTTATTTTCAATGTTTTTTTTTTAATGGTGATAAGTAAATTTTACTTTAAGTTAATGATTTTATAAAAACACTGAAAACCGAATTTTGGGGCCTCTTAAATGTATGAACCCAAATGTTTACAGAAATGCAGTTTCTGTCATATTAATAGGAGGGCACTATAAACTACTTTTAAATATAGAATCATTAGATCTAATTTTGACAAATTTGAATTTGTTATGTTTTTTAGTTTTTGAGGGGATAAATACACCTTACAAATCAAAAATTTAAACGCACCTGGAGATACCTTTGATTGGTACCTACATATAACAAATTGTATCAAATTCGGCCCATAGATGTGGTCTCTAGGGCTGTACACATCCCTAAAGACAAACATACACCACTCAAAAAACACTTCAGGGAGCACCGAAACGGACATTTCCCCCGATAACCCATATTCGAAAATGTTGACGAAAACAATACTTTCTCCATACATGTATAGGAGGAGAAATTAAAACAAAAAAAACCATTTATTTTGAATTCCGCTCCGGCCAGCGCACTGTAACTAGAAAAAAACGACAAGGGCTATAAACATAATCAAATTACGTCAGTGGATCAAATGTAAACACTTTTGTTTATATTTACACATGAAGGCCGGGTCACACTCAACGAGGTAGAATAAATATAGAGCTCTCGTCTCGTGTTAAAAAAGTGAAGCCTCACTGGAGGATATTTTAGTAAACAAAACATCTGGTCAAAGAGAAATAAAGACTAACATATACCTCGTTGGTCACACTAGGCTGGTTAGCGAAACAATTACCCCCGTCGTAGCAAACCTGCATACTCAGCGAATTTCCAATGGAGATATAAATGTCTTAATACTTCATAAAACCACTTAACAAGTTTTATAAAAATATATACACAAATAAGCAATATATACAATTTTAATTATTCTCCATAAGAATAACATTGGAGCTGAGTACGCAGGTTTGCTGCATCAAGGAACACAAAAAATGGGTTTTTATAACAATATCAATATAACTCAACTAGGTGAAGTCATATACCAGTTTTTATTCATTTATGTTTATAATTAAGGGAAACATAGCATTTAGTCATTATCCATAAGAATAACATGGGGCTGAGTATGCAGGTTTGCTGCTACGGGAGCCTTTGGCAAAAAATTATTATTTTGAGCAAATATCAACAGAACACAACCAGATGAAGCCGCATACCAAGTTTCGTCAGTATACGTTCATAAATAACCGAGATATAACATTTTTCTTTTCCTCCATAAGAATAACATTAGACAACGTACTGTGTTAGCACTTTCAATATCTTGGGAACCAATTGGCGTAGAGGAATGATCAAAATACCAAATTGCGTGTTTTTTTTAATCTGAATCCAATGGTAAAACTAAAATTTAACAATTTCAAAAATTATATGTAAACAATTAAAAAAAACATTTTTGGGGTACAAAACCCCCCCAAAATACCCTTTCGGAGAGAGCGATGTGGCTGGTTTTTGAACTTAGTCATAAATGTTGCTTGACACGTTTATACCAAATGTCATCAAAATCGGATCATTTTTACGAGTTATCGTGCTCACGGACACAAATATATATGTATATACATATACAGTTTCAAACGAATGGTGTTTTTGGGGTCTGGGGACCTCAAAACGAAAAGTTATCATGGTCCCGGGCATATATACATCCACAAAGCATGGCATGGGCATGCTGAGGGCATGGGGTATGTCCGTTCACGGTCTCGGTCTTACCATGCCGACTACGGTAATAGCTTCTTCCCTATAGAGGAAATTCGCTAAAAGTCCAGTCACTGAAGCAAAAACACAGTAAAAGTGTAAAAGTGAAGTAAATACAGTAAAAGTGCAAAAAACTGGATAAACTTGGCAGTCTTCAAGGAGGTCTAGTACCCCTACTATGGAGACACCACTACTCAGCAAAAATTGCATGCAGCCGCCATTTTGTGGTGAGGAAAATTAACTAGTATGGTTTTGACGGTTTTGCTGTTTTTCCTGGCTTGTGAGGATTAAATTGGTATTATTACACTCCGCTTATCCCTTTTTCTGGAAGTAGATGTGTTGCCTTTTGGATTATGTAAAACTACAAAATGCAACCTGTCGTCTTGCTCCAGACAACAAATCATGGTTCCAAACCTAAATAAATTTTAACATGCAACCCTCAGTAATAACATCTTCTATCAAACAGTTTATTAATGGGTGATAATCGAGTTGTTGCGTTGAAGCACTAGTCTTAAAAAAATTTATTCATGCCTAATATTAAACGCCTTATCAATTTTATTCTAATATACAACACTGTTTAAATGCTGATGAAAAACATAAGCTAAACCACCTGATAATTATTAAATTGCCACTACTAGCAACCAGCTTAGTGTGACCACTCAAACCTCTCTGTTTTGCTAGAACTAGCAACATTTGTTGTGGTCAGACTAGCTTTTTTCCTGCTTTTTACTAGCAGCTGGAAACCAGCGTAGTGTGACCCGACCCGGCCTTATGCAATAATTGTCGAAACGCCAGTGTCTTCTCTGTTATCCCTGCAGACGATAATATTAGTACAAATAAATAAATTTAACCATATGTCAAAAATCCAAAAACGTCATTATTTGCTTATGTTTTAGGGCCCCTTTTCTAGTGCCCGTGGGCCAGCGTATGTATGTTTTCACTAATTGAATAGCCTAATATACGAAACCTATGCATTAAAAAAATGTATTTCAATCTTGATACATAATCTCGTATATGTTAAGAATTGGCGGCCGCTATCGGGACCACAGGAAAATCAGCTGTTTCAGGAACAAAGCTTGTAGAAATATAAATCCACAGCTGAATACTCCCGGCTACGCTCACAGTCTATATGCTAAAATGGCCTAAAAACATCAATCTTTAAGCTACCGTAATTCAAATAAGGTTGCTCTCAAGAAAAACAAACTACATATGCAGCTTCCCCGACCTCGATTACCCCTAAAAAATATATTTTCTTTCGTAGCTTGGGAGCCATTACAGCTCGAGAAACAGCCGCAGACGGACGGACGCACGGAGCCACAGACGAAAAATTCGAATTATAGTATGTCTACTAATATACGCCAATTTGATATTAAATTTGAATTTTCTAACTTTTACAGTTAGCTCTGCCATTTTTAATGTTCGGTATCTTACAAACGTTCATTTTAATGTTTAAAATAACGGCTTAAAGTTTTAGAATGTTAAAACAAATTAGTAGGACAAATAAAAACATGCTGTTTGACTTTAAATAACCTAAGCTAAATCATTATTAGGCCTAATAGTTAATTTTGGCATTGGTAAACTGAGTACCTAACTGAGTGTAAGCGAAACATGTTGCCAGTCAAATTCAAAGAGCGGGAGGAGGGTTCCTAGATCAAGGTAGGCCTACTTACTTAAAATTACGCACTTAAGTTTTACCACAAACAAAGTAAACTCGACAACTTTTTCATCAAGCAATAGACTACGCATGCGCTCAACCCAATAAGAATCGTGTTTTGGCAATGTTAATATCATATCATCAGCCACTTAAAGCCGAACAACAATTGCAAATTAAAATAATACTGTGTGAGTCGACTACATTTACAGCTTTCCCAAGTCTACAGAATGTGCAATAGCTATTTAAAATACCCCCGTCGCAGCAAACCTGCGTACTCAGCGAATTTCAAATGTCTTAATATACCGTATGCGAATTTCATAAAGCCGGATACCAAGTTTCATAAAAATATATTCACAAGTAAGCGATAAATATACAATTGTAATTATTCTCTATAAGAATATAAACCAAGTATAGAACTTGGTCCAAAACTAAAATACATCTTGGGTTTTCCCTTACCCGCCGGCGCCAGGGTAAGGGAACTGTCATTAATCGAACCAGTCTTATTTAATTTTAGGCCTAAACTAAAATCAAGTGAGCGAGCATTGTGGTATCAAGTAATAGGTGGCGTCGCACGAGGATATATAGGCCCGCAATACACTTACGTAAGTTGAACGGTATTTCAACGATTGCAGGCGCTACTGCGTGGCTGGCAGATGACAGCTGATGGTATTGTTGCTACACTCTGAGGAGCTGGCGCCTACAAACAACGGATAGGCAGAGATGCATTCTTATGTGGCGCACCCAGTAACCAGTCCAGTTACCTATTATTTAACTGGTTAATGCAACACTAACCAGGAAATTAACTGGGGAATGTAACTAATAAATGTTAACTATAACTGAATATACCTACAATGTACTGTATTGCCAATGGTATTACAAACTAATTTGCTCTTAATAATATATTATGTACTCGATTTTTAGCGAGTTTCCACTATAGGGAAGAAGCTATTACCATAGATTAAGCATTATGCTTAATCTATGCTATTACCGTAGGTCTCATGGTAAGACTTAAGCCCGAGACCATGATAACTTTTTGATTTGTGGTCCCCAGATGCCAAAAACACCATTCGTTCAAATTTGTGTATATGTATATATGTATATATGTATATATTTGGGGAAAAAACACATACAGACAGATAGACCGAAAACGGAATGAGATAGGACACATGTTATATTACATTTTTTGTTTCTTTTGACATGCTGAATAACGTGATAAAGTTTGTTCATATGGTTGCAAGACACCCTGTATATGTATCCGTAAGCACGATAACTCTCGGAAAAAAGGTCCGATCTTAATGAAATTTGGTACAAATGTGTAAAGTAGCATTTATTTGAACGATTTCGTAAACCAGATAAATCACACCATTCAAAGGGGGGTTTGGGGGGGGGTTTGTACCCCAAAAATTAATTTTTGGGGTTTTAAAATGTAATCATTATTTAAATCAAATTTTAATGCCTACCATTGAATTCAACTTAAAAAACAAACAATTTGGTATTTTTATCATTGCTCTACGTCAATTAGTTACTGAGATATTGCAAGTGCTAAACACAGTACGTTGTCTAATGCTATTCTTATGGAGACAAATAAAAATTGTACATCTCATTTATTTATGAATATAAACTGACGAAACTTGGTATATGGCTTCATCTGGTTGTGGTTAGTTGTTTGCACAAGAAACAAAATTTTCACGTATGGTTCCCGTAGGTACTCAGTCCCAATGTTATTGTTATGGAGAATAATTCAAATGTTATATATCGTTTATTTATAAATGTATATGAATGAACTTGGTATGTGACTTTACTTAGATGAGTTCTATTGATATTTGTATAAAAACCCATTATTTTGTGTCCCTTGATGCAGCAAACCTGCGTACTCATCCCCAATGATATTCTTATAGAAAATAATTAAAATTGTATTTATCGCTTATTTGTGAATATATTTTTATGAAACTTGGTATCCGGCTTTATGAAATTCGCATACGGTATATTAAGACATTTGCAATTCGCTGAGTACGCAGGTTTGCTGCGACGGGGGTATTTTAAATAGCTATTGTACATTCTGTAGACTTGGGAAAGATTTAAATGTAAATCTGTTTCGTTCAGTGGAGATGGAATAGTTAAATACACGTGTGAAAAGATAGATTAGAGATTATGAACGCGTTGGCTAATTGGATGTAGGCTAAGATGGTCGGAAAGGGGCTCTTTCCCAAAACCGATTTACTTTGGTAAAATGCTGATACTACACTAGAACTATGTCAAACAAATGTACACAAACAGCACTTCCAATGTAAAATAATCTCCAATATTAGAAATAACTGCAACAATAAATTGAGCAACGATTGTGTATGTTTCACGTTAAGCCGCGTTTACACCGGAGTTACCAACAGATGTTACTAACTTTTTTGTTATCAATAGAAGTTAATAACAAAAGTTATTAACAAAAATGTTAGTAATATTTCGTTTTGAGACTTTTAAATTGTACCAACATTTTTCCACGTATATTTTTCCCTCCCAAGCCGCCGGCCTCACCTAGGTCACATTGCTTGGAAAATGTCGAGTGTATAAAGATGAGGTTCTCGCTGCAGCTGTCTGTATTATTTTGCCGAAACAGAGGAGATAGGTACCTATAGTGGCAGTGATATGCTATGAGGCCTAGAAAAAAGTGAAGTCCGTCGATCCTTTGTGTGCAGAAAGCTGCAATGTGACGGTAGTTTTAAAAACAATTTACGAATGTCAAGCAGTGATTTCGGATATTTGATACTAGTATTAGGAGACTAGTCCGCTAAACAAGACACTAATTATAGAAAATCAATTCTTGTGTAGGAAAAACTTGCAGTGACTTTGGGTTTTTTAGCGACCGGAGACTTGTACACAAGTTTAATTTACTTGTTTAAGATTTGTAAAATCAACAATTTCTTTGTTTGTAACTTGTCAGAAATATGTGCTACTGTGATTTGAACTATTTGAAGGATTGGTATTTTTGGCTTCTGGGGACCTCAAAACGAAAAGTGGTCCCGGGCCTAGGTCTTACCATGCCAACTACAGTAATAGCTTCTTACCTATAGGGTAAATTCGCTATAACAGTAAAACAAAAACAAAACACTGGAATACAGATACACAGCTTCAGCGCAAGAGAATGGATGAAAGTTGCTAACATACAATACGTTCGGTAACATTTGTTGCTAACAAATGTTATCAACATTTGAAAAAATCAAAGAATGTTACCAGATTTTACCGACACTCGGTGGATAGCAAAATTTATGTTGCTAACACGGTATTTTTGTTGATAACAGAAATGTTACTAACAAATTCAAAGGTGTTTTCTAAAATGTTATTAACAAATGTTAGCAACACGTATTGCTAACTCCAGTGTAAACGCGGCTTGAGTAACGAACGTCGATCCCACTGAAAAAAAACTTAAAGAAACTAACTCATTTGTATACAACCCGACAACTTATTAACCCTCACAAATACTTAACTCCCATGTACTTTACCTTTACCCGCACCCAGAGTCACAGAGTCAGACTCATACTGCGTATGGTTATGTTCACAGCCGTCATTGATACTTTTCATGATCACATATGTAATTCATTAGGTTTCCTTAAACTTCAGGTTGAAACCACGATTAGACTGTACAGTGGCTAAATAATCAAAGCCGCGATGAAATCAAACTATGTACCAGACAACCATGAAACCACATAGTAACATAACGATTTTAAATTTCAACGTATGTGACAGATAACAAAAAATTAAAATTAATTTCGCATTAAATCACTCGAATTTACTTTTCTTTAAATTCTATAACGATTAATTTTACATGAAAATGCTATTACCGGGTAAAAAATTATAATCACAATTCAAAACAACAGTGAAAAAAACAATTACAGTACCAATTATCAGAGACGATTATTAACGTTTATGTTGAGATACGTACCTTAAATAACAAGAGATGTGGAAACCTCCTCTGCCCTCGGAGTCACAACTATTTCTGGGCAAAATCAAAAAATCGGAGTCAACAGGATGTGGTGGTGGGGTTGACCAATCAGAAGCCAGAGGAGTCGGCTGAGGCTAAAGCAGCGGCTTCTTTGAGGCGGCCGCGGCGGCGCCGTCAGAAGGAAGGGGCAGGGGCCAGGCAGCGCGGCAGACCGCTGGATCCCACGATCCCACGGTAGCGTTCCCGCCAAAACTTCCCGCCTTGGCCATGGCGTTCCAATATCGAATGAAGAACATCGATATTCGAATCAGTCTTCGACATCTGACATATCGACCTCAATATATCGCCCGAATGACACTTCCAGAAGGCTACCAGGACTGGGAACAAAGTTGAATCAGAAACTTTAAAGTTGCACCTGACAATCCAAGTTGATAAGATACAAGCATTATGTTTCAAAGGAACAAATCCCTAACAGGTTTTTTAACCATCCTAAACATTTTAAAAAGAAAGATGGTGTCTGTCTGTCTATCTATCGTTTGTTCTGACTTAATGCAAAAACTACTAAACCCACGGAGCTGAAAATTTGCATGTAGGTAGATAATTTATCCGGGCTAAATAGAGACCTATTCTCATCTTGGAAATTCCTTAGGGCTCCATCCCAGTGGCCCAGTTGCAACGTTATTCTATGGGCAATAGGTTGGATCTGATCTGATCAGATCATTACTACTTGAACAGGTGTAGTTGCAGCAGGAGTTTTATAATAACTGATGACGGAATGAAGTCAAGGAATATGTATTAGCAGAGACAATGATTCGTTATCCGTCAGTATGTGGTCGTGTGTGTTCGGAACGAAATAACGTGAAAACACGTATGTTTTCTGATTTTACGCAACTGTTTTCCAATACATTTCACGCTTCCCGTTCAAAAATTGAACACATTCGTTAAATAGTTTTTTATTAATTAACATTTAAAAGTTGTCAAATTTCCATAAGGTAAAGCATTGATCAAAGATTACTTGTTTTAAAGTACGAGATACTAATACAATATTGTTTCGTAACTACAAGACACTCCTAAAAAGTGGTGTTATCATATGTTTTGTTAAATAAACAAAGTACTCTCCGTTTAACATGATTTTATTCAATTTATCAAAGGATAATAAAATTGATATATTAAAAAACTAATAAGTTTTTACAAATAAAGGTAACGTTCTCCTGTAATGTGAGTAATGTGAGTGAGTTAATAGTTTATCCGCTAGATTGCAGCAGCCTTTTATTTCCTATTTCCTTCTGCCAGCTGTGTGTTCTTTTGTCAGTTTATGGTATTAAATACCCTCATCGTACATAGCAAACCTGCGTACTCAGCTAATTTCCAATTTACCTCACTGCATAGGTAACTTACCGTGTTATTTTTTGTTGAAGAATTTTCACCTCTAATAATAGTCTATAACATAATTAAGAACGATTTATCCTATGACCTAAAATTAACCGAAAAAAGTAGATAATTTCCTACATAGTCCTGAGAGTTATTTATTTAATATTTTATGATGAAATTTCGGTTAACAGCAGAAACTTTCATCAACCATTTCTGAGTTCGGTCATCCCATTACGCGAATATTTGAACGTACTCCTAGTAGTATCGGCTAGTATACAATGTAATAGAAAAGTTCCGTGACAGTTTTATACTTGTTAAACCATAATAGCTAAAGCAATAAAACTTGATATATAGGGGAAATGCGGGTAGTATGGGCCGGCGGGTAGTATGGACCACTGCCTGTTTCTCTTATCTGTCGACAGGTAGCAGCACAGTTCTGTGTTTAGCATGAGGTACTAGCATAGAATAAATAATACATTTATTCTATTTATTGTATTATTTATTCTATGGTACTAGCATCACCCTACCTTGTGCAGGAAGTTGGTTGACTTCATTGCATCGTGTCGCCTTCTAGTTAGTTATGTTTAGTTTTGAACCTGGCAATCGGTGCTTCGAGTAACTTTTAACAACTTCCTGTGTTGTTACAGATAAAGATAAAACTATGAAACTATAGTTATTATTTAGCTCCCTTTATTATTATACAAACCTGCACGTTTTGTTTTGTTTCTATTAACCCGGCTTAGTTGCCGCCATGTTTTTCTTTTCAATGTCGGTCGGGTAGTATGGGCCACACCAAAATCGGGTAGTATGGGCCATTTGAGTAATTTATTTGGTTTATATTTTAAACACTACCAGTAAACAAAAATTCACCTGGGACTATGAAAATCATAAAACCTGATTTTGCAAGTGTTTTAAAGGACGTTTCTCCTTTCCCCTAATGCAGTGAAAAGAGGTTGACAAGTTAAACGATAAAGGCTGAAACGAGTGAAATTTTAAACTGCAACACCTATTACAACATGCTGATTGCTAAGAAAAGAACAAATGTATTTCAAAACTAGTAAGGAGACAAATAACATTTGTGAAAACCAAGACAATTTGAAACAAACTAAAAAGAAAAGAAAACAGGAAATAACACAAGACCCTATTCAAAGGAAAAAAGTTATTGATTGCGACAATTGAACATCTTACACCTGGTACATCTAAAAATGTAGATTATATTGTTTGTGGTGTAAAGTTACGAATTCAACTGGATCCAATGTAAGACTTGTACAGGCTGGGCACCTGGACTGTGTGCGGATATTGACATTATTTTACTACTGTGACTTTTATAAACTGAACAATTAGTAAAAGGAATCTAGATGTACGAAAGTTTATATCTGATTTAGTATTTTTCTTGTGATAAAAATATGTATGTTTTTAACCACAACAAACATTGTTTTGTGATTATTTACTATGTTTTTTTGGTGTGGCCCCATACTACCCGACGGTTATATATTTCTCAGAAATTGCATAATAAATTGGAGTTGTCATAAGTAATTTATTAAATTTAGGATAAATGTTTAAATGTGATTCACGCAATGAATAGTGACTAAATAAATGAGATCGCATGCTTTTAGCTGAATTTTACAAAAATATAGGTTTTACATACATATTTCCTTAAGTGGCCCGTACTACCCGCCGTTCCCCTAAATACTACTCAAAAAATCTGCATTTTGAAGAAACTGGGAGTTTTTTCATCACATCAGGAGGACGGCCCACGAGGTATAGGGTTGTCATATCTCCGGATTCCCCCGGAGATTAGGTATCGGATTTTTAAGGGTATAAATATAGCTCCGGGGAATTTTTGTAAAAAATTAAAAATCGCCTCTTTTTAAAATTGATCCCAAAAATGTGTTGAATAATGCAAATTTAGTGTTGAAATTCTATCTATGAACGAAAATGTATTTACGTTTGCAACTTTATCGTCATGCAACGATTGCCAAACCTAAATCCTGTCTCCCTGTAAACTCTATTATTTGTTACTCTTTGGCTTTATTTCGGTGGGAAATATTGTTAAATTTCATATATAGCCTATTCGCCAAACAAAATTTGAACAAAATCAGTATCATTATGAAGATTTTTGGCTCTCAGCAGTTGATTAAATTATAAATTTGAAAAGTAGGTACAGCCTTGTTTCAGGCTATACATTTTATTTTTTATACTTTTGCATAGTTTTTGTGTGATTTACGATTTCAATAAAAATAATAGTAAATATATTTTAGCACAAAATTTAATTTTAATTTTCAATTACTTTTTTATTGCTTCCACTAAATTTGGGAACTGTAGGCATATTAGATAAGCAAATAATTTGATTCTGTAATTAATTTTATAAACTAAAAAGTATTAAAAGCGTTTTATATATATATATAAAACATTCCCAGACCCTCCGACCCTCCCCCGTTACAAAATCTCCTCTTTTTTCAGGGGTCGCCAGCTAAAATCTCTCTTTTTCCCAAACTACGATAATATGGCAACCCTAATGAGGTACAAGAAGAAAAACTTAAATAACAACGTAGGTCGACATGTACATAAAAATAAAGGTCTTAATTAGTAGGGAAAAAAGCCGCAAGTTTGATCTCGAATGGACCACTGAGTCGGAAATGGCAGCCTGTTGAAGTTCACATTTAAGTGTGATTAGCGAAACTTATAATTCCCACTTAAATGTGAACTTGGACTGATATTTCCGACTCAGTGGTCAGTTCGAGATAAAACTTGTGGCATTGTTTTCTACTGATTAAGACCTTTAATTTGATGTACATGTTAACCTATGCTGTCATTTAAGTTTTTCTTCTTACTTCTCAGGGGCCGTCCACAGTGGCGGATTTAGGAGGGGGCTATAGGGGCTGTAGCCCAGGGCGGCAAGTTTTTAGGGGCGGCAAATTTACAGAAAATTAATAAGTTGT
The DNA here is from genome assembly GCA_963675035.1 of Allygus modestus. NCBI lineage: Eukaryota > Metazoa > Arthropoda > Insecta > Hemiptera > Cicadellidae > Allygus > Allygus modestus. Next base: position 59,288,217 of record OY776112.1, on the reverse strand, counting down.
TTAGAAAATAAATGTTGAAACGGGGAACATTTTGACAAAAACTTATTACAATGACGGTGTGCCGCCCTTTTAAAGGTAAAGGTACTTAGACTAAAACTACTGAGACTAATGTATGTAATGGAATTTAAACCTCACACTGCAGTTCCTCAAAGCAGTCATAATTCATTTGTCATTCATCCGTACTAGCGACAACACGATTACGCTACAGAGAAAGGGCGGCAAGCCACGAACTACATCAGGCACTGCGCCACTCACTATGACTACGTCCTACGTCCAACCATAGATTAAACATACTCCTTGTGGTATTCTTAATCTATGGTCCAACTCACGGACTTCCAAGTTTACCTATACATTCGCATAGCATTACAATTATTTGTTACACAATATCAATAATGACCATGGCACACGGATGAGAAATATTGCAACAATCGAATTTGAGATGACAATAACAAAATTTAGACTACAATGATATTGTCGTTTCATTTTCAAACTCAAGGTGACAAAGAAAGTTATTTCAGCCGTCTTCAGTGTTGCCACCAGGTAGATGAAATTTTACCCTAAACGTGTGGTGAAATTACCCTAAATTACCCTAAACCTTTTGTAAATTACCCTAAAATTACACTAAGAGTTGATTTTCTTCTATAAACGCTTAAAATACACTCGAGATTGGTTTTAAAACATGATTAAGGCATACAAAGTAAGGTAGCATAGCATTTATTACTCGTCTTTGGTACTATATTATACATAAAACGAAATATGTATTAAAAAATTCAAATAAATAATCTGTTGTAATATTTTTATTCAGTGCTATCTATACTTAATGTGCTGGTATCACTGATAATAGAAACTTGCTGATAAATGTCATTAAAAGTTGTCGGGACTGGGAGTACTTAGTACTTTGTTGTTTTATAAACTTATTTCAGTTGTACAAATGTGTTAATGTTATTTTTTTATAATAAGGTTTGTCATATTATTACTATTTGATTAGATAATATATATAATATATTAGATTATATATTAGATAATATTCTAAGGTTTCATTGCAATACAACACTACATCACACAAATTTACACATGTTATGCCTTGTTGTAATGTTTGTATGTGCGCTCACGTGGCTCACCGATGGGCTCACTATGGGGATTTCACAGGTATAAAATACAATTTAGCTCCTTCATACAAATATGTGTAAAAATTGACACAATCTTCAGTCAAAATAATTTCTACAACAGCGCTGTTAATCTAACAACCTATATTTAACCAAATTAACCCGATATATTTTTACTGTTTTGGGTATTCTATATTATTATATTATGCCCAATTTTGGACACATAACATAATGTACCTCAATTTTATCTGTTCGAAAATTAAACTTTGTGTCCTTTGTGATTACAAGCATCTCTAGTCTAATACTCAATAGGATATACGATGTACATGCAAGTTATATGTATTTTATAGTTTTTACCCAGCACTTTATGTAAATGTTTTAATTCCTGAAAAAACATTTTACATTGCCAAAACATCTAAATTTAAATTATAAGGGTCTCTAGATTTTACCCTAAAATTACCCTAAAAACTCCATTACCATAAAATTACCCTAAAAAGAGTAATTACTCTAAAAGTGGCAACACTGGCCGTCTTACTTACCATCAAAGGCTACCACACATAATCTGGAGGATATTTTTTTAAACAAAACATCTGACCAAAGACAAATAAAGAATAACATAATTTGTAAGGAAAGGATTTGATTGGTTGTTGCCATGGGAGCATAGTTGACAGAGGGTGAAAATGGTGGTCAGCATGTAGGCTGCAGTGTTTTACTCCAGGCGAGACCTCTATATATATTTTTTGGGTGGGACGGTGTCAAAAATTCCCATTTCATTAATTGAAAAACCGTGATAATTGAAGTCTTTAATATCGTGCCGCATTTTAGGCAAATCATGATGGTAAACTTAACTTTATAATCTTAAGACATATTTTATACGTAATTTTATTGTTTATCTCAAAGCAAAGTTATGATTTGAGTTAAATTAAAACGCCCTTTTACTATAGCTTTGGAAATAGTGTTGAAAACAAGCCGCCTTGTACGTCGAATGACACCGTCCCACCAACAAGTTGACACCTCAACAGGACAAAATACCAAATATGACGGCACGCTTTATGAAGGTTATTTGTCAGAGAGTAGTGACTCCTGTAGTATTATATTTTAATTCATTGGATCTACAACATCATGGAGGTGAAACTAGAAGAAGTGTTTGAAAATGTGTAGAGTTTTATGAAGATTAGGCCTACATCAATTAATTTTATATTTTGATCGTCTAAAACATATAAACAATTCTTTGTATAAAAGTATAAATTAAAAAATGACTGAAAAACTGTATCTAAAAGCGCTAATTCAGGATTAAAATAGTCCGAATTTTGAGGCTAATGGTCCGAACGCTACATTGTCATCATATCTTATTATGGGTTATTTATTATAATTTTCAGTAGTCAATGCGTTGGTGTAAAAATTAATGTTTTTATTAAGTATATGAAGGGATTTTTAGGACTTTGTTGAAGGATTTTCTTGTTATTAAAAGTAGCACTAGCACTGCTTTACTGCTTTTAACACCAACATTTGTCTCTAGGGCTGATTGTCATTGGAGTAGGTTATATTGAATATTAAACTGTGTTAATGTGAATCATGTCAATTATAAATTATTTTACTGGATTTTTCAACTAGGAAATAAAATAAATTTCTTAAACTTATTCATTCAGTTAATTCGTAACTTCTTTAGATACTATCACAAAATAACCAAACAAGATATATATAACATAAACCTGGGCGGCGAAAAGGACAAAGATTATATAGCGGGGGGGGGCGGCAAATTTCCTAATAGCCCTTAGGCGGCAATTGCTTAAATCCGCCACTGGCCGTCCACCTGATGTGATCAAAAAACTCCTAATTTCTTCAAAAAGTATATTTTTAAGAATAGTATTTATATACCAGGTTTTATTGCTTTAGGAGCCATGCATAAATTACGTCACACTTTATTCATATTCAGCCCTTTTTGACCCCCCTCTCCCCCCTGTCACGTTACACTAATTAATTATTAAGTATTGGATTGTGGGTACTGTATTTCATCACTCTCTACCTGGCGATTTTGCAGGCTTTAACTCCATTAATCGTGACACATACGCAGATCATAACCCCACCTCCCCCGTGTCACGGTCTGTCACGATGTGCCGCACACCCCCTACCCCCCCCCCCCCGGGGGGGCGTGACGTAATATATGCACGGCCCCTTAGCTATAATGGTTAAACAAATAATAAACCTTTCCGGGACTTTTCTATCACACTGTATACTTAAAACAATTACAAAACTTTGTTGAGTCCATCAAAAAGTTCTATAGGGTCGATTTGCATGATTCTTTTTTTTTTTAATGAAAGGTAATTATGCTTAGATATGTCATCACCCATCCAAATTAACATATTATATTCAATGGGCTTTGTCCCAGTGGCTCTTCAAGATCCCAAAGTTATGGAGGAAGTTTGTTTTCATCAGATGATTACTTATTAACCAAGAGGGTTCATTTGGTTCGCCAAAGAATAATGCAGCACATAATACAAATACTTTATTTGTGGTTGTTTATACAAGGTGACTCATGGGAACCGGACGTTTTTTAAATAAGTAGTACACAGTAGTTATAATGAATAAAATGGTTTTAATACTGTACATAGTGAGGAAAACATTTGCCAATTGTTACCAAACAGTCATTTTTTGAAAATGACGTCACGCATATGGTTGCCATGTACTTCTCTACAAATGTTCATTCTGGTCAGAAAATCAGCTGAAACTCTGGTCAGGAGGTCTTGTCCAATGCCATTGATCTCTTCTGTGATTGCCAACTTCAAATCTTCTAGAGTGCGTGGTTTGTGAGCATAGACACGCTCCTTTAGAAACCCCCAAAGGAAGTAATCACAGCTGGACAAGTCAGGTGACCTTGCCGGCCACGGTATGTCACCAAAGCGAGAAATCACCTTATTAGGAAACATTTGCCTCAAGACTCTCATTGATTGGTCTGCGGTGTGGGCTGTAGCACCATCCTGTTGAAAATAAACCCTTTCCCGGTTTATTCTAAGAATGCGAAGTTCTGGACGGAGAAATGTGTTCAACATGTGAACATAGCGTTGGGAGTTCACTGTCACTGTTACACCATTTTCCTCGAAAAAGTACGGCCCAATAACACCCGAATGATATACCGCACACCAAACCGTAACCTTGGGAGAGTGGAGAGGTTTTTCGTGAATATTGCGGGGATTCTGACTGGCCCAGTAACGAAAGTTTTGTTTGTTTACCGAGCCATTGAGGTGGAAGTGGGCTTCGTCACTCATTAACAATATCATGTTCGGCTCGTGGTTAAACAATCTTTGCATTCGCGATGCAAAGTTCACTCGTTTATTATAGTCAGTCACTTTAAGTTCCTGGACTACCTATATTTTATATGGATGAAACTTAAGATTGTTATGAAAAATACCTTGTATATATCCTCTTTAGCTGACAACTACTAAAATGTAACTCTTTATCTTAATTAACTCACTTACTTAAAATCTAATACAGAGATGTGGAAGGCTGCTGGGCCCGGGAAACCTTCGTGGATCTCTGAATATGTGTGGGTTGCTTTCAATGAGAACAATAGTTGAAGGAAATCAGTTTATTAAGTATAAGTTTGTCACATGTCCTTTGGAGGAACAAAGAGCCATAAAGGGTGATCTTGAATTATAATTACTTTAAGTTAGGTTATTCAATCGTTTGGCGGATTTTAAGGCCTTACTATTTACTTATTATTGAAGAGTTTAATTGCACTTTAGTGAATTACACAATGTGAGTGAGCAGTGAGATATGGACATAACAGGGTATAGAATAATATTTACTGGCACGTGGCACTGCCGCAAGCGAGTTCCTGGGAATTTGATATAATGTACACTATCTCCACCTAACCTCCAGTACTCTAGCCTTCAACAATTGCCACTAATCCATTTGATGTACTCACAGCATTGACTAGATCGAAGATGACATAAGAGTGTCCTACTATCTGCTTATTTGTGCATATTATTTATTTTGTAAAATCAACCAAACTCATGAATCCTTTGATATTCAGATTTGATTTAATTTACTGGCACGATTTACAGCTCTTACAATAATTCTTTACAATATACTCAATTTAAACAATTTTAATTTTAAATACTGAATTTCCTGTATGTTTCAATATGATTCCTAAGGGATGAGTTCACACCAGATTATTTCACAGTGTTTTAAAAATATAACAATAAAATTTCAAGAATTAACAATGAATAAAGATATGAGAATTAACAATATAACAAATAAGATTTAAATACAATATCCGTCAACAATGATATACTACAATGTTATAGAAACTGTGACCAAGTACTAAAATTACAATATTAAATCTAGTTACTTACGTAAACATTTGAAGTACAATAATAACACACCATAAACTAAATAACGATAAATGATTTTGCACTTCAAATAAATTACTAATCCCCTTTAATTGTTACCTTTGCCCAACTTTTGCCTGACTCGACCTGAATTTTGAAAAGAAATGTGCTCACAAGATTTGTTTAAAGTTACCGAATTGAATTTAATTTAAATCGCGCGTTTATACTTTCCCGTTAATAATTCGCGAAATAGAATTACGTTGGTGGGGTGCACCCGCAAACAAATCGACGAATTTTGAGAGAGTTTAAAGTAGCGATTTAATTTTGAAGAACGAAGTGAAGCACGCGGTCAAGTTACGAGGAATGGGGCGATTTCGCGGTTTCCAGGAGTTTTGTTGGTCGGGCTGTCACGTGACTGCGCCGGTTGCCTGGCTTATTCTCTCGGTCGAGATTACATTGTTGTTTGTTTCTTGCGTTTTCGTGTTTGGCAATGTCTTGCATGTAACAAGATCTTTCTGAAGAACTCTCCTTACTGATTCGCGGGTCATGTTCAACTCTTGAGCATGTTTTCGTGCAGACCTGCTTGGACTCCTTATCAATGCTGCTCTCACTCTGGCGATGTTTCCGGGTGTTCTTGCAGTTCTAACAGGGCCTGGTGTGGTTTCTTTCTTGTTATATTCCCTGTTGTTCGGAACCCTGAAACCCATCTTAACAGCGTATTTCGGCTTGGAACAGTTCCATGGCGTTCAATATTAAAATGTCGTCGAAATTCCCGCTGGGTTTTGACGACGGATTCACCATTTTTGACAAAAGACTCGTATGCGAAAACGCGATGTCCTAAGGCCCACTGATCCATTGCAACAAAAATGGCAAGCCTTACTGAAGGTAATGACATAACCTCAATCTTCCTACCACGTGCAACAACAATGCAACAGCTGTTTAAAAAACGTCCGGTTCCCGTGAGTCACCTTGTATATAGCCAAGAGTGTACAAATAATCCAGTTGCTATTGTACAATGATAGGTTGAGAAAATTGTTGATAATATACCTTGCAATTCGTTTATACCTTGATTTGCTTTGAATTGGAGTAAACTTGTAAGCTTCAAGACTAAAAGATCATTGTGATTGATTTGTCACATATTTTTATATTAATAGGCAAGCACAAAACTGTCCCCCTTTTTTCTCAGCTTGTGTGCATCGTAGGAGAAATTCAGGCACATCGTTATATAGAATTAAGATAGATGAGCAGAAACCCATTGTATTTTACATCAGCCCACAGCATTATACACCAAGACTGAAACAATGGAGCTGAAATTTGGTAGGGAAATAAATAATGCACCAGAATCAAAGTAGACATTCCCTCAATTCAAATATCCTTTGGGACCCCACCCTACTGGCATTTAAAGTTATGTGTACCACTCCGCACCTACTGCTGGACTGATAGGGCTGAAGTTCGGTAGAAAGATATGGCTAATTAACTAAAATCAGAATAGGCCTACGACTGATCAAAATACTATTAGGGCTCCACACCGCAGACCTTTATTATTCCCATGTTAACTATCGCACAACCAACTGCTGAACTGATCAGATATACCATACTTCAGAATCAAATGTTGTCTACTTCTCTTCTAAAACTCATAGAGGGTTCCAACCCACTTGCTTTTAAATTCAAGCTTATCACCGCACACCTATACTACTGGACAAATGGATTTGAAGTTCAGGTGTAAGGTAGCTAATATACTCACCAGAAATAGGACAAACTCCTGACCAAAATATGATTTAAGGCTCCACCCCACTGGCCTTTATTATTCTTATGTTAACTATCACAACCAATTACTGAACAGATGATCCAGAAATTCCACTTAAACCATATCATTCTCCCGTTCCGAAAGGTCTATAGGGCTCCAACCCACTGGAGCGTAAGTTTATACGTAAGTTATGTTTACTAACAAATTTATGATTCTGGAATGATGGAGCTAAAATTTGGCAGGAAGATAGGTACATAAGAATATTTCTTGCAGACCCATACTACAAATATTTTTGTGCTCCGCTCTACTGGTATTTAACATGTGTATGCTTAAAAATTGTCTGAGTTAACCTCATGGGGTAGTGATTCAGTTTTACTTTCCATGGTAACAATATTTTTACCAGCGAGAACATAAACGGAAATCAACGGTAATTATTAATAAAGGTCACGTGAACAAAGTCGCACCGGGTACCAATGATGGAGCTAAATTTTGGCAGGAAGATGGATACATGATACTATAACCTACAAACCCCATACTGAAAATATTTTTGGGCTCCGCCCTACTCTGGCATTTAACATGTGCATGATTAAAAATTGTCAGGAGCTAACCTCATGGGGTAGTGATTTAATTTTAGTTTCCATGGTAACAATGTCTTTACCAGCGGGAAAATTAACGGTAGATATAAAAGAAAGATATAAATAATAAAAATATAAATAAATATATATATATATATAAAATTTTGAACGACCCCCCAAAACGTGTTCAGGGGGTCACGTTAGGAACTTCTATGGTGGTCCCGGGCTTAAGTTTCACCGTGCGGGTCATGCTAATAGTTCACTTTCCAAAGGAAATTCACTAACAAATGTTTAAGCCAGGTGCAAAAGTATTTGTAACCATTAGGGGTTCTCCAGCATGGCCTGGGGTAGTATAAAAAGTAGAAGAAAAATAATAAAAAAGTTGTCTACCATATATTTTTCTTTGGATCTTATGATCATGGCATTTTTACGACTTCATCCATATTTGATTACTCAGAAAATGTAATAAAATATGGAAACACCAAATCAAAAATTTCACATTGGAGAAAGCTCTCGATGAGGCCTCAAAGTTTGACTATCCTCGTGGAAATAAAAAACTGACTCCAAAAGTTACAGCTCAAAATAATGGGACACCTAGAATTGATGGAACACCAAAAATAAAATCAGGTGCAACAAGCAATTCATCCTCCCCGGTACAAACAAAGAAAACTCACACTAAGGAAAATAAATATACACCACTAACTTCCAAGACAGACTCAAATGAGAAACTACTAATTACATCAAAAAAAGAGCTACCGAACCTAATGACGTTAATATACAGTCGAACCAACAGCCTCCAATGTCTGGGGAGAATGTAGAAACCAATACCTCGGATCGCATGTCAATCTGTTTGTCTGTAATGGAATCTGAGAGGCTGACAGACGACACTATTAGGCTGTATTACGATATGCTCACATCCAAAGTAGTTGGGCAGGATGTACTTCTAATGAATCCTGTACTGACACAAGCTATTAAATGCTCAGAAGACACTGTTTTTTTGTCGAACCTCTGGAAATGAACAGTAAGTCATTCATACTCTTTCCTATCAATGATTGTCAAATGGTCGAGAAAGTGGGAGGATCTCACTCGAGTTTACTGCTTTTTGAAAGGACTCAACAAAATTTTTTACTTTGACTCAAACAATGCTTATATCCTAGACCATGCCCAAAAAATCATAAAAAAGGTGTCAAAGCATTTGGGGTTAAAATAACCAAATCCTAACAAAGTACATGTACCACAACAAACAAATGGGGTGGACTGCGGTATATATATGTTGATCTTCACAGACTTACTTCTACAATATATAAGTCAGCGCAGAATTAATGAGCTAAACAGCAACTTTAAGAACCTCTGGTCAGACATAAGGAAAGTGATGTGTTGACAAACCGAGCCCAGCTAGCCCTGTTGCTGCTCAATATCAACTACACAGCCCTCAGCCCTGACACGGTCGCTGCCATGATGCACGGGGTACCTGCCCCTGCCAACCCTACACCGACTCCAGCTAGTCACCTCAGACTTACTTCTACAATATATAAGTCAGCGCAAAATTAATGAGCTAAACAGCAACTTTAAGAACTTCTGGTCAGACATAAGGAAAGTGATGTGTTGACAAACCGAGCCCAGCTAGCCCTGTTGCTGCTCAATATCAACTACACAGCCCTCAGCCCTGACACGGTCGCTGCCATGATGCACGGGGTACCTGCCCCTGCCAACCCTACACCGACTCCAGCTAGTCACCTCACTGCCCTTGCATGCCACCCACCAGCTTCTAGTTTAAATATCTTCAACACTGTGAAACAACATAAAAAATCAAGATTTAAAGTTCCTCATCAATGCGCTCACACTCCATACCAAGGGGAAGCTTCAGTAGTTTTAACTAACAGATTTTCACCTCTAAGCAACCATCAAACAGAGGAAAACACTGACTCAAATAAAAAATGCAGTTTTTACATCTAGTACTAATAAGCAGGTGGCAGACAAACAAATGAAACATCTTGCTAATTTTAATAAGGCTCCTTCTGATGATACACATAAGACAAAAGTAAAATATAATCAGAAATTAAACAATGAAGGTAAACAGAAGAAGAACAAGGTCCACACGCAGATAGCTTTGGTAAGAATCTGGGAATGTATTGGAAGCATTTTGCTACCAAGGAATATGGAAATTTTTGAATGTGCCAGTTCTGGCGGAACTGTTAACCATGTTCTAGATAAAACTAGCAAATCAATATTTGACTTTACTAAAGATGATACCATAGTCATTATTGTTGGTGCCAACAATATATGTGATGTAACAGCTGAAAATCAAAGACCATCATGGGAAATTCTTGACACATTAAATAGGTTTTCATCAGCAAATACTCACACAAATATTGTTTACATAACCCCAGCTCCATCGCTATGACTTGCCATGGGATTGCCCAATAAATAAAGCAATATGTGAATTAAACTATGAGCTAAAACAATTAAGGAGTTTGAATATAATTTACATAAGTGACTTCAAGAGAAACCTTTTCACTTCTCAAGGCCAACACCTAAATAAGTGAGGGAAACAGGTTCTGTGCCAAATAATTGCAGTCACTTTTAACCCATTGGCGTAGACATAGGAGCTGGTCTCATTCCTTACTTGTAATTTTATTAACCTGTGAATTGGAGTATAAAATTGGTGTTTTTAAATGGATTAATGGCGTATTTGAATTAAAATATTATTTTCTTTCAGTTTAGAGAGTCGCATTGGCACACATACAGTAGACATAAGTAAAAATTAGCAAAATCAGTGTTGACCATGTGCCAGTCTCAAAGAATTAACCGATCCTGTCAACTTCCAAGCAAGCCTGCCACCGTTTGTTTTACTTGGGCCCTCCCACCAACGTTGCCACAGACCGGTTAACTCACTGAGAGTTGCACAACAGGTCAGCTTTGGTCGTGTGCGGGAATCGAACCCACGAACATCGTATCACCACCTGGCCAAGGTGTTTCCACGACGTAGCCAACTCAGCTACCACGACCAAAGGCCTGGCGGCAATATTAAGGTTTTTCAGTCAGTCCGCGCCCCTAGTGGATAGAACCGTAGACGCCCGCGGTCATTAGTTACATATTTTGCTACTAGAGTGCAGCACCAATCAATTCCCGTTATAGGCTACTGCAAATAGAATAAAATTACTACCTCAATGGGTTAAGGGTAAATTTGGAAAACCTTGCCTCACTGATAAATGTGCCAGTAACCTAACTTGTCAAAGAACAGAATATGGAGCAACCATATATATATATATATATATATATATATATATATATATATTACAAAGATTATGACACAGCCTGCATGGGCAGAGGATTTTAAAATTCGAAACTTAAAGACACTCATATGCTCTACGATGGGTTGTGTAAGAGATTGTGTTCCAGTGCCTCATTTCATATCTAATCTGTTGAAATTCAAGAAGAGAACTGGAGCTTCTATATTCATTATAACAAACAACGAATCGCCAAAAAAAACTCCCTACAATCATCACACAGCTTTTATAAAATATCTACAGCTTTTATAAAATATTAGTCAACCAATATTTTGAAGAACATAGGAAAAACAACCCTACTGGTGACAATTCAAGCAGCTTTCTAAGTACTACAACAGCTAACGAGGCCAACCTACATATTCCAGCCTCACCAGCATCACCTCGGACCGAGATCTGCAATTCATCGTCCCCTACTCAGCAATGGCCACCATCACAGCTGTTATCGCCAGTGATTAGTGGAGATGGAGTGATTCAAGAAAAAGGGTGAGAAAATTATGTGCTCAGTGATGAAATTGTTAGAGTCAGTGATTGTAGCCAAGCTGGATGTAGTTTGAGAGGGAGTGAAAGGTCTTTTAGTCCAAACAAGTGCCACCTCTCTTCATGTGTAGACAAAAATGTTAGGAATTTTGTATTACAATCAGATAGTTTAACAAATAATGTAATGCATTTAGAAAACAGTCACACCGATAATGCTGGTAGTTTTGACACAGAATATTTATTACATATTAACATCCAAGGTATTAGGGAAAAATAGATGAATTAAATATGATCCTAGAAAATATTAATAATGTTTTGTTTCTATGTCAAAATGAGCACATATTGTGAAACCAAAATTGTTCACTTTTGAATTGTGTAAAAAAGTATTACGTTACTGACCTATATACAAGAGAAGTCGACTCCTCAGGTGGAGGTTCAGCTATTCTATTAAATGCTGAAAAACACTTTAAATTTAAGATAAGAAATTATTTAAAGTTTCCGAATGAAGACTTAATCTTTGAATGTTCAGTTGTTGAAGTAAGTAACCTTCCTGTACCTACACTTATAATATTTTTATATCGGGTACCATATTTGTGCACTTTGAAACCATTTTTTGGTAAATTTGATAAATTTTTAGATAAATTGGAAAAGTAAAAGGGGCAAATTTATATTGCTACTGATTGTAATATAAATGTTTAAAAAAATAATGATAAGCATGTTTATGATTTTATTAGTACGGTATTTTACATAGACATGGATTTGCAATAAATTTCAAGGAAGTAACCAGAAGAGCTAGTGGTACTTGCATAGACAATGTAATAACTAATAAATTAGCGTTAATTAAGTACAAAACGGTTAAAGAGTTAGGTCTTTCAGATCATATGGCTCTTTTTATCAGTGTGAAAAATATAAAACCTTTAAACTGTGGGAAGAGGATTCAACTGAAACTGAAAATAATATTCAATCAAGAAGCTCAAAGAAATTTCATTAATTCGGTTTCTAAAATTAACTGGGTATTTGAAAGTACATAAGTGCAATGTTAATCAAAACTATGACTGTTTTCTCAATAATTTGTTAAAATGTTTTTATGATTCATTTCCATATAAAAATATACGTGAAAAATATGTAAATAAATTGAAATAGGTTACTCAGGGAATCAAAATCTTAAGCACAAAGAAAATATATCTTCACAAACTAGCATAGAATTTAAAAAAACATGCAAATCGTTCAGTATTATAAATTATACAACAAAACATTCAAAAAAGTAATAAAGGCAGCAAAAAGAAAAGCAAATGATGATTTTATTCCAAATTCAGATTGTAAAAGTAAGGCAGTTACATTTGGTATTTTAGAATTGTGTTTGTTGTAAAATATTTTGATGATTTTATATTTGTAGAATTCACTTGCATATAGTTATTATACCTTTTGAATATACTGGATCATAATGTAAGAACCAGACATAGGTGTGCTCCAACGCTGACCGAATTCGGTAAGTTTCTGCGCATCCCCTGAAGTTGACATCATTTGTTTTGATTTTGAACATATGTTTTATTTATACCATAAGTTTTCTGTTCTGATGTAAACATTAAAACGTAAACAAACACATTGAAAATGATAGATGGTGGTTTGTCAAACGACTACCAGCTGATTTTCCCCGAAGATGACGTCACTAAACCTGCGCAAGAGCACACCTACGTCTGGTTCTTACAACATGATACTGGATAGCGTTTGCATTTCTGGATATTTTAGTTTATAAATCATTAGTAAAGTTTTCTTCGGCAAGGATTCTATACAACCTAAGAAACACTGTGATGCAGAACCCCAAATTTCCTACCCCAAACCGAATTACTGACTCAAACATTGATTTATATATTATAACAAGAGCTTGATAGGGGAGCGTTTCTCTTAAGTAAAACAGCTTGGCAGTGACAGGTTTAAGTTTATTTACAACCGAGTTTATATGGTGATCTCATTTTAATTTAGAATCTATGATTACTCCCAAATACTTAGTTTGATCGACTGACTGCAACCTTGGACACTGACAGTTATTAAATTTGTAATCTTTAAGACATTGACAAGTGTGACTTCGCATACCCGGGGCATGCGGTGGAATATTATAGCCCGAAAGAAAGTTCAATACTACAGTTATTTTAGGGTTTATTACTAGTTTTTTTTTTATCATAAGCCCACATATTTAATGCATTAAAGTCCTGAATAAGTTATTCTGCAATTGTAAAATCTTTATATGAAGTAATTAGCGCAGTCTCTAGTCAGCGTAAATAAATAGTTTTCCTTTGAATCCACATAATGCTAAGCTATTTACATATATATTAAAAAGAATCGGTCCTAGCACGCTTCCTTGTCGAACGCCCTGGTCTATGAGTCTACTAGAGCTGCAGCATATCAATCTTAACAAATATAGGTATATTTTTTAAATAGCTTGCAAACCAGTTTAACATATTACCCGTCACACCAATATTTTCAAGTTCTTTTAAGAGTATTTTATGATCTAGGGTGTCAAATGCTTTAGAATAGTCAATGAAAATTGCAAAAACATGTTTTCTTTGGTTAAGGCAGTCATTTTCATGGTCATTAAAATCTAATAACGGTGATCCCGTTCCTTTACCCTTCTGAAATCCGTACTGATTACTACAAATTATATTATTTTCTAAAAGATATCTGTTTAAGTTATACAATACATATTTTTCAAAAACCTTTTCAGAAACAGACAAAATGGCAATAGGACGCAAGTTCAATTAATACAGAGTTTCTTGGCCCAGATTTGTATATTGGTCTTATAATGGATGGTTTCAAGGATTTTGGGAAGATACCATTTTTTAGTGAACTATTAATCAACAAAGCCATGATCTCGCTAAAATTATTGCTTGGATACTGAATATCACAAACTCGAATTCCGTCTAATCCTAGAGACTTTTTCAGATTTAGACTATTAATTATCCTTGACATCTTTTCTTTAAGCTCGAAATATTTGGGTGTCCAGATTTACATTTTTTCTATTGCCAACAAGATTGTTTATGCAGGCCCAATATTTTTCATATTATTCTGAGCAGAATAAAATTCATTAGATACATACTCAATTTTTCTTTCTAATATAATCTTATTAACTTTATTGCGGAGGTATAGTCCAGCATCTGACTAGGGTTCTGAGTGCATGTCGCGTATAGAGAATTTTGCTTTTGCAATTCAAAATCGGTGTCTTAGGAAGTGTTTTCCACTCGGGTGTCAAGTCCGCACCTGGTACGTTTTCCAGCTATGACGTCATCAAGATGGCGGCTAGGGTATTATTTTAAAAGTGTATATTTTACATACCATTTAACGGTTCGGAATGATTCTTCTTTTGCTTGAAAGATATTTTTACTACCTTTTTTGTATTTACACCATTGTTGTAAACTTAATATTTATTCAACAATATTCAATAATTGAATTATGTATTATTATTTCTTTTAATATTTTGCTTATAACTTCATAACCGTTCATGTAATGAAAAAAATACTTATTACAAATATTGTAGATCATTTTATACCCTTTCCAATGATACCAAATAATGTGTGTTTATAACTAAGAGTAAAACAAAAATGTTAAATAAACCTTAAAAACACTGAATATGGTATAACGCTCGGCAGAGATTGTGTACAGTTTCATTATTGTAACAATTTCTCCAGTTAATTATACTAATGTAGAATTGATTATATTTATCAATGTAGATATGTAAAACAAGTTTAAAGGTTATTTACGTACATACAATAATCATCTAGACATTGCTAATGTGTGTACTTTTATTTATTTTCATCACGAATTAACATTTACTCACGTTAAAAATTTACACCTGATGCCAAAGCTAGAGCATTTTTACATTCCTTCGTTTTATTTATTATATTTTTGAAGGCGCTATTGAGTTAGGATTTGCATTACCTATTTCTCATATAGGAAGAACAGGTAAGCAACCAATAATAGCATTTTATGAGTCAGTTTTTAGAATTTGTATAGTTTATTGGATTAATTGAATAAGGTATAAAAATCATCACCTAAAACAATATCCGTAGATTATTATTTTTATTTGTTAAGGTTCTTCAATCTTTCTGTTTCGGATATTGTTCAATGAATCCCAGGAACTTTATAGTAACATTGCTATTGATATGTATTACAGAACACATCCAGAAACTATTAATTAATACCTGGTGATAACAACAATTTATTCTTAAAAACAATGCTAATAAAATGTTAAATGACTTAACTTTTATCCGAACCACGTTCAAACAAAGTTCAAATTTGTTTTAACACCTAATATCGTATTAACAATGATCTGAAAAAAAAACTATCTACGGATTAAAATGTAACTAATATTTAGTAATCTAATTTTCCTCAGGAATGTCAGCCAGTACCAAACAAATACATATTTAACTTTTCACTATTATTTTTTTGAACCAAAATATATTATTCTGATACAGTTAATATATTAATACAATTGATTCCAAATATAGGCTATAATTTCTTACTATTATAACTCGAATGAGTTTACAAAGTATAATATATTCATATTTACAGGTTACGGCGACTGTTCGCTGTACCGACAACTTAAATATTACCATGAGATGTCTAGCCAGACATAAAAAAACCATGAAAATTTAAGGAAATGTAAATTAGATGTATGATTACATTCTGGATAAGGAAAAACAATTTTAAATGCATGGGAGCCCTCTTAATAATATTTTCAAAAAACGGTTGTTCAAAAACAATCAAAATAAATTACTGAAAGTGTTTGACATTGGTAAGTATATTTATAAAGTGGTCCGCAAAGCAAGATATGAGAAGAAACCTGTAATGACCTCTAGTACAGTACATAGACTTTTCTGACTGATCATATCTCAATAGTTCCTTGATATCCTAACCTAGAGCTTGGCTGATTTGCATCATTCTATATGCAGTATATATATAGTATATATACTTTCTTTGTTTTTAACTTAACGAATTCACTTCTTTGTGGTTTCATGCTATGTAATACGGGTAACATTACTAAATATATTCGACTAGAGATCATTGCAGTTTTCCCCTCAAATCTCGTTTTGCGGAACTGTTTATAAACATCCTTACCAATATAAAACACTTTCATAACCATTTCTTTTGATTCTTGTCGAACAACAGCTTTTCATCTGATATACATCATACATTAAATGTACTTTTTCTTAAACTGTTATGGTTTTTGATGTCTGACTAGACATCTCATGGTGATATTTAAGTTGTCGGTACAGCTGAAAGTCGCCGTAACCTGTAAATATGAATATATTATGCTTTGTAAACTCATTCGAGTTCTAAAAGTAAGAAATGATAGCCTATATTTGGAATCAATTGTATTAATATAATGATTGTATCAGAATAATATATTTTGGTTTTAAAAAAAAAATAGTGAAAAGTTAAATATGTATTTGAGTTTTAAACCATGGTTTTTTTTTGTTTTTTTTTTTCATTGTTAATACGATATTATGAATTAAAATAAATTTGAACTTTGTTTGAACGTAGGTCGGATAAAAATTAAGTCATTTAACATTTTATTAGCATTGTTTTAAAAAATAAATTGTTGTTAACACCAGGTATTAATTAATAGTTTCTAGATGTGTTCTGTAATACATATCAATAGCAATGTTACTATAAAGTTCCTGGGATTCATAAAACAATATCTGAAACAGAGTGATTGAAGAACCTTAACAAATAAAAATCATAATCTACGGATATTGCTTTAGGTAAGGATTTTTACACCTTATTCAATTAATCCAATAAACTATACAAATTCTAAAATCTGATTCATAAAACGCTATTATAGGCGTTGCTTACCTGTTCTTCCTATATGAGAAATAGGTAATGCAAATCCTAACTCAATAGACGCTTTAAAAAATATAATAAATAAAACGAAGGAATGTAAAAATGACTTGAAGGAATGTAAATGATTACTTTGTTGAATGTAATGCTTTGTATTAGCTTTGGCATCAGGTGTCAGTTTTTAACGTAGGTAAATGTTAATTTGTGATGCAAATGTGATGAAAATTACACACATTAGCAATATCTAGATGATTATTGTATGTATGTAAATAGCTTGTAAACTTGTTTTACATCTACATTGATAAATACAACCAATTCTACATTAGTATAATTAACTGGAGAAATTGTTACAATAATGAAACCGTACACAATCTCTGCCGGGCGTGATACCATATTCAGTGTTTTTAAGGTTTATTTAACATTTTTGCTTTACTCTTAGTTATAAACACACATTATTTGGTATAATTGGAAAGGGTATAAAATAATCTGCAATATTTGTAAGAGGTAGTTTTTTCATTACATGAACGGTTATGAAGTTATAAGCAAAATATTAAAAGAAATAATAATACAAAATTTCATTTTTGAATATTGTTTAATAAATATTACGTTTACAACAATGGTGTAAATACAAAAATGATAGCCTGTGAAAGAATCTTTCTAACGAAAAAAGAATCATCCCGATCCGTTAAATGGTATGTAAAATATACGCTTTTAAAATAATACCCTAGCCGCCATCTTGATGACGTCATAGCTGGAAAACGTACCAGGTGCGGACTTGATACCCCAGTGGAAAACACTTCGTAAGACACCTATATTGAATTGAAAAATCAAAAATTCTCTGTATGCGACATGCATTCTTCAGGGCTGCTGAATTGTTTGAAACCTAACGAATTTATTTCTGACAATTTAGCTCTAACCAAATAGTTATTGATTATTAAATCTCCCTGACTCAAGGATGTTACAGCTTGATCCGCTCTTGAGGTCAAAGAACAGCCTATCAAATAGTGGTCTGCGGGCTTATAGTTAAAAATGGCGGTATTTATAAGAGCGGGATCGGCCCTTACATAGATATGATTCCAAACATTACTCAATTAGAACGCCTCTAATTTCTTCCCTAGTGTCAAGAGTTATGCATAGTATCCTTATTATTGTTATTCTGAATTTGATTCAATACATAATTGCTTTGATTTACATGAGTAATAAGATTTTTTGCAAATTCATTAATATTTAATGAGGATTTATAAAAACTATTATGGTATTTTACAGCCTCTCTAAGCTTATTCGAGTTCATATGCAGCACGCTTACATAAGGGGAGCGAATATTTTATTTTCGAGCCATCACAATTTAAACTTCATCTGAGACTATCTCAGATAAAATGTCCATATATCAGAGCCACAATATGCATTTTCAAATCCAATATGTACATTATATGCTTGCATACTAAGTTAATTTGTTTTACAAGTAAGATTGCTTGATCATATTCTCTGCAAAAATAATCTCAATTCATTTAGATTTTCTAGCAGCATTACAGTTACAAGTAATCTGACTTTTTGTATGTAGAGGGTGAGTTTTAGGTGAGTCCCCCCTCCAGCGAGCACGTGCTCCCCCCCTACTTGTTTATACATTTCTTAAGTTATCGACCCCGGACAACCGCTGATCATTGTTGACCAAATTATACTTCATTTTTACTTAGTTAATATTTTTGGCTGCCATCTTGTATCCGCCATATTGGATTCAACTATTTATTTTCAAATGTAAAGGTGGGGTTGTGACCCATCATATAGAAGTATTTTTTTCAGGGAACACAATGCCGCAATCCGTTTTTGAAAATCATTATTCGTTCTCAAGATATTGGCGAATCAAAAAGACTAACTTTGGAGAGAATGTTAAATGTCCCAACCTTAAAACATGCCGATATACTCATAATTACATCAAATAATGACTATGAACAGACCATCAATAACTTTTCAGGGGCATTTGCTTTATTTTGACAAAATTAAAAATGTTGGCCACCATTTTGGAATAAGATTTTTTTAATGTAAAGGTAGGGTTGTGACCCAAACTTTCCAACTGTTTTTCCATGCTGAAATCGATGCCGCACTCTGTTTACAAATATCACATTTCGTTCTCATGAAATTGAAAAATTTATGTTTAATATGGATTTCAAAAAGTGACAATATCATGAGAATAAAAGGTGATATTTGTAAACGGATTGCAGCATTGATTTCACTGTGGAAAAACAGTTAGAAATTATGGGTCACAACCCTACTATTACATTAAAAAAAATTATCTTATTCCAAAATGGCGGATCCAAGAAATTTAAATTTAAATTCCAAGGCGGCCAAAGAATTTAATTTTGTCAAAATGAATAAAATGCCACTTAACAATGATCGGTAGCGGTTCATAGTCATTATTTGATGTTTATTTCATAGAATTATGAGAATATGTGCATGTTTTAAGGTTGGGAAATTTAAAATTCTTTCCAAAATTAATCTTTTTAATTCGCCAATATCTTGAGAATGAATAATGATTTTCACAAACGGATTGCAGCATTGTGTTCCCTGTAAAAAAATACTTCTATATGAAAAATGTACCCCACCTTTACATTTGAAAATAAATAGTTGAATCCAATATGGCGGATCAAAGATGGCGGCCAAGATGGCTAAGTAAAAATGAAGTATAAGTTGGTCAACAATGATCGGAGGTTGACCGGAGTCGATATCTTAAGAAATGTATAAACAAGTAAGGGGGGGGACTCATTTAAAACTCACCCTGTATATAGTTACCTTATTTCTAATACACTGCTTGTTGAAATATATATATATATATATATATATATATATATATATATATATATATATATATATATATATATGTGTGTACATAAATATATATGTATATGTAACATCTAACCTCCTGATACATCTGGGGGTTGAGCCACACAAAATTACAGACATCCTCAGGCCTCAATGTGAGTTGAGAAAAGTCTCTCTTCAGGCCTACTGACATAAATGTAGTATCAAAATTTAGCACGTTAGTAAAGTCTCTCAATAGATATATATATATATAAAACTGTGATCTTTGTATGAATCTTGTTTCTAACCAATCTATTATACGATGCCGGACTTGCCTCACTAGCATCAATAAATAATTACTCGACCAGTGTGATTACGTGTCGGAGTAAACTTTAAACTGCCAATATTATCCGGTTTTTAGCAAACTTCTAAGGTAAATCAGCTGTCTTGAATTAACACAAGTGATAGTAAATTGTTTTGTTTTAGTCAGAACGTAAAGTAAATATTGATGACAGCTTATATCAAGTACTCTGTAGTATTTTTATTTATCTGTTTATTTTGACTTGACTAGATGCTTGTAACTAGGGCTGGTAACCAGCCTAGTTTGACCCATGCTTTACAAACAATTGAACTATTATTTTTAAGAAAGTGTTAGTTTAAAACTATATGAAGTGTGTGGAAGATCCCAAAGGACACCAAGGTGCTACTTTAACATCTAATTTCCATTGCGCACCAGTGTTTTTATGCACCTTGTTGTCAAGGCAGGAGTAACCAGTTTTTTCTGTTATTAAACAAGCTTCAAATATCATGGTTATTAGTCTCACACTCTTTTACTCTAAAATATAAGACAAAAAAGCAGCAGAAAAAGGGTTGCGCTGAATATAAAGCTAAATTACAGACTGAGAATCAGTTAATCTTGACAGTTGCTCCCCAAACAGAAGTGTTAAGATTTCCCTTGAGTCCGGCATGTAACATTGTGCCTGACTCTTTTAAACAACACATCTACAAGAAGTTTATGGATTAGATAAAAAAAACACAATGTGTTAAAAATCATACTGACTGACCTTTACTCCCAACTACATATTACATATTTTACGTAGTAACATTACATATTTTATATTATTAATGAATAGTTTCTTGCGTAGCATAATACGTATTGTTACAATTAACAGGATAAAATAAAACTACGCCTCACAACAAAATATATTACAAAATATACTACAAAATATATCTATACTTAAATTGTACATACATATAAAAGAGTATATTTACAAAAAATATGGTACAAGATTATTAACGAATAATAGTTGAGCCAGCCTAAACTAGCTTGTTAGATAAGGCTCACTTGTAACAATGATACATATTCAGTATTACATATATTTGATAACCATAATTTGATTTAATATAAAAAATTATATACACTCTACAAAAATAGCATATCACCTATTGGGTTCTTTGTCATAATTTCAAAATGCAACACAACTAACATCTAACCTCATGATACATCTGGGGTTTGAACCATCCAAAATTATAGACACCCTCAGGCCTCAGTGTGAGTTGAGAAAAGTCTCTCTTCAGGCCTACCAACATAAATGTAGTATCAAAATTTAGCACATTAGTACAGTCTCTCAATAGACCAGTCAAATGGTACTTTTCTCAGGAAAAATTTCCAGAAGTGGTTTTCTCGATGGTTTTTTATGTTTTTGGGGTGCTGAATTCGAATTTCATGTTTTCTACCTCAAAAAAGGACGGCTTCACTGGGAATATCACAAAAAAACTTAAATATTCTGCACTCTTGTTAGTTTTAGCGAATTTCCCCTATAGGGAAGAAGCTATTACCGTAGGTCTCATGGTAAGACTTAAGCCCGAGATCATGATAACTTTTCATTTTGAGGTCCCCAGATGCCAAAAACACAATTCGTTCAAATTTATATATATATATTATATATATATATATATATGTGTGTGTGTGTGTGTGTGTGTGTGTGTGTGTGTGTGTGTGTGTGTGTGTCCGAAAGCACGATAACTCTCGTAAAAAAGGTCTGATCTTAATGAAATTTGGTACAAATGTGTCAAGTACCATTTATTTGAAAGAGTTCGAAAACCAGACGAATCGCACCATCCAAAGGGGGGTTTGGGGGGGGAGTTTTGTACCCCAATTTTTTTTGTTTCGACATGTTATTTTTATTTATATCAAATTTTAATTTTTACCATTGAATTCAGCATAAAAAAATTGGTATTTTGGTCATTGCTCTACCTCAATTGATTACTGAGATATTGAAAGTGCTAAACACAGTAATGTTATTCTAATGTTATTCTTATGGAGAAAAAGAAAAATTGTATATCTCGCTTATATGAACATAAACTGACGAAATTTGGTATATGGCTTCATCTGGTTGTGGTTTATTGTTGTTTGCACAAAAAATCACCTATGGTTCCCGAAGCAGCAAACCAAGGTACTTGGTCCCCATGTTATTCTTATAGAAAATAATTAATATTTTAAATATTGCTTGTTTGTGAATATATTTCTTATGAATCCTGTTAAGTGTTTTCATGTGTTTTGTTATATACTCATTGGAAATTTGCTGAGTATGCAGGTTTGCTGCGATAGGGATATTTTACTGATATCTTGAGAACTATGTGTTTCCTTGGAAAGACTGTTGAGTATGAAATGAAAGAGGACAAGATTCTCTATCTCACACATTCTTTGTCATATAAATTCAATTAATGTATGCAATTGTAGGGGATTTAGTCTTCTTTTATTTCATAGCCAACAGAAATGCATTTCTGATAAAATGCATAGTTTTCAAGATATACGTCAAAATATAAAAATAGTGCAGAATATATCAAGTTGTTTGTGATTTTCTCACTAAAGCCTGCTTTCTCGAGGTGGCTAACATGAAATTCAAATTCAGCACCCCAAAAAACTTCCGAAAATTCTACCCAGATTGGATTATTATAAACACCATTTGACTAGACTACAAATTTCAAAATACTTTCTAGATATTGAGAACATTTTCAAAAAGAACATCTTCGTAAATAATTCTGCTTACATGCAAAATTTTTAAGTTAAAATTGTGGGAGTTTGGCAAATTGCAGGATGTTGGGAGACATCTCAAGTTAAAGGTCTTGATCCAAGGAACTCGGCAAAATTAGCAATATTTCCATAAAGTTACCAGCAAACGAGCAATAGTGTAAAAAAACCCCATAAGAAAAGAATGGGATTTAAAAACGTCTGCTTTGTTTACATTATAACATGTGATTAAGTTTCTACTTTGTTTATGAACTGATATGTCCTATTTATCTTTATACAGGGTGCTCAGAAAGAGTCATTACAAACTTCAGGGGCTGGTAGTACTGATCAATTTGAACAACAAATTTGACATAAACCTAGGTCAAAACATTTTCCGTTAAGCCACTAGTCGCCATTTTGTATGTTTAACAACAAAATTAATATCTCGAGAAATATTTAAGCAACAGAAACTAAACTTTGCACTACGTTAACTAACCAAAGAAATAAATAATAAAAATTATTATTAAGTTGTCTTAAATATTTTCAAAATGGCGCCTGTTTTAATATTTTAAAGCCGAATAACAAACAAACCATTAATTAAAAAAAATTTACATGATACAAAAAAGATAAACATTCTTATAACAAATATAATGACACTTTATTCAACGCAATATGTCAACACATCAGGGAGAAAATGCACTTTTAAGGCTTGCTTGCACAAATCGGGGACAAGAAGCATGCATTTGGGTGCTCATTGTTGTCCCTGACTTGTCCAAGTAATCTTAAAAGTGCATTTTCTCGCTGATGCATTGACAGATTCCGTTGAATATTTCACATTGCTGAATAATAGGTTTCCCCTAGGCAATGCCCGTTTGGTGTTTCCTTCAGGTAACTAAAACTAATGGTGAAAGAAAAAGACAGCCTGAATACCATTACAATAAAAATAAAATATTAAAACAATAATTAATTGAACTCAAAATAGCAAATCCGTGTACAGTATTAGCAAGTCATTGTAAAAAAACGGTACTTTGGTATTATACGGATGCCACTATTTTTGGAGGTTAAATTTTTACCGGATACAAAGGATAACTACATAATTCGAAAAAACGTACTTTTATTGACTTACTGTACAAATTTTACATCATTCTGATGAGCGGTCTTTGTGTTGTGCCTCCCAAAAGGCAGCGATGTCCGCTAGGATCGTGTTGAATGCGTCGCCGCCGCTAGCAGTCAGACCCGATCGCCTCAGGTACTCCGCCAAATATTCAGCGCGCTGCGGCAGTTATGTTAGGATGGGTTATCATAAAAATACGTACGGTTTCCTCTTCATTTCGAGGTAATCCCACACCAAAAGAACGTCACTCATTATGAAAACAAATGTAACGTAGTGCACGGCAATAAATCACACTGACCCAGATACAGTCGGTGACAGGTGATGCGCGCGCCCCGGTCAACGACCTGACCTTGGCCTATTTGGAGGGGGTTTGGCAGCCGGAAGTATGACTCATCAGGTATCATTCGATTCATAACAAAACAAGGAAAGTCCTACAATCATTTTTATGATAACCCATCCTAACATAACTGCCGCAGCGCGCTGCATAAGGGTGGCATCCGTATAATACCAAAGTACTAAAAAAACTTAACAATATTAGAAAAACCTACAAGATAAAATAATTTTTAATTAGCTTATACTAAATTATAAATTCTACATCCTCCCGTACAACTTATAACTAAAAATATAACCCTACTCTCCAATAGAAACATATGTAAAAGCAATAAAATAATATACAAGGTAAATGCAACATAAATATAAATTTCAACATTTTCTTCTCTCAAAAGCCAAAGTTTATTATTTTTCAATGTAACATTTTTTCCTTCTTTTATTTCAATTTGTTGATAAGCAAGGTTGTAAATACGAGGTCCATTATAAAAAAAAACTTTTAATACAGAGTCATGCCTGGTTGTGGAAGTGGAACGGCAAACTCAGTTCGAAGACAATAAGGTTTATCTGAAATTGTTCGATACACTGTGCTTCTTGCAAAAAATATTTTAAGAACTTTGAAAATGTACAAATTTTGTAACAGAATGATTCGTAATTTTGAAAACAAAGGTCGTGAATGTTCAATTTTAGGCTTTTTCATTATTATTCTGATGATGAATTTTTGTAAGGTTATTAAGGGCTTAAGTGTTGATGTGTAAATTCCACCCCAGCAAGATAAAGCCGTAACTCAGTCTCGACCCTACTAAAGCATGATACAAGATTACTAAGATTTTTCTGGGACATAAATCTCTTAATAAAAAAAATGTACGCACTGACACATTAAGTTTGTTTTTTAATTTTAAAATATGACTCCTCCAAGTTAGCTTTGAATCTATGATAAGTCCAAATACTTAATTTCATTTACTTGATCAATAATAATTCTTTTTTACAACTCTGGTTTAAACATAAATTATGGTAAAATAGATTATGTTTAAAGATAAATAATTTTTTGCATTGAAAATCATTGAATTTAGTTTTTTTGCTTAATATGAGAAAATGTTTGTTCAACCAAATTCAATAAGCTCTAAGTTCTGCTCTATGCATCAGTTCAAAGTGTCTTTAGAAACACTAGAATAACTAAGTGTTGTATCAAAAGCAGTCACTAACCCATTAAACGTTGCTTAACAAAGATCATTGATGTAGACTAAAAAAGAATAGGTCCCAAAACAGAGCCCTGAGCAACGCCATATTTAATCAAACCAGCTTCACTAACAAAATTACCGATTTTTACTTTTTGATTTCTATTTTTTTAAATACCTTGAAAACCAGTTGTGGGGCAGTCCTCTAACACCAGCCACCCACAATTTGTCCAACAAAACGCAATGATCCACTGCATCAAAGGCTTTGGTGATGTAAAGAAAAAAGCTGCAGATATCTTCCCACTATTTAGACTTTAATAGATTTGTTCTAAAAATCGTAACAAAGCATCTTCAGTCCATAGTTTTTCCATAAAGCCAAATTGGTTTTTACCAAACAAATTACTGCTACTCAAAAAAGCAACAAGGCATTTTTAACAATTTTCTCAAGAATTTTTGAAAACACAGAGAACAAACTAACAGGTCTGAAATTTGAAAAATTGTCCAGGGGTCCTCATATATGCAACAGAATAACAATAGCACTCTTAAGGCAGTCAGGGAAATAAACCATTTTGCAAACTAAAATTGATATGATGATATGTTAAGACTATTATTACACTGCTAGAAATGTGTTGTAAATAAAATACGTTATACTGTTATACGTTATACCTGGAGCTTTACCATTCTCCAACTTTTGAATAACACTTATAACCTCGCCTTCAGTTGTCATAAAAATAGATCTACCTATATAATTTTAGGGTATTTTTTCATTAAGACTTTGGTTTAGTTGATTGGAGTGACATAAATTATTTCTCAATACATAATATTCATAAAAAAGTTGTTAAAAGAAGAAGGAATTTCACTCTTATCATATATAAGTTAATTTTACCATTATTACTAATTTGTGTAATATCTATTTTCTTGGCAGGTTCACTAATTAGATTATTTACCAAACGCCATTGTCCTTTCAGGTTACCTGACAGGAGATTGGACTTTACACTATTGTATTAAATAAGTGACTAATTGACTTTGTTTGCAAACTGACATGTAAATAGTAAACAAAATTAGCAGAGGCAGTGCATTGGAGCAAGAGGCTATGACCCCTTCAAGCCACTAGTATTGTTTTATTTTCCTCAGCATGTAAAGAGTAAACAAATCATAAGAGACAGAATATTAGAGCAAGGTTAGGGGCTGGGGCTGTGGCTGTGGCTCTTTCAAGCCACTAGTTTTCTCTATAAAAAATAAATAAAGAGTGTTTATTCCAAAACACATTCTTTATGTACGACACTCAAACCACCACTTCAGCTCTGCTTCCTCCTCTCTCTTAGGTACCTACGTAAAGAGATTGTTTTACACAACACAAATTCTATTTTCAAAAGTAGTTAAGTGACTAATAGTTTGACTTCAGGAATCATAAATCTACATTTGAGATAATTTTGAATATGAACAATGAAATTTAGAGGTTTTGTTGGATGGATCTAAAAGAGTAGCTGGTATCTTCTCTGATATATCCAAATTCCGCGGCTTACCGTTTATAAATTTTGATTTTAAAACTATGTAATTTTGATTAGGTAAATAATATATGCATTTCTTGCTTTATTTCATATTTAAGAAACAGATTCCAAAAAGTAAAAAGTTTCTCTTCCAAATGGTACCGTATGTATTATTCTATTCAAAGGCAGTTATTTTACTTTCTCCCCCTATACATATAGTATATGGAGAAAGTATTGTTTTCGTCAAAATTTTAAAATTTGAGCTGTTAGTGGAAATATTCATTTTGGTTCTCCCTGAACCCAAAAAAAGTGATTTTTAAGTCATGTCTGGGTGTGTTCAGAGCTGGAGCCCACACCAATTTGCCGATTTTAATGAAACTTGGTATGTAGGTACTAAACCACGATATCTCCAATTTTTTTATTTTAGGAATTTTTTTATTTTTAAGGGTAATTATCCCCCATAAACGGCTAAAAAACATGAAAAATCCAAATTTCTCAAAATCGGCTCTAATGATTTTGATTAAACTTTAGTGGTTTGTCGAGTTTTACGTTTCCAACAAATTGACAACACCCTCAAACCTGGAAAAATTCGGGTTCACAAATCACAGGACTTAAAACATCCAAAATTCAGTTTTTTTTTATTTTTCATAAAAAACCATAAATGTTAAAAAAGATTTCTTATCACCGTTAAAAAGAGCTCAAAAAACTAAATAATTTAGTATTTTGAATTAACTTATTATCCTACAATTGCTGGTTGCGGGAAAAATGGAAATTTTCAGTGTGCAGTAAACACAGCACATTGTCTTATGTTATTCTTTTGGGGAATACAAAACTTACCATTTCTCTCTTATTTACGGATCAATTTTGTTTAAACTTGATATGCAGATCAAGTTAGCATTGTGACCAACAGAGGATTTTCAAAATGATGTTGCAACTTAACCCTGGGCCCCCGCCCACATAAGTTTGTTTTCATCTGATGAAAACAAACTTCTTCCATAAGATTAACATGGGAACTTTAAGAGCCACTGGGGCAAATCCCATTAAAGATATGTTAGTTTGAATGGGTGATGACATATCTAGGCATAATTACCTATCATCTAAAAAAATAATCTTGAAATAGGCACAGTAGAACGACCTGGCGGACTGGACAAAGTTTTGCAACTTTTTTAATCTATACTTATTTAATAGGCAAGCAGGTTTTTTGTGATAATCACTCCTCCTAAACTACTGAACCAGTTTTCATGTTTTTGGTGTCATTGGAAAGAGCCTAACATGAAGTTGTGCAGGAAACCTTTTTTATGGAGAAATAATTTGTGAGTGAGGCCCTGGGGCCCCTTAAAGTTGAGTTTTTTCCCATTGGGGAATAACTATAAGTTTTAAGCAATCAGCTGGATAGAGTAAAAACAGTTAATCAGCAGGCCATGTTGGCTTTGGAACGGTAACATAATATGTATACAGGAATGTCAGTATAATATTACGTTGTGATCGCGAGCGAAGCCGCGACTGGCTACTAGTATATATAATGATTAAATATCGGTAAAAGAAATCTTAAAAACATCAAGGTGTTGTTTGGGTCGTTACTGCTTTATTCTCTCCTTATATTCTATTGTAAAACACTACAAAATTGCAACATTTATTTTACATTCTTGCACAATTAATATGTTTCATAGTAGAAGAGAAGTGTTTCATCCAACAGTTTAGGCCCACGAATTATCTATTTATTTATCCATCCATTTACCATCGTAAAAGGGTAGTGGTTAAGTGTTGCCAGCTTTCCGTTTGGCCAGAGCCTAAAAGGGGGGAATACCCCCTAATAGAGCAGGGGGACGGGGCCCCCCAGGAAAATTTTGCATAATTGTATCCTAAAATCATAAAGTGCAAAAAACATAAACCAAAACAATTTACTAATTTATATTTTGTGAATTATCAATCATTAACACGAATACCATTAAGCTTCTTTGGATGCTAACAATAACACCTTTCTACCCAGAAAATAAAATAGATTTTTTAATGAGCTGTTGATTAAATTGGTAATGTGTAATGGATTAAAATGTGTATTGAATTAAATTAGTGATTTGTAATTACAGTTGTAAACTAATAGTGTTAAAAGACATTGCCCTTAAATTTAATCGTAAAAAGAAGGTGCATAAAATCTGTAAACAATCATTTTTCTATTAACTAAAATAGAAAAATAAATTATAATTTTAAACTTTATAAATTAACATAAAATAAATGGTAAATAAAAAGAATAAATATTATTCGAGATTTTATGTTTACTATAAATTACCCTAAATATTTATCTAAACTCCGTCTGAATCAACTTGAATCTATTAATTTTGAACTGTAACCTACTTCTTATCATCAAAACTAGAATTTGCCGTCCGGCTGGACGTTCCAACCAGGCACCCGAAATATACGAGTAAAACCGAACTGTCGGGTTGAAAACCGGACGGTTGGCATCAATAGTGGTGATATATGTTTATGTATTCTTTTTCATTTTAACGTGCGGTCGAGAAACTAATTTAAGTTACAACCACATTTATTCACACCAAAACTAATTATATACGAATAGTTGCAGTAAGGCAAGTGAAGTGTCTCCTTCACGAGAATAATATAATCACTAAACAAGTATGTTTAGACTAACATATAAAACATATAACGTTTTACTTCTTATACAAAATAAGTATCTTTTTATTTTACGTTTAATTGACTTACATATAAAATTATAAGATTCATCATGAGCCTAGTTACACCTCAATAACTTATTTTTCTATTGAAATTGAAAGCTATGTTAAATAACAATAATAAAAATACAACATGTAGTAAAATGTACTCAATTTATATTTTTAAGTAAACATCTAATTAAAATAAGAGGCGAACCGAGTGGGGCCGTTACGACGCGACGACGGCAGTGCGCATAGAATTGAACATAGTGGTTATTTACATCGGATTATTGAACAAATTAGAAGTTCTATAGAAAATGTTTTCCAATAAATGTTGAATACCAACTAATGAGCTGCAACTTTCGCGCTGGAAGTTTGTTTTTACCTCAAAAATAAAAAAATTCTCGCTGACTGACTTTTTCATGCCATGCTGTTACAACTTTATAATATTTTCCATTATTAAAAATTACTCCTAATTTTAAACTAAAATATATTTATATCGTTGGATGCGGCAACTTATGCAGAAAAGGAATATATAAGTTTCATTCATTGTAGTTTTATTACTCTTAAGAGGTCCAGGAAAGTGTAAACGACAGCGCGCTCACTGCTCAGGATCGCTCCGTTGCCGTGTTCTACACTTTTGGTCTAGCCTGATAATTCCGTTTTCTGCACATTTTTGTTCCGCCAGACTGATCGCCAGCAAAACTGAGCGGGAGCTGGAGGGGGATGCGACATACCTCTCGTACATCCTAACTTCCTTCCCCTCTTGAACAAGGTGCATTTCAAGATCTCAGCGCTACCTACCGGGACAATCTGTAACTGCCACTGAGGCGTACGCTACTCCCATAAGAAAGCGACCTCTGATTCTTTCTTCTCTGTGCTATTTCTGAAAACAACTATTTTAGACAATTTTCTGTACATTCAACTGTACTTTATATCCTATATTTAGTAAATAAAAAGTAACTTATTCATTGAAGTTGGGCTAAAAGGGAGAAAGTATGTGTCAGTTTCCTGACACCGTTTATTTTGTTATTCACATTATTAAGTCATAATTTAATTTCTGCCATGTTTAACTCGGCAAGATGAGTTCATTTATTATGAAGTAAAGAATTTTCAGATTAGCCACATTTGATTTTAAATAGCCTTAGAATAAAATCTTGACCCAATCACTACCAACTGGATGGGAGAGGCTAGAACTAAAAAGTAAAAAATATGCCAAAATGAATAATGTAATATAAGTTATACTTTACAACTATAAATATTTAGAACTACCATCTACTGCCCAACATGGAAAACCGACTGCTAGTCTATAGATGAGATAATATGTGATCCTGTAAAGTTTCACAGTTATCAAATGATCTGCTACAAAAGATACAATTAAAAAGGCATTTACCAGAATGGTTTAACATTTGCCTGTTAAGTTTTTCCCTATCCGTGAAAAGCTTGTCACCTTTAGTGTGCTTAAATTGTCTATGCCTTTTTAAAATGCTTTTCAGATATAGGAAACCAACATATTTATGAACTAACAAATGCTTCATTGCACTTTCTCTTGAAGAAAAAACTTTGCTGCAGACACTACAACGGTAAAAACTATCGCTAGTCTGTTCCATTTGAATGGTTATACTTTGATCAAACAGCTTGTCTACAGTCACTAGGTGAGCCCAAGCTCTAGAATGTGTTAAGATGTGCTTCTTCAAAGATCCCCCCTTATTAAAAAGTTGATGGCATATTTTGCACTGATGAGGTCTTTTGTCGCTGTGGGTTAAGACGGGTATTGCCAGCTCACCAGGAAACAATGTATCTTCATTGGATGAGGCATCATTCTGAAGTGGTTTACCATCTCCTGTTCCACTCCTGTCAACAGCTTTACTGATCACATCCCCGGTGGATTCTTTTTCTACAAATACCTCCTTTCTTTTGCTCTGGCTCTTGTATGATTTACTATTTAAATGGATTTTAATATGAATCCTAAACGAAGCTATTAGTTTAAACGATTTATTGCAGATGTCACATCTGTAAAGTTGTTCGTCTGAATGAACCGCAAGGTGTTTCCTCAAGGTCGCCTTTTCGGTGAAACGTTTGTTACACAAATTACATCCGTAGGGCTTTTCCTTCGTGTGGCTCCTCATGTGGCTATCCAATTTAACCTTCATGGTAAATCCTTTGTTGCAGATTGGACACCGGTAAGGGCGTTCTCCAGTATGGATCAGCATGTGCACCTTTAATGTTGCGTTTCTAACGAACCCTTTACCACACACATCGCACTTGTATGGCCTTTCACCTGTGTGTGTTCGGGTGTGTGCCCTCAACTGTCCGAGGTGGCGGTACTTCTTGTCACACACAGAGCACTCATACGGCTTCTCGCTGCTGTGAGTCCTCTTGTGACACTTTAGCGATTGTATGTATGTATAAGTCTTCCCACACTCCTCACACTGATGTGGACGCTCACCAGTATGCGTCATAGTATGTACTCGCAGTTCGTGTTTTACGGTAAACTTTTTACTGCAAACGGTACACTGATGGCACGGTCTGTCGACGTGTTTTACACGTTTTTCATCGTGAAGTGAAAGATGTCGTTTCAAACTTCCTAAATGTCGAAACAACTTTTGACAAACGGAACACTGGTAACGTTTTTGATCGGTGTGAGTTAATAAATGAACTTTCAAAACTCCTTTCTGGGAAAAGGTTTTGCCGCATACAGTACACATATGTGGCCGTTCTCCATTGTGCTTGTTTAGATGGGCCTTTAGATGTGAATTCGAGGGAAGCCCTAAACCACATATGTTACATGTAAATGGATACTCTCCAGAATGTTTGTACATATGTACTGTTAAGGTATAATTTGCAGCATATGTTTTATTACAAATAGGACATCGATATTCTGGCTTATCGAGTTGCTCAAGGTTATGACTCAATCCTTCTTTTGTACTGATTGAAACATTTTGAGATGTTTCATAAACACTTTCTTCCATACCGTCTCCAGTATGTTCCAACATATGTAACTCCAAACTTGCATCAGTATCAAATGTTGAATTACAGATAAAACACCTCTGTGTATCCTTAACTGCTAACACTTCTTGTTCCATAGTGCATAAATAATGAATTTGATGGGAAAAATGTAATATGAATAAATCCTTTAATCACGCAATACGTCTAATTCTTTACATTTTAGAAGTGTATGAGTATTTTTTTGAAAAATATAAAAATATAACTTATAATTAAACCAACTGTATAAGAAATGTGACTAATGTTGAAATAAATCACTTGGAGGTTACTTATATATTTCTCTTTCGATATCGTTTAATTTCTTGTAAATATAGTTACTGCTTCATGTTCTTCATGGATACTGCATATTCCTAAAAAAAAGAATAGAAATAAAAAGTGGTCCAGTATAATCTCTAATTTGTAAACCATGCTAAGCCTCCTAAGAGCTAATAGCAAGGGTAACAAGGTTCGTAGAAGATAAATTAGAGAGAATCCTTTTGTTTCCTCCCTTTTAAGGTGGACAAACTGGATTTATTTTCCAGGTAGTTAAATTTACTTGGCTCATTCACAGTCATTTCTGAACGGGATAACTGCCTTTGCTTATTCCTGTTTTATTATGGTCAACAACTTGCTCTGTTCTTAATCTTTATCTTCAAGAGCAAGAGCAAGTCACTCATCTAAAACATATTGTAGTAAGGTGTTCTACTGGACATCTAGCATGGGCCAGCAACCAGGCATGACGTTACTTTGGGGCAGAATGCTGTGCAAGTGCATACAAGAATTTGACTAAGGCACTAATAACTAATGATTTAAGTAACTTAAAATTAATAATTCTGAAATTTGTCATAGTTGTAAACTTTGAGCACTGGAGGATATGAGCAAATATATTTTTTTTTCTCCTAATTAATCTTAATATAGTTACATCAAAATTATGATTTTTTTTGTTTTTTTTGTTTAGCCTCCGGATTACTGAGAAATACTAAAATTGGTTTAAATACCTGCTTTCGAGTAATCCAATTTGTTGCAGGAGGAACTAGTTTCAACTTCTTAAAGTGAAGGCTGACAAGGATGTATGTCACTTCATTTGAAGGTCGTCATCACAAAAAACAACTTTTAAACACACACGTAGATATGACGGATATGACGGACACATTTAACATTCATAAAAAAAAATAAAATTTATTTATGGCCGGGTTTAGTGTTTTTACGAATGTTAAATATGTTTCTGTCATGTTCGTGTCTACGTGTTTGTTTAAAAGCACTTTTATGTGATGTCAACATTGAAATGAAGTGTCATACATCCTTGTCAGACTGAAGATGACTTCACTTAAGTCTAAACTAGTTGCTCCTGCAACAAATTGGATTATCATACTCAAAATCAGGTATTTAAGCCATTTTAGTATTTCTCAGTGATCCGGATAAGCAAAAATTTAAAAAAATCTAGCCTAATTTACATTTAACTATCTTAATTAGCTTGTACTTCATACAACAGCAAGAAAACCACTGACTGAATGTAAACAAACTGTCTGCGCACAAGACAATAAAAAAGGATTGCATGAGGCGGCCAGTTTATGACAGCTAATGCGAGAATAGTGTTGCCAACTCACCAGATGGAAGTGTACCACTAAACTAAAAAATAATGGATAAAATAAATAATAAATAAATGGATAAAATAGTGAATAATGGATAAAATTAACTGTAAATAACCCGGAAACAACTTTACAATAATCATATCAAATCAATTAATTAGCCCATAACATTACCTACATTACATTTACATGTTTGGAATATAATATTCGTCATACGCTTGCAAGTTTCAAATGTTGCGGATATATACACCCAACGCTTGCAAATGAATACTATGGTAAGCGTATATATATGTCTAACGCCTGGGTAGTAGGGTTAAATAAAGATTCAAATATGACAGGCACAAAAACCAGAATTTGCGGAAGCTACTTTTACTAAACAAAGATGTTAGAGTGAATTGAATAATGATGGACAGCGTGCCGCGAAGCCCATTATGCAACACATTGCACCTTTGAATTAGTTATCTTTCAAAAGTTTCTTTTATATTTTTACTTGTTTTTACTTGTTATTGTGCTGTTTTGGCACTTTAACAATAATAAATTTAAAAATAATTATTAAACCAGCTACTTGTCGCGTCCTTGCCCGCATACAAATTTATACTTAAAGTACTAGATTATCATAGGGTTGTTCATAACTTCGGCGAGTAATAAGTTACAACTTGATTCCCCCTCCACACATATCTACATACCGCCGGGATGATAGTGCCGGACTACAGGATTGTCTATACTGTACACTAAAATATGTATGTAACGAAACTGTAACAGAGCTGCTCCCTTCCTCCTCTTTTAAAAATATGCCCTCTTAGCCAACTCTCTACTTATAATACGTCAGGCAATTTTTTAAACAGAACTCCTCTATTATTTCTTACACAATTTTGATGTTTGAGGTAGTTTTTAAAAACCGCCTATATCTGTAGTTGTACAAGGGTAATTATTAATTTCCTACACTTTTATTCTGAAGGGCAAGGGCCGCCCTCAAAGTTAGTTGTTTTTCCATAAGGATAACAAGGAGATCAATTTTAATTCAATTGCATTCTAAAAGAACTTTTTATGCAATCAACACATTTAAAGTTTTAACACGTTATGAGGTAAACTTAAATTCACAACTTCTGAAATGGGAACATGATTTGTATGGAACTTATGAACATCTTTGCTCGGTTTCGAGCAAGACGTCCATTAGTAAACTACAATTTAAATATGAACTTAAGGTGAAAAGTGAATTTCAAATAATAAATCCCAAACAATGAGCTTGATTGTGTAATGTCAACATCAAGTACCCTACCTACTTCACAAGACTGAATACACTGAACATGTTTTCTTTCCATTGAGGATGTTAGGAATTTCTTTTTTAACTCTATAAAGGTTTAATTTATACCTAGTAGGCCTATGTTAATTAATGCTCTCACTGTGGCACGCAAAATTTCCAGCGGTTCGTAACACGGAAATGAATGTAATTATCACGATTAACAACATGAATGTGTTGCAAATGATGGATTGAATGTGTTACAAACAAAAATAAACTTAAAATACCCCCGTCGCAGCAAACCTGCGTACTCAGCGAATTTCCAATGCAAATATGTGGGTATCACTACTACCTAGAGCCACTTACCAAGTTTCACAAAAATACATTCATTAATAAGTGATATATAGCATTTTATTTATTCTTTATAAGAATAACATTATAAATGAGTACGCAGGTTTGCTGCAACAAGGAAGATAAGATGTTTTTTTTTTCAATTATCAATATAACTCAACCAGGTGAAGCTACATACCAAGTTTTATTAATTTAGGTTCATAACTAAGGGAGATATAAAACATTACTTATTCTCCATATGAATAACATGGGGGGCGAGTATGCAGGTTTGCTGCTACCGGGAAAAAACAACAAAAAACATTTTTGTGCTATTATCAATATACCACAACTAGTTGACAACCAACCAACCAACTACCAAGTAGTCCAACTAGTTGGTATACCATACCAAGTTTCATCAATATACATATATAAATAATCAAAATATAACATTTTATTTATTCTCCATAAGGATAACATTGGACAACGTACTGTGTTTAGCACTTTGAATATCACTGAAACGGTTGGACATAAAACAACAATTAAAACGCCAAAAATGTTTTGTTTTAGAGCTAAACTGATTGGTAGAAAGAAATGTGGAGTTTTTAGTGAAATTATCCGAGGAAAATCTAAAAACCGTATTCCCATAGATTAACATGGGAAATTTTATGGACACATTTTTTGACTTTTCTCCACAACCACTAAACCTAGCTTAATGTTTCAAAATACTAAATTGTTTGTTTTTTTAATCTCTACAAAATGGCTGTAACCGAAATCTAGTGTTTTTAAAATTTTAGGGTAAAAAGTTCAAAAAACTGATTTTTGGAAAATTTTAAACCCCCATAAAACCCCCTTCCCATAAACCGATCGATCTGGTTTTCGAAAACCAAGTCCAAAGTTATAAATGTTACTCTCCACATTTGTGCCAAATTTCATAAAAATCGGGCGCTTCTTTCAAAAGTTATCGCGGTAACGGACACATATATATATATATATATAAATATATATATATATATAATATATATATATATATATATATATATATATATATATATATAAATTTGAACGAATAGTGTTTTTGGCATCAGGGGACCTCAAAACAAAAAGTTATCATGGTCTGGGGCTTAAGTCTTACCATGCCACCTACGGTAATAGCTTCTTCCCTATAGGGGAAATTCGCTAATTACAAACAATGAAGGTTTTTTGTGGCATTTAAACACTAGAGGCATTTTGTTAAAAAGATACAAAACGCTTTAAAAGGAATGTGGACAAAACCCCCTAAACTTGAGTTGTTGTTGCCTAACAATCTAAATATTCAAATTTTTATCTAAAACATGCTATATCCTGTTGCAGCATGGCCTGCAATCACAGTATGTTAGTAAGGTAAGAGATAGGTAACATTACTGTAAGAGGATTCACTTTTTTTAAATTTGTTGTTTAATGATAGATTTGATTCTGTACAATAACATAACTTATCTTCCTACTGAATTTATGTCACCTTTGGGTCAGCAGTACGAAAATAAATCTTCTGCCCGCAGTGGATTTTCCAATTGCAGAATTGTTTTCAAATTGCAGGAGTCAACTTGTTTGTTTGCTTTCAAGTTATAATTCAAATGAAACACCACAGTTCAGTTAACAGGTGATATTACGAGGGTCATCCAAAAAGTAAAGAACGTTTTCTTACTGCACCTAGCACAGCTCTCCCATCACCACGATTGCGAGTGTGGCAGTCCACTCACCTCCCCACCAAAGTATGAGCCGAGTCTCGTTGCTGTGCGGTCACACGTTTTATTTCTACAGCGATTTAAATTAGCGGCGGTAAACGAAAATCCCGCCAAATATGAGATACGCAGTGTTATTCTGTTTCTGAGTTAAGAAATGCCCAGACCTAGACATTTTTTGAAAACGCCAAAGAAATTTTATGGTGAAAGAGCAAAAAAACAAGAACTTAAATTGATGTAATGTGCTAAGATTTTAGCAGCTGTTTTCCTCAAATTTTCCTCAAGTCTTTCTTTCAAATCATCTTTAACGAGCAATGACCTGCCACGCCGATCCTCGTCGTTCACGATGGATTCTCTTTCATTAAACCGGTTGCATCATTGTTTCCCCTGAATATTCGACTTGAAGACTTGTTTGCACTTTCACGATAATCTTTCTTTGGTGTTTTTCTAAAAAAATTATATATTCCCGAAAATTTTTAAATTCAGAAACTGAATAATACTGCGTATTTCATATTTGGCGGGATTTTCGATTGCAGCCTCCATTTTGAATAGCTGTAGAAATAAGACAGGTGACCGCATAGCAACGAGACTCAGCTCATACTTTGGTGGGGAGGTGAGTGGACTGCCACACATGCAATGGCGGTGATGGGGGAGCTGCGCTAGGTGCAGTAAGCAAACGTTCTTTATTTTCTGGATGACCCTCGTATTTTGGGTTTACTGAACATTAACATAGGCCTATATTTTATTTTTTTTAATACATTTAACTGTGAGGTCTATTTTTAATTGTGAATTAGTTAAATAGTGCCTTAGTAAAGTATACTGTGGAGCAAATAATATTTGAAAATAAGTGTAAACCAAAATTGCGTACGAGACATTGCAAGATAAACTCAATTCTTAACAGCGCCTAGATACAGGCAACTTAGCCAATCACATTTGAAGAAAATTTAGTATCGATTAACTTAAGTGCTGTTAATGAAGTTCAGTTTTAACAACAACATTTTTCAGGTAGCCTAAGTAGGTACGTATTTATAAACGACAAACCATAATAATACGGTAAATGATTTGTATACCGTATAGCTTGACTACAGCCATATATAACTTCGGAGTGGTATTTTACTAATTTTACTAATTTGTAGTGTGGACGAGGTTCTTGTGGACAACTTGGAGTTGGATTTTGTTTCCTGCATCTCCTGCCATGTGACAGTTTTTTTATCCTATGTGTTTTATTTTTGATGTTACATTTCCCCGTTTGTTCCTACTCAATAGGCTACCTTCTTTCCCTATCCATTGGATACCCTGGAATTCCACTAAGCCTCCTATAAAGCCTGGATGATTATTTTTCATGTTAAAAAATAGCGGAAACACTTTTCTATATAAAAAATATGAAAAAACAGGAACAAAAAAAGAATTGATAACAACGGTAATAAACACTGAAAGAATTCCATTAGAACAACCAAAGACAACATTCTACAGGGTACTGTATACGGAATAATGAATCCAATCAGAAACAATCGTAATGTTTCTTTAATCTAAATTTACACACAACTAGCTGTTACCCGCAGGCTTAGCCCTGCAAAAGATCAGCAGTTTGTATTTTCATCCCCTCAAACAAAATTTAATGTCCATAAGGAATACATGGGAATTTTGTCAGGGTCTCTGGCGGAGCCCTAAGATCAGATCAGGATGAAAACCATTGTTTTCTTTTTTTTATGCATAAATTATCAGAGTACAAAATTTCAACTCTGCAGGTAAATAGGAAGTAGGAGAATTCGTCATGAGTGAGTGAGGGCTTTGCCTTTTATAGGTATAAGAAGATATAGCCTAATATATTCAATAATCAACACTCCAGACTTGGAACATTGATGTCATTCAACAAATGTCAGTTCTTTTTACGATACTTACTTATAACATATTTACTCATAACGTAATTACTTTAAACACGACATTCTTACAACATAACAGTAAGCACAGTCTACTATACACAGTCCCGCAGCTTACTCGTGTGTCGAGAGTGACAGTAAGCACACGTTTTGGTTTGTTGTTGCAGTACAATTACACGTTTGACGTTTGCGTTGTTTTCTTGTTTGACATTTGACAGGGCAAAAGTTAGCTGACGTGTGACGAGTTCGGCCAGACGAGTAGTTAGCTTACAAACACAACGGATGTTTCATGGAAATTCAACTATATAAAAGCTAACTTAGTCTATGTTAGTGGTCTCTGAAAGCAAATAAAACAGGTAATAAAGTTAGTATTAGGCTGTATTTAAGCATAGGCTCCGTAGGCATACGCCTAGTGGCGCGCACCACACGAAACCACATACAAAAGCCTCCCAAGAAAAAAGTCACCAGCTTAAGGAGGGCCCGCACCACTGGTTGAGTACAGAGGCAGCTCCTAAATCTGGCCCTGGTTAGGAGTCTTGGGCAATTTTAATTCTCAAATAAAATGGCAAAAACCTTTGCATTACAACTTAATTTCCTGATACCGATCGGTATCTAGAATAGTTATGCAATCTAAAGTGTCGACGAATTATTGCAAAGTACTTGAAACTTAATGTAAAACACTCGTATTATGTAATTATGGAATCAATTATTCCAACAGGCATTCGAAAAATAGTATAAATTTAAACTTAGACTCCCTTAACATTCAATTTAAAGTGCTAATTGAGTAAAACCATAGACTAACTACAGTACTGTAACTACTAATGAACTCCTGTAGTTAGTCTATGGTAAAATACAACCATGCGATTATGCATATCTGAGGAGGTATACCTTTCCCCTTGCTCGTTTTATAATATATATATATATATATATATATATATATATATGCGGTATTAAAATGGAAATATTTGTATTAATAGTAAATATCAGAAACAGAACTACGAACCACTTCTCCTGCATTAGTAAGATTTCACTGAGATTCCCAATACAACCAAGTTCACTAAAAGTATAGTTTTATCAAGCTTTGGTTTAATAAATATAATTTATTATTTAATTTTGAAATAATAACTTCCAAAAGGCAGACATATTTAAAGGAGTAAGGTATTATGGTGGTGTTTTACTCAGTGAACTCTTTAAAGGTAAAATAAGATTCAAGATCTTTATTGAGCCTTTAAACAATGTTACATTGTAATTGGCCAAGGCATACAAGGAAAATAATGTTTCAATACACTAATCACATAATAATGAATAACATCGTTACACATAATGCATTTGCAAAATATAAATATAAACAATATAACACTACCTATTTTACATGTTTCCAATAAGCCTACTAAATCATAGAGAATAATATGATGAAAATACAGAATGCAATTAGAATAAATAGAACAGAATTTGGCTGGGTAGCGTGTAGTGGTTATCGTGCACACCTCGTAATCCGAAGTTCACCAGATCGATTCTGATAAAAATCACAAAATTTTGAGAAGGTTCGAGACTGGACCTAGCTGCCATTTTTCATTGGCCTATTAATTAATTATGCTTTCTAAGAACAGGTAGACCTAAGAGACTAACAACTCCAGGGTTTGGACCGTTCCCTATCAAAACGTTAAAAAAATGCCACTGGCGTAGATAGACAAAAAACTGATCATAGTTATGTATATGAGTTTGTGCCAATTAGACACAATCGATTCTAGCCTCATAAAATGCCGAAATTGTATAAAATAGATTTACCAGAAACCATTTTTCACCTCTCTTGATAAATTTTGGTGATTTTGGTAGTTTAGGAAACTCATCCCTAATTTCTGATTGGGTGGGGCAATAATGACGTATGTAACCAAATGACTTTTTTATTTCAGATAGGTATCATGTGAAATATGTTTTTGAATAAGTTATTAAACCAGCCTGAGGATTCCTTTTGTAAAACGAACACTTTTACATTTTTAAATAAATATCTACCATTTTTTACAGTAGCGTGATATCGACCAACGTTTTGAACTGTTGAGTTTCTATTGAAAACCCCTTTAAAATTATAGTTCTCATGAGGGGTTTACATTTAAACATTTGGGACAACCTCCCCCCTTCATGATCGCATTTTGGGGGCAAGACCAGATATATAGTACATACATAAAAAGTAGTTTTTTGTTGCCCAAATACGGGTGTAAAATATATTTTCTTCATCTGGTTTGGGTTTAAAAGTTGTTAAACCGTGCCGGGACTTTTAATTGGGACACACAACTATGTGTTATGTATTCATTATAGCGATCAAAGAGATTA
Source organism: Allygus modestus (assembly GCA_963675035.1). Taxonomy (NCBI): domain Eukaryota; kingdom Metazoa; phylum Arthropoda; class Insecta; order Hemiptera; family Cicadellidae; genus Allygus; species Allygus modestus. The sequence continues at coordinate 59,246,202 of OY776112.1, read as the reverse complement.
AACGTATTGTCAATACCATGTGTTAGACTAACTTAGACTGGTCAGTTTATTTAGTACAGTCAAAATCCAAAATGTTTATGCTAAAATAATTTGAATAAGTGATTTTGTTATGTGATAAAATACAAATTGTCATTAATTATTTTCTTGAGGTATACTGCTGGACCGACCACCCTCTCCTACCGGCACCGGTGGGAGGGGTGGAAAAACTCTTTTGGGTCTAGGAGCGCCTAAACTTATAAGTAGATTATTTTAAGGTACTTACTTGGTAAATTAATTCCCAAAGTAGGGAATTTTTGTTACCAGTAGTGGGGAAACCACTCAAATTAATCTGGGAACTAGTGATGGGCGAAACGGCTATTTGCTGTGATCCGGTTCTTTCAGATCAGTTCAATGATCCGGGTCATGAACCGGGTCATTACATTCATTCGGATCGCGCGCGGTTCGCACTGATCTGTGATCTGTGAGCCGTTCTTGTAGTTCAAGTTAGTTCGAGCGACACACAGGAGCTCGTTTTTCAGTTATTTTTATTGGTATATAGAGTCGTTCAGCATTTTAAATTACAAGATTTAATTTTTAAGCGAGGTATTAATGTTAGCTTATTGAAAATTAATGGTTTCTTAACCCAGCCTAATCTATTGAAAAAAGAGTTAAGAAGGAACGCCTAACTAACTCATTTGGCATCATTTTCCAAGTTTGTCTGTTTGTTTTGGTTATTTGAGGTGAGTGTTTTGGCAGGTGAATTTAGTTATTTTAATTGGTTGTGCCTGTGAGTTTTAATGAAAAACACAAAAGCTGCAGTGATCTAAAACACCACCATTCATATTTCATGTCTAGCTACTACGCTAGAAAAACATTCCAATCAGTCTCAGATCAATGAAACAGCTCAGCTAAAGACGTTCAAAAAGCTCAAAAAACCCACAAGATCTGTTAAATGCTTGGGTCAGTTTTCAGATCAATGAACCGGCTCATTTCAGAAACGGGTCACGGTTCATCCAGTTCAATCTGTGATCTGGTTCGTTCATCATCGCTACTGGGAACTGGGTCTGGGAGTGGGAACGGGAACATTGAAAAAAGTGAAGTGTGAAGTGCAGTGTTGCCAGAAACCGGGTAATGACCCGGTTTTCGGGTATTTTGAAGGTCATGCGGGGATTTTGTGGGGATTAAGAAAAAACCGTGTAAAACCGGGGATTTTAGACTCGAGATGCGGGGATTTACCCGAAATATTGGGTATTATACATTTCCGTGTGACAATTGGTATAAATGACAATTTGAACGGTAAAGATTCAAGCAATTTAAACTCAAATAATTGAAACATAAACTACGTAACGTGCGTAAAGTCGTATAGTGCCAACTCGCTTCGCTCGCTGGGGGCTCTGCCCCCAGACCCCTGTGGGGGGCTTCCAATAATCCCCGTAAGTTTATTGTATTTTTAGACTGCTAAGCTTTTTTAAAGTTAAAGGATTGTTTTAACTAGTTGGTTAAAATGCAGAAATAGGGTATTGTTTGTGCATAGTGGGTAAAATGGCACCCCCACGAATAGGCTTCAATTTTTCCTGGGAAATTAATATGTGTTTAGGGTTACCATACGTCCTTTTTCCCCGGACATGTCCTCTTTTTGGATCATTCGAAAACGTCCGGGTGGATTTTTGAGAAACCCACTATTTGTCTGGGTTTTAACAAGCAGAAAACTGAATATCGGGAATTACATTAGTATCGAGTTATAATTAAGTCATACTTCGTCAAGGTTGTCATAACATTGTCAGTTTTTCGCCCAAAAGTCATTGCGTTGTTATAAAAATGTAATTTTAGCGAATTTCCCCTATAGGGAAGAAGCTATTACCGTAGGTCTCGTGGTAAGACTTAAGCCCAAGACCATGATAACTTTTTGTTTTGAGGTCCCAAGATGACAAAACCACTATTCGTTAAAATTTATATTATGTATGTGTGTGTGCGTGTCCGTGAAAGCGATAACTTGAGTAAAAAACGTCTGATTTTGATGAAATTTGGCTCAAATGTGTAAAATGACATTCATGACTTTTAAGTTCGAAAACCAGAAAAATCGGACCATGGGAAGGGGGGTTTATGGGGTTTTTAAATTTTTCAAAAATCAGTTTTTTGCATTTTTCACCCTAAAATCTTTTTAAAACTTAATTTTGGTTTTGACCATGTTATAGAGCTTAAAAAAACAAACAATATAGTATATTGAATTATTAACCTAGGTTAAGTGGTTGCGGAGAAAATCCAAAAAACCTACTCATAAAATCTCCCATGTTAATCTAATGGGAAAACAGTTTTTGGCTTTCCCTCAGTTTATTTCAATGTAAACTTCACATTTGCTTTTACCAATCAGTTCAGTTCCACAAAACAATCATTTTGGTGTTTAAATTTTAATTCTACGCCCAACCGTTGCAGAGATATTCAAAGTGCTAAACATAGTACACGTTGTCCAATGTTATCCTTAAGGAGAATAAATAAAATTTGATATCTCGATTATTTATGAATGTATGTTGATGAAACTTGGTATGTGGCCAATTGTTTGTGTTCCTTGTTTCAGCAAACCTACGTACTCATTATTAATGTTATTCTTATGGAGAATAATTAATAACCCCGTAGCAGCAAACCTGCGTACTCAGCGAATTTCCAATGCATATATATGTATCTTAATACCACATAAAGCCACATACCAAGTTTCATCAATATACATTCATAAATAAACGATTTATGACATTTAATTATTCTCCATGAGAATAGCATGGCGGCTGAGTATGCAGGTTTGCTGAAGCAAGGAACACAAAAAATGGGGTTTTATAGAAATATTAATATAACTCATGTAGGTAAATCCACATACCAAATTTCATTAATTTTTTTCTCATAATAACACATTACTTATTCTCCATAAGAATAACATGGGGCTGAGTACGCAGGTTTGCTGCTACGGGAGCCTTTGGCAAAAAATTGTTTTTTTGAGCAAATATCAATGGTCCACAACCAGATGAAGCCGTATACCAAGTTTCGTCAGTATGCGTTCATAAATAAGCAAAAATATATAAAAATTATAAATATATATTATATTTATTATATTATAAATATATACAATTTTTGTTTTCCTCCAAAAGAATAACATTAGACAACGTACTGTGTTTAGCACTTTCAATATCTCGGTAACCAATTGACGTAGAGAAATGATCAAAATACCAAATTTTGTGTTTTTTAAGCTGAATTGAATGGGAAAAAACTAAAATTTGACTATTTCCAACATTATATGAAAAAAATTAGAAAAACCCATTTTTGGGGTACAAAACCCCCCCAAAGATAGAGCCCCTTCGGACCCCTTCGAATAGAGCAATCTGGCTGGTTTTCGAACTTAAAGTCATAAATGTTGCTTTACACGTTTATACCAAATTTCATCAAAATCGGATAATTTTTACGAGAGTTATCGTGCTCACGGACACACACACACACACACACACACACATATATATATATACATATATATATATATATATATACACATATATACAGTTTCGAACGAATGGTGTTTTTGGGGTCTGGGGACCTCAAAACGAAAAGTTATCATGGTCCCGGGCCTAGGTCTTACCATGCCGACCACGGTAATAGCTTCTTCCCTATAGGTAAAATTCGCTAAAATCGCTTATATGTGAATATATTTGTATGAAACTTGGTATGCGGATTTATGTGGTATTAAGACATATACATGCATTGGAAATTCGCTTTGTATGCAGGTTTGTTGTGACGGGGGTATTTAGTTCTAACTCAATGCAATCAGGTCATCAGGTGTTATACGTTGTTTACCTTATGACTTCGTGATACATTTATCGTTGATGTCGTTTGCATATCATCTTGCTGAGTCCTGAGTGAGGTTATGCGGTTACCTGGGAAGTTATGCATTCGGCAGATCGTTTGATATTCGCAAAATTAAGTTAATTATTTGCAATGCCTAGAAGAAAATATTCTTTTTATGAAATTGGCAGCTTATATAAAGCCCCCAAACATTAATTTTATGATTTGATAATATATCAAAACACGTAGGTTTAAATTAAAAAAATCTAGTTATTGTAAATATCCGACTTTCAACATTAACCTGTTATACATTAGCATTAACTACCCCTCCGGTGTTATAAATTCCCTATTTATCAATCTGCCTGTCGCCGTATGAAATAAGGAAGGCCTGAGGTCTAGTGTGTCCTCTTTTTTTGTCCAGAGAATATGGTAACCCTATTTGTGTTGCTTACTCCTATATTATTATCAAGCTCGTTGTTTATTGAGCATTAAAATGCTCGACCTAATCGGGAACACTGCTAGACGAGGGAGATGATAGGGTGAAATCAAATTACCAAACAGGGCCGGATTTACTAGCTGTTGGTCCCCAAGTGCAACTAGTGGTGCGGGCCCCTCCCTAAGTGTGCGACGATGCATAGACCTGGTCTTGTGCCCTAATCTATCCTACTCAACCAAGTTATTATATATAGAGGTTTCGTCTTGTATAAAAAAGTGTAGCCTACATGGCCGACCGCCACTTTACCCCTCTGCCACTCTGCTCCCATGGCAACCAATAAAATCCTCTCTTCATAGGTTATATGTACTGACATAACATTCTTGGCAAGAAATAACTCGATTAATTTCTTAATTACAGTGGCGATCAGCATTAGGAAACGTTTTTACCTCCGACGATACCTCTAGATAACTCGTTGATCGGACTATTTAATCCGGTTAACTTTTGTTCATCTGCAGCCGGCATCCACTTGAAAACAAACATATATGATGAAAACAACCTGAAAATATTAATCTATGATTAAGTATTAAAAAATAATCAAATGCCAGTTAACTGAAACAAAATATTTTATTCTAGATTATTTTTGTTCACATACTTGGTTTGGCATTAATTATAGTTAATATAACTCTGAGCAGTGACCAGTGTACCAACTTAAGGATTTTTTTTATTGGAGGGTGGAAATGCTTTCGCGCTTTCGCACACACCCGCCCTCACAGGGGTAGTGTGGGCTCCTCCAAGAGAACACTAAACCCCCTCCCACCACCAAAATGGATGTCTAGGTTAACATAAGTGCTGAGGGTACTAAAACTGTCATCGTTGTTAATTTTTGGGTAATTATCTGGCAACTTACAAGCAATTTCCCGGTTTTCGGGTATTTGAAGCCGACGCGGGGATTTTGCGGGGATTAAAACAAAATGACCGGGTAAAGGCGGGGATTTTATAGGGGGTTTGCGGGTAAAATGGTAAACCTAGTCTGGCAACACTGGTGAAGTGTCGACTAGTTGAGTAAGTTGACTGTTGACGGATAAACGTTAAACGTCAAACGAGACAAATCGTCAAATCTACTCAGCGGGCAACGGACGAAAACGGAAACGAAAAGTTGAAGTTGAGAAGTCAAGTAAGTGTCATTTTTTATTTGTCATTAGTGAATTTCCTTTGGAAAGTGAACTATTAGCATGACCCGCACGGTGAAACTTAAGCCCGGGACCACCATAGAAGTTCCTAACGCGACCCCCTGAACACGTTTTGGGGGGTCGTTCAAAATGTTATATATAGACATATATATATATGTTTTTGCACTCTATCAGTCGCCGCATTTTTTGCCCGATTAACTTCAAATTTGGTAGGGACGTTCCTTTCTGTAATCAATTGGACAAGTTTGTTGGGTGAAACAATTGGAAAGCTCTAAACCCTTTTTTGGGGGTTAATCTTTCAAATTTCGAGTTTTTGTGCCCTAAAAGGGTCAGAAAAGTCCCGGATGTACAATTAATGCATGTAAAAAGATGGGAATTAGTGTGGTGAAAGTTTTAAGCCCTCTCTTGTCATTCTAGCCTAAATATTTACCGAGTTATTAAAGAAAATGTATTTCGACTAAACACAGTACGTTGTCTTATGGGGGTTTTACACTAGAAAAGCCTGTTATTCCTTTGTTAGAGTACTTTTATCATCTCAGCAACCTCACGCCCACTTTCAAGCCTGACTGGACTTTCTCCTAACATTACAATGCGCAAAATTGTTTTCCCAGCTTTGCAGATAAATGAAACCAGCAGCATCAGAATAGCTAAAAAATCAGTGATTTCAGATTTCAATAAAAATTGGAATACATGTATGTTTTTACACTGATTTTGAGTTTTAAAAGTTTTTACGTGGAAATTCACTTCCCTCACGTCAGCGTGCTGCGAGCGAACTCGTTTTATAATCTGAGTTAGTTTAGTTTGAGAGTTGGCAGTCTTTAGCAATTTATTGTCGCCACCAAGAATTCTTGTTTTGTTTTATCTTAGTTTGTTAGGCCTACTCATTATCAGCATCTTCTTGCTGATGCTGTTGGTTTTTGGTTATTGGTTATTTACAAACTTGATTCAACAAGTGAGAAGTGAGTAAAACTTAAATTTGTTATACAAAACCACCATAATCTGCAATATATAGCCTCTTGAAGCTATTTATTTTCTGTGAATGTTAGGTCTAATTACTGCATTAAAAAACAACAAGGTCTATGATAGACCTACTTAAAAGTTAGTGAAAGTAAAATACATGATAATCTCATAATAATTTACCTCTAGCAGCAAAACCTGCATACTCAGTGAATTTCCAATTCATATATATATTTAAAATCCACATAAAGCCACTTATCAAGTTTTCATGGATAGGTATATATTCACAAATGAGGGATATATTGGCCTTTATATAAAATTTTATTTATTCTCCATAAGAATAAAATGAGGCCTTAGTACTCAGGTTTGCTGCGACAAAGAACAGAAAATATTAGGTTGTTATGCAAATATCAACAGACCACAACAAGGTGAAGCCACATACCAAATTTAATTTGTATCCATTAATATAGGGGTGTACGATGCATCAAAAAGCCTCAAAATTTTGATTAGATTCTTCGACTTGACACTGTAGTACTTGAAATAGCGATGCATCGAAAGTGTTCGATGCCTTCGTATACCCTCGCCGTTAACCTGCGCTAAGTTTACATAGGGCACATGGAGTGTTTGGGCCGGTGACAAAAAATCTTACCTTGGAGATAAGGAAGGGAGAGGGACGGGAGGGGAGGGGTGGGGTGGGGTGCAGTTGAAAGCAATAAATCAGTCGGCTGACAAACATTAATTCCTTGATTCATTATCTTACAACCATGGTTTTCCCCATTATGAATTTATAATAAACAGTTTTTAAATAAACAGTGAGTTATTTGAGTAACGTTATACCTTCACAAAACTATTCCCAGGGTGGGTAAAATAGTATATTGTCAAAAATACGTTAGTTTTACTGGCATGGTACGATTGGGGTAGACTTTCATAAACGGAACGATTTAAAGAACCGAATAAAATTGTTCGATATGGTATATTGATTAGGTCGATATGTTTATCGATTGCAAAATACAGGGTGTTTATAAAAGAACTCCTCGGTTTTAAGCGTTTATGTTACAGCATTATACATTAAAAACAATTTAAATACTTATATATTATGAAAGAGTACCTTCTTAAGTTTTTTTGGTATTCAGTATATTTCAATATGTGCTCCATTCGTTGCTCTCGTCACGTCCAAACGATAATCGATCTCTTCCCATGTACTCAGTAGCATTTCGGGTGTGATGGCTTCTATGGCTGCGATGATCCTCTCCCTCAGATGTCCAATGTCACGAATTTTCTGAGAGTACACAGTGTTCTTAACATGCCCCCCATATAAAAAAGTCTAGTGGAGTCATATCTGGGCTTCTGGGTGACCATACGATCGGCCCGCGTCGTCCGATCCACCTGTTTGGAAAACGCAAGGCTAATGCATACGGACACGGTTGCTGTAGTGCAGTGGGGCGCTGTCTTGCTGGAAGAAAATCAATCCTTTTTCTTTTTTGATATCATCTATCTGATATTAAATGTCCCCAATAATTGTTCTTTCTGTAAAGATGAATGGGCCGACAATACGGTCGTGCATCGTCCGCACCAAACATTGACTTTGGGGGAGTCACGTTGATGTTCAATAAATTCATGCGGTGGCTCAGACCTCCATATCCTACAGTTGTATCGATTTACTGGCCCACTAACGTGGAAAGTTACTTCATCTGAAAACATAACGCTTTCCAGAAAAATTTCATTTTTTTCAATGTTGTTGAGGATTAGGGATGCAAACTTGACTCTTTTCATTGTCATTCGGTTTGATTTCATGTAAAAGTTGTATCTTGTATGTGCGGGCCAAGGTCATCCAGGGATGCCAACTGCCAACCTAATATCCCCGCTATAAAACATAACAATGTAGCGAACACAATTGTGAAAACCGCATGCTTTTCTGAAGTTCTGTTATTTAATTATGATTTTTTGAAACCAAGGAGTTCTTTTATAAACACCCTGTATAGCCTAGCTTGTATAGCCTAGCCTGTATGTTAATTATTATGTCATGTTTGTTTTTCAATTAAACCAAATAAAAATGAAATGAACAAACATGACAATGACATGACATGATAATGTTAATCCTGGCAATATATGTTTAAATAATAGTGGAATTAACGTTTGTTACCTGGACAACTTTCAAGACACCTAGGGCCTAAACTGAAACATAGCATAACCTAAATAATCAAAATCATAACCGGATGACCTAAATAATCGATATACCGTATCGAACAATTTCATTCGGTTTTATATACATCGTTCCGCTTATGAAAGTCTGCCCTACGATAGTGGTACCTATTTTACAATCTGGCAAAACTGTCTACATCGTAACTCGTTATTTAACTTTGGCGCTCGTTTGTATTCGTCCGTCCTTTGAAACTTAAGTAAATACAATTAAGTTTAGGTTATGCGTTTTTATTGCAAAAGTTTTTGAAATGATGGATCAAGATAGGATTGAATAAGAATTAACTTAATTGATCAAATCAGAAAATTATAGGCCTAACTAGACTTTGGCCAGTATGGTAGATCATCCATGTTGGTCATCAAAATTGGTGTACGGTATAGGCTATGTTTTAATCATTGAAAAAATGTCGCATTGCATCAAATCAAATTGCATCGATTGATACCAAAGATGATATCAAAGTTACAATCAAATCAAGTGGTCAATTTAAAAGAGTAGGTACTCTTGGCAATAACACATCTTGATAAATCGTGTTCTGTGGGATGCAGATGTAACTTGATTTCCAGCAAGGGATTGACCCGTAAAGCGGATTGAGGTAAAAAGTGGTTGGATAAGAGGGGAGGTGCTGTATAAGTTAAGTAGGTTTAATAATATTGGTTACTTAGAGGGAACTTTGATTAGAATAGTAAATTGGGTTTTGATTAATTCAAGATTGTTGTATTCATAATGACAGTGCTATAATTATTAATCCTTTCAGTGTTAAGCTTCTGAATGGAGTAGTGGAATCTGTTATGTTTTGTTGATTTTCTAACAATATCTTAAATGCTTGAACAGTTACAATTTAAAAAAAAAAAAAAAAACTCGCTTCCGGTGGACGCATACTGTAAAGGATACGTAAAAAGTAGCAAAACACTTGATCAGATCAGCAAATCAGAAATAATCCACCCATCCCGTCAGCATGAACCCGAGCCATCCACCGTTTGCTTAAGGTCCGCCCTCCCATTCAACTCTGCCTCAGACAGGTTTGCCGTTATGCAAATGGTTTGTTGCCTCCATGAGTTGCACATAAAAACCACCGACTGTGACAGGATTCGAACCCTTGATCCAAGTATTACCCCCCGGCCGGGAAGGTAGTGCCTTAGACCGCACAGCCACTGATCAGACTAGCAGACTGTATCGCACTAGGTGGTATTAAGGGCCTAGGCGCTGGATGAGATAGTTAATTTTGTGTCTACGAGGTTTCACCACATGTCAGGCACAGACTGCAGACTGAGCTCGTAACGGTACAATCGCTTTTGCAGTAGTTACAAATATTTATTGGTGCAGATTCAAAAGCCGATATATCAGTCCATTGCACTAAAAGGGTTTTAATAACTAGTGCTAACTGGTGTCTTGACAACCACTCGCTTTTGTATTTACCAAAGACAATATAGGTACGGTAGGTTAATTGTGGGCATTCCCAAATCGTGTAAAATGTGATTCATTTTAAATCCTGACGTTTTAAATGACATCCTAACTGAAGAGTATCATCATACTAAACTGTAATTTAATAGCAAAACATTTCTTTCATCCATTTTTCTTCATCAAATTTATTTTTCCAGAATGAAGCCTATGCTGCTGTGCCTGGTTCTGCTGTCGATAGCAAGCTGCGCCTGGAGCGCCCGCATCCTGGCAGTGCTGCCTGTGCCGGGCAAGAGCCACTTCATCTACACCAACGCGGTGATGACAGCTCTCGCCAGCCGAGGCCACCATGTTACTGTCTACAGTCCCTTTGCTCCGGACAAGCCTACTCCTAATATAAAATATGTCGAGATACACACTGCATTCGAAAAACATATGAAAGGTAACTATCAAACACAAGACGCCAATTCATGACTAAAAAATTCAGTTCATTTTGAGTTCTAGCAATAATTATTTTAAAAGCTAATAAAGCTAAAAGAGTTTTATTTCAATGCCAGTTTTTACTATTGGGGTGTCAAGTTAAAGAGATTTTACTCTATATTAGGCTAAAGGAGTTGGTTTTCCCCTTGTTCCTCACATTAGGCTAGTGCACACTGGCCTTCTTCAAAGTTCCGGTTTTCATGTTATTCTCACTCAAAAAAGATTTTATTCTGTGACGAGGTGTTACATTTTTTGTTTATTTAGTCATCGCACAATTACATATGCCTACCTAAAGTTTTTGATTGTCGGGTTTTGGTTATAAATTCAAATGAATATTTCAGGATTTGTATGATTTATATCATGTACCATTGCTAAAGTACCGTAAATGACTTTACTGAGTAAAATGTAGCAATTTTCTATTGGTTAGTTACCTACCTATAATGTTTTAGCCACACATACATATTTAGATACGTTAAGCCTCGCTTACTGAATAGATATAGCCTACTAATTCATATTTGATTTTTCCAGATAATTGGTCCTTCGAACAGTTTAAACAATTTACTACCCAAGACACGTTCATTGGGAAAGGCGCTTTTGTGATATGGAACTTGGGATATGCCATTTGCGAGGAAGTACTCAGACACGACGAGATCAAGAAACTCCTGGCATCGGGGGAAAAGTTTGACCTGGTGGTTTCTGAAGCTCTGTTCGGCGAGGAGTCTTTGCTGGTTTTCGGCCACTTTTTCAAAGCACCGACTGTAAATCTGAATGGATTTGGACCATGGAGCGTTATGAACAGTGTTCACGGAAATGATCTTCAACTGGCTCACTACCCTGAACCTATCAACTTTGCGCTGACCAACAAAATGAACTTTGTAGAAAGATTCACAAATGCACTCACTGTGGCTACTACGTTAGGCTTTTACTATTTGGATCATCTGCCGAAACACGATGCCATCATCCAGAGAGTGTTCAATGACCCCAAGATCCCCTCCCTGCGAGACATGGTGACGAATATCTCCGTCTCGTTAGCCAACTACCACCCGACTGTCGGATACGCTCTCTCGGTGCCCAGCAACATAGTTCCCATCGGAGGAGTCCATGTCGCTGACAAACTGGAGCCCCTCCCCAAGGTAACCAAGCTGATGTATTTGTATTCAATTACTATTTTAATAAAAATATGTTTATTTAGTCAGGGTAACTCTAAGGTTTTTAACTTCTGCAAATCGGAATAAGTCACAGCAAAAATACTGTAACACGATTATAAAAGTAAAAATAACTGTTTTCGGTGAATGGTTATTTTTTTCTGCCCCAAAAAAAACAATTTGGGGGGCAAGTTCCAATAATTTACCACCTGGAGAAAATAAATCAAAATGTAACTCTTATCTAACTGAAAGAATATTTCATAGTACGTATGGATGAATTTTCTGATGATCAAAATCACTATTGAAGTTTATATATTTTCAAGAAACCATAATAATAGGAGAACTCTACAGCAAGAAGAAAAAATGTTATTTACAATGCCAAAAATTACCATATCTTGTTTTAAGTAACCATTTGTAATGCAGATTGAAAAATCAGCAATAACATTTATTTATTTAAAACTCTATTGAGAGACTATTTATTCGAGATTGTAACAAGACTTAGAGAAACACATGCAGGCTTATATCCAGTAGTTTTCCTTTTTTAAATTAAGAAATTTTAAATTTGTTAACAATATAGGCCTTATGTTTATTTAGGTTTTTTTAGTGTTGGTATTAGTGGGTGAATTTGCCTATAATTTTGTACATATAAACCAATCCTGATGACCCTAGTTGCTCTGGAAAGATTCGTGGAGAGTGAAAAACATGTTTTCCTACAATCGTGCCTCAAGTGTTTCCTTACGATCTAAAATCATAATATAAAACAGCTATTTTCTCTTTAGTAGGGCACCCCTGTGCCTTACTTTTCCCCTCGCTGAAGTAGTAATAAACAGCTGATTGATTATTGCTTTGGACCAAGATAATAAAGGCATAAAGACCTTTAGTGAATAAAGGCATAACCTCAATCTCGTGAATTCAGCCCAAATGGATGAAAATGGATTTTTATATGTTTGGTGATATCCAAAATTGCAGTTGTAGGATAATTGTTATATGTGTTTTGAGTGAAAAGTTTATTTATCGCTTTAGGAAAATGACTGCGCTCTGCGACGCGCGGTAACACTTTTCTCTCAAGCGACAAAGACCTACTTTGCTCTCTTTATTTATAAATAACTATTTTATAATGTATTCTGTGGAGAAACTGGTGAACTTTTATAACTAATTTTGTTAAGTTTTACTGTGTTAAGTTTTTTATTGTGTTGTAATGCCTTAGTTGGAACAATTTTTACATAAACACAATTCCATAATCCGTTTTTAAATATCATTTTTGGTTTTTGAGAAATTGGCACTTTTTTTATAAAGAATAAAAGCGATAATAGTACTTCATATCCGAGAACTTTGTTTCAAGTTTTGTAGCTCCATCTTTAAAATTTAAAAAATTACAAAGCTTTCCTAGGTCTTTTTTAACACCCTGCATATATAGTTAGCGGATAATAACAGGTAAATACACCTAGTAATACTCAGAACATACTAACTAGGCCCTACCTCTATTAAGTACTAAATAGTCCACCATTTTGAATAGAAACAATAAATCGACTTCAAGGTCTTTGTGTGAAACAGTTATCCTGGTTACAAGACAGCCGTATACTCATATGTTCTGATGTTTGTGATATAACTGATGAACATACGATACATGTTAGTAGCACGATAATCAAATCAATTATTCTTACAGATTAGCATGGGAACTAGCCCCAAGTAGTCATCATTTAAAAGAAAATAATGTAAATAATTCAACTACACTGACTGACCCAAGTTTTCATAATTTGTTTATGTAGATAATACAGAATTAAGTAAATAATGTATTCTTATGGATTATTAACAAAATAACTAGAAAATGAAATATTAAGACTTAACTATGTTAAATTTTACCTTTGAAATGTATTGTAAGTATTTATAAACATAAAAAACAGAGAATTGTTAAGCTGGTCTACTGATTAAATAAAATAAGAATCCCAAAGATATTATCACCAATATATTGCATAGATTAACGAGTGAATCACACACTAATGGCTAAAGATTTGCTCTCCAGTGTTGTAGTTACGGATTATTTTTTCCTTGAGATTCCAAGGGCCACTTGGTTCAAGGCAATGCCATTCTATTTTCACTGTTTGTGTCAACAATGACAGAATGACTGGCAAGTTCACTATTGGAATAACCCACCAGTGGCTGGTGTGAATCGTTTCCTTATCTTGTTTTCAGTTTTGTAGATAGGATAAATATTGAGTAACGGCTCTAGTTTTCAGTATTAACTAATATTCTGAATCTTACTAATTTTTTGAATGTAATTTACGCATCACAAAAGAAATTCATTAGTATATCAGTTCAAATTGTGATGTAATTTTGTTTGGAGGCCACGATGCAGAACAGGTAATGTATTGTCAGTTTTTCATTTGTTCGTATATATAAATGTTGTGTTAGTGTATTGTATTCGATTTTTTGTATATATATTTGTTATCTTTCTGTGAGTCAAATTAAATTGTAAAGAAAAATATTTAAAAAAATGTAGGTTAGTTAGGTGTGATATAAATTTTGTGTTAGTGTATTGTATTTGATTTTTTGTTATCTTTGTGTTAGTGTAAATTAGAATGTAAAAGAAAAATCAAAAAAATCCAAAAAAAAAAAATGTAGGTTAGTTAGGTGTAAGAGTTTGATATTTAGATGTAAGTAGGGTTCACTTGATAACGGGAGGAGTTTCCTTACCTCCCGAAACGTAGTGTAGTTTTAAACACTAGAAGCGATAGGTAAAGTCCAAATAAATAAAAAAATAAATTCAAATCCATCGCTATTATGAGTTTCAAAAATACAGTTGATTCACGGTTTGGACCCGGAACCAGACAAAAAATCAGAAAATTAGAAAAACTTAAGATTAAACTTACTAAAGAAAATAATCATGTCACGTATTTGACCAAATGTAAAAAAGAAGGACTCGTTCCCAAAGGTCTCATATTAAAATCTCCTTACTACAGCCACAGAGCGAAAAAGATTTTATCAACAGCCAGCCGAAAACTAATGAAAGATAGGCTTAATTTTCATTTGAGCAACAAAGAAAAACTCAAAACTCAAGTAAACGTAGAAACAGAAAAATTGTTTGAGTTAATAGGTCCAGAGTTTGAAAACATCTTAAAAAACTTAAACAAATCTGCTGATAGGCACAGTGAATCCATCAAACAATCACAAATAAAGAAGCTAAATCACTTGAAAGCAATGGACAGTAGGGCGAGAGAAGGTTTGAACACGCCGGGTTTAGTGGCGCAAGTGGAAAATTCCATGAATTCCGCAACGCCCCAAGCGGTCGTCAACCTCTCGGACAAAACACTGACTCACGACGAAATAGAACTACTTTCTAAAGGTCTAAATTTTGCTGTAGCTCCTAAAGCCGTAAACGTACTTGATTTCATTACTGGTATTGAATCGGCGACACCCCAGCTCCCTGAGGATGTAGCTGATCAATTCAGAAGTGAGGCCAGTGCGGCACTTAAAAATATAAAACCAGTGAAACCAAACATAACAAGAAATGAAAAAGAGGCCTTAAATGCTTTAAAAAAGGAAGAAACCCTAAAGATTTTACCAGCCGACAAAGGAAATGCAACTGTGCTAATAAATAAAGTTGATTATTCACATAAAATTCAGGATGTTCTTAAAGCTGGAAAATACACACTACTAAAGAAGGACCCAACTAAAAGTTATGAAAATAAAATCGAAAAGACTCTCAGAAAACACAAAGAATTTTTTACAGACGCACAGCGCAAACGACTTACACCACACCACTCAAAAACTCCTCACATGTATGGGCTACCAAAAATACACAAAGAAGGTGTTCCTCTGAGACCCATTGTTAGTTCAAGAGACTCCCCAAGTAGAGAACTATGTAGATTTCTCCTGCCCATACTCAAACCTTTATCAGGAAATACTGATTCACATGTAACAAACACAAAGCATTTTGTAGAAATCGTAAAAGACATGCAAATTTCAGACGAGGACATGTTAGTTAGTTTTGATGTTGAAAGTCTTTTCACTAATATCCCCGTAAACCAAACACTAGAAATCATTGAAAAACGGTTACTCAATGACCAAAACTTAAACACAAGAACCAAAATCCCAGTAAATGTAATTATGGATTTGCTTAAATTATGTACTGAGTCAAATTATTTTGAGTTGGAGGGCCAAATATTCCGCCAGGATGAGGGAATGGCAATGGGATCGCCTTTGTCACCAATATTTGCCAACATATTTATGGAAGAATTCGAACAGAAAGCTATTGCGTCTGCTTGTTTTCAACCGAAAGTGTGGCTGAGGTACGTTGACGATGTCTTTGCAGTCTGGAATCATGGCGATAAAAAGTTAGACGAGTTTACTAAGCATTTAAATAAAGTTTCACCAACAATTAAACTCACAACAGAAAAAGAACAAGACAAAAAACTAGCATTTTTGGATGTAAATGTAGTTAAAGATGGAAACGCCCTTAAAACAGAAATTTTTAGAAAGAAAACACACACAGGTCGATACCTCAATTACAAATCAAACCACTGTGAATCAGTCAAAGAATCAGTAGCTTATTCTCTTTTCGACAGGGCCAAATCAGTTTGTTGTGAAAAGAAAACTTTAGACGCGGAGCACAATAAAATTTCACAAGAGTTACAAAAGAATGGTTATCCTCAAAAAATAATTAGCAGATGCAAAAAGGAAAGGGGGACAAAGCCAAACACTGTTCCAAATGTGGATAAACCAACAGCTTTCATAAGCATCCCATATGTCCCAAAACTGTCGGAAAAAATAAGGCGAGTTGCCAGAAAATATAAGATCTTAACAGCTTTTAAATCGTCAAACACTCTGAGACAGCAACTAACTAAAGTAAAACCGAAAAATGAAGAACAAGCCTCAAAAAACTGTATCTACAGCATCAAATGTGAATGTGAGGGTGAATATATAGGGGAAACTAAAAGGCCGCTAAAAGTTCGTATAAACGAACATAAAAGAAACACAAAAAATGGCGAAACAGTAAAATCTAAATTGGCAAAACACGCCTGGGAAAATGATCATAAATTTAGTTGGGAAGAGGCAAAAATTATACATCATGAGTCTCACTATTATAAAAGAAAGTTTGTTGAAGGGGCATTAATTAAATTACATGAAAATCCAATAAGTCAGAGTAGTATTGATGTCAGGCCACTATGGATTCCCTTAATTAAAAACCATTTCAGTCAAAAATCACCCCGCAAACACACGCCAGTTCCTTGTGTTACAGTTGCTCCTGCGTCTAGAGTCCATCCAATGCGGCTACGACACATGCGTCCGTGATCGCCCTTGGAGGAAACACGGCCACCTGATTGCATGACCAGTTCCCAATGCTCACCTTGGAGGCATGCGGTAATCTCTATGAGAATATCGTACTGGTGCCCGTGTAGCATTCTAGGAGGAATCGTGCAGTTTTTGGTTTCCGTGTCATGTTCCCGTCGACAAAGACGGTGGGTAGCCACAGCTGTGTCGTCACGTGCCCCTGTCGGTAGGTGGGGGTAACGGCTCTCCCCCCTCCACTGCCGCTAGCCACTAGTCTAGTGTGCGATTTGGTTGTGGATGGACGTGAGCCCGTTTCCCGTGTTTGCCCGTCAGCTTGGAGGCCACGATGCAGAACAGGTAATGTATTGTCAGTTTTTCATTTGTTCGTATATATAAATGTTGTGTTAGTGTATTGTATTCGATTTTTTGTATATATATTTGTTATCTTTCTGTGAGTCAAATTAAATTGTAAAGAAAAATATTTAAAAAAATGTAGGTTAGTTAGGTGTGATATAAATTTTGTGTTAGTGTATTGTATTTGATTTTTTGTTATCTTTGTGTTAGTGTAAATTAGAATGTAAAAGAAAAATCAAAAAAATCCAAAAAAAAAAAAATGTAGGTTAGTTAGGTGTAAGAGTTTGATATTTAGATGTAAGTAGGGTTCACTTGATAACGGGAGGAGTTTCCTTACCTCCCGAAACGTAGTGTAGTTTTAAACACTAGAAGCGATAGGTAAAGTCCAAATAAATCAAAAAATAAATTCAAATCCATCGCTATTATGAGTTTCAAAAATACAGTAATTTTGTTGTTATTTACGAGCATTCATCATACTTCATACCACTATAGAATGTATAATTGTAGCATTTTTATAAGAAGTTTAAACTCAATATTTTAAAATACTATACTGGGTGTCCCAAAATTAACTTAACAACTTTCTCGGAGTGTAGGCCTAAACATAAATAACCTAATAACCACATATATAGAAAATGTATTTTAAAGTAAATTTTGTGTAACCTTTTGGCCAAAGTCTGTTGTCAGAGTTTTCAGGTCGCACTAGCTTCTCTAACATGACTTTTCGACTACTTATGTAGCCAGGACCGATGATGTGAAAGCTATCTTCATTCTTAATTTAGTTCTTGAATATTGGAGTCTTTAGACTTAAAAACTTAGTCTTTAACAGAGACCCATATGAAATCCCATGGTTTTGATAGACCATATCCCCGGGGGGGGATATGGTCTGAAGCTGTGTTCGATTGGTTAGATTCAAGTAGTTTTATTCTTAGCTCTAAAACTAAATTTATGACTTTCAGTTTGTGAAATAAAATTACATTTGACAACCACCTTATATATAAATGCTCAAACTGCCTTGAAACAGATTATGTAATGTTAACTGTCTGAAAATATAACAGGTGTCTGTTATAAAGTATTTAGGAGTTATTTATGATTGTAAATTAAAATGGGAATTTCATTTGGAAAATCTGAAAAAATCGCTTTTGCTGATGGCTAGGAAGATATTTTTACTAAGTTCATTTTTTCGATTGATATTTAAAAAAATGTGTGTACCTATTTTGGTTTAATAGCTTCTAAAATTCAATGTGGAATCGTGTGATGGGGCTATACTTATTCAAATTTATTAAAACCAGTTGTAAATATACAAAAGAGAATAGTTGTTGCATGCTAAAAAAACTATGATGGAACCTTCTTTTCCTCTTTTTAAATCTTTAAATCTTCCCTTAAAACACTTACACGTTTTTAGAGTAGTAAGCGCTTTTTCCATTAAATCTCACAAATCGATTTCAATAGAAAGATGTTATGAATTAAGGCACCAACGTTCTAACTCATTCTTTATACCATTGCCTAGGTTAGAATTTTGTAGTCATTCTTTCGAATACATTGGTCCAACTTTGTTCAGTAAAATACCAAATCACATAAGGATTTGTTTTAGTTTAAAGAAGTTTAAAAAATTAATAATTAGTTGGCTATTTGATATTCCAAATAAATATTCCGTTTGATTTTAATGTTTAAGTACTTGTAACGCTTTGGCCAAGTAAGTTTAGTTTGTTAAAATTGTTCGATATTATGTCATTATATCTAATATTGTTTATTATTTGCAGGCTATATGTTTCTGTATTAAGAGTCTTCATTACCTTCCGAAAAACGTTAAAAACATGACTTTGTATTCGTCTGTTTCGGACGCCATTTTTAAAGTGTGGATTAAAAAAAAACTTTTATGATAAATAAAGCTTGGTTCTATGTACCTAATACCTGATATGTCTAACAATATCAATTTTAGTATTTAAAAAAAGTATCAAATAATGAGGTAATTTCAAACGTTATTGATGGACTTCCACAGAAATTTTCAAAATTCCACGGATACAGGAGCTTCATCTAATCAATTGCCAAATTCAAAACAATCCGTTTCAAAATGGTGCCAGAAACAGGGTACAACAAAACCATGTTTTGCCCAAAAAATGCGGCGGTTGACAGCAGCTATTGTGTTACTAGCCTTTCACAAAATTTGGGCGAGTTGGCAGGAGCCGCGCTGCCGCGTCTCAACACACTCGCTCATACGTGCGCGCACTTCCTGCCGACGCCGCGGATGTATACATTTGCCAAGCGGGGGAAATCCGCAGCATTGTGATTTTCCGAAACTCAAGATAGTCTGCAACAGCTGTCTGCACATGCGCCCGGGTTACCTGTTGGACGCATGGAATAACACAATTCAATGCAAAGAATTGGGGTTAGCTCGTTTGCGTGTTGCGTTGAGATTGAGGGTCGCTTTCCCCAAATGAGGTTTAAGTTAAAACTGGTTTAAATGTAAACGGGGGTTAAACTCAAGACCGCTCTCCCAACTGCTCAGTTGCTTTGGTTTAGTTTATCCTTGTAGGTAACAGGGTTGGCACGACTGATTTGCCATTTCGGCTGCAGTTTTGCCAACGAGATTAATCGTGGAGTTCTCGTCAGGGATGAAAAGTGAAGCCTGCAAGGTGACAACCATTTTTAACGAATTTCCCCTATAGGGAAGATGCTATTACCTTAGGTCTCATGGTAAGACTTAAGCCCGAGACCATGATAACGTTTTGAGGTCCACAGATGCCAAAAACGCTATTCGTTCAAATTTATGTTACTACAAAATTTTTAATAGAACTATCCGGAACTAACGTTTTACATAGTTCTAAACCCAATTTAAGGTATGGTTAGGCTAGCGCGGAGTTAGCCCGCCCCAAGGCCACAAAAATGGTTTTTTACAATTAAATAGTGTATGATGATGGAACTAATAATCACTTTGACGGAACTACCGGAAACTAACACAGAACTACAATGTTTTACACTTTTAACCCGATTTCAGAGTATGGGTAGTCTAGCTTGAAATTATCCCGCCCCAAGGTCAAAAACATGGTTTTTGCTAGTTAAATAGTGTAAGATGTTAGAACTAACAAATATATTGATGGAACTATCGGGAATTAACAAAGAAATAACGACTGATACCGTTTTAAAACCATTTTAGGATATGGGTAGGCTAGCGGAAAGTTAGTCCGCCCCAAGTTTTATAGATACTTTTGTCAATTACAATTCCATGGTTGACCATGGAACTAACGAAATTGTTCACGGAACTATCCGGTACTAACATGGAACTAACACTTGATCCAGTTTTAAACTCATTTTAGGATATGGGTAGGCTAGCGTGAAGTTGGCCTACCCATTACGTTTTTTAATTTAGTTCCCTAAATTTGCGAAATTAACAACAATTATTATGTAACTATTGGGAACTAAAAAGGAACTAACAAATGGAATTAAAAATTGTGGGTTGGCTGTTTTGGGTAGGCCAACTTCACAGACCTTATCTTTACCCTGCCTGATACAGTAGCTCCGCGCCGGCGCCGAGTCCGCGTGGACACGGCCGTGCGTGTGTAGCGACGGTAACAATGACAATGTTTTCAGAATGGTATGAACATTGACCCCGCACCACTATCAGCCCCACGCCACCCACCATCTAGGCTCCCCCCCTCAGATCTCAAATTGGGCAAAGGTAGTAAAGACTCTTAAGATAGTTAGCACTTTTTATTTATTGTCATTATTGTTACTTATGTTAATTTAAATTTTGTAATGCACCGGCCTGCCTCCCTTTCTTATTAATATGATGGTCACCCTGACACAGGTTCGCCTTTGGGGGACGGGACCTAATTTATATTCAGGTACTTTGTTTATTTATTCATTTTTGTACTTAATTTTTTGTTGTTAGGTTAAGACTATGTTGAATCAGTTTTGTTTATTTATGTGTCATTTATTTCTGTAATAAGTGAATTCCTTGTTATGTTATGTGCTTGAATAGAAATAAATTCTTTCTTTCTTCTGTGTGTGTTTGATAGTGCCTGTTTTATTGAAGGCAATGTTTTAAGGTTAAAAAGTTTTTGAGGAAAAATAATACATCAGTTTATCTTCGCAAATCATCTTATTAAAAAAGGTGATATTTATGAGCAGGCTACCGGCAAAACTAATTTGTCTTAAATTATGGTTTATGTGTTATTTGAAAGCCCTTAACATTTAATTGTGCTTTTTGGGGGTTTGGAAAACATCCACCTTCAGGGCTCTGTCTCCAAGGCTTTCAACGATCCAATGTTAATCTTAAGGAAATCAATTTAATCAAAAATTTAACAAAAGCTGTAACTAACTAAACACAGTAAAGAAACAAGAACATCGTTTCAAGCTAACTGTTGTTAAATTAGCTTTAGTTTTAATGAAAGAGAAAACTAATTCTCAAATATTTTTACAGGATATAAAGGATTTTCTAGACAGTGGCAAGAACGCAGTGATCTACTTCAGCCTGGGAACAGTAATCCCAATTCACCTGATGCCTCAGGAGTTCATCCAGACATTCGTTAATGTGTTCCGCAAGCTGCCTTATAAAGTGCTGTGGAAAACGGAGGCAGAGAGCATCCCTGACTTGCCAAAAAATGTCATGATCTCTAAATGGGTGCCTCAGCAATCCGTACTGGGTGAGTTTAGTTTATATGTAAGCAAAGCAACTTTTGTAACAGCCAAAAGTTGGAGTTAGTATCCAACTGCATCCAACATTGTTGTTGATATTGTTGTGAACGTTTTTATTTACTAAAAACAGTACATTAGAACATTGTCTTATGGGACTTTGGAACAGAAGAAAATTCAATCAATCAATCAAAATTCTTTATTTACAATTTTATTAATAAATGTAATGGTTTCAAAAAATATAAATCAATTACAGTTATCTATTCTTGCTTTACAGTTTTTAGTTTGGTGACATGCTGAAGTATTCGTCCAATGAATAGAGAGAGGTCGCTCCACAAGCCAGTCTTACAGTTTTTTTCTTGAGGTCTAGTGCTTCCAGATTCTTCAGTGTTGTTGGCAGTGCATTGTAGAGTTTGTGCCCCATATAAGATGGTTTTCTGCTGTACTGTGTTGTATGGTGTACTGGAAGTATATAGTCTTTTGCTTGCCTTGTGTTGTAGTGGTGGAAATTCTCCCTTTGTGTGAAGTCCTGCTGGTATGTGTCACAGAATGGATTAGTGATGGTCAAAACCAGAAATTTCAAATCTCGAAACCGAAACCAAAACTTAAAAAATCAAAACTCGAAAGTCAAATTCCAAAATCCTATTTACTTGCCTGGTTATGGTTATGAAAAATAAATCCAGTTACTCCAAATAAACCAGTTAACTTACTGCCATTCTCGAAGTATCCTAGAAAAATATTAGTTTCAGAACTACTAGTGAACCAATTATTTGTAGCTTAATTATAAACTTTGGTTAGAGTTGTTCTTTCACAAATAAAAAATCAATAATCCACAAAAGGTGAAGGTAGACGACCGATGACAGTAGGCTTTTGACCTTCACATTATTAATCAACACTCGGGCGTGATTTCTGTTAAAAAACAATGACACAAAAAATCTCGGCAGTTTTGAGTTTTGATTCTCGAAACTCGCCGATCGAATCTCGAAACCGAAACTTTTCCAAAGTTTTGGTGGTTTTGAGATTCGAGTTTTGGTTTTGACACATCACTAGAATGGATGTACAAACAAATCATTGTTAAAATACCCAGTGTTTAAAAGGCTTCTTTGCAGCTCTCTGTTGGTTTGAGATCAGCAAGAGTTCTTATTGCCTTCTTTTGTAGAATAAGAATTTTATTCAGATTTTGCTTTGTTGTACCACCCGAAACTGTCAAACCGTATCTGATGTGAGACTCCACCAAGGCATAGTAGGCCACTTTTGCTACCATTAATTGATAATTTAAAATATTTATCAACATGAACATTAACATTGGACAATATACTATGTTTAGCACGTTGAATATCTCTTAAACAGATTTATGTAGAACAAAAATTGCTATACTAAAATGATTTTTTTTAGCTAAGCTTATTGATAGAAACAGGGGAGATTTTTCAGTCAAATTAATTGTGAAAATTTTAATACTTTTTAGGATTTACACAAACAAATTTGTGGGTAATGTGTTTTATTTGATTTTTTCTGTAACCACTTAACCCTTTAACTGCCGACCATTGTTTTTATGATGTCACAAAAAATGCCATACAATTATTAAGATTTACTTGCAAAAACTGCCAGGTTCAACTACAGCAAATTTCATACTCACATTAAAAAATGTGTAACTTTTTTATTTTTCATTAGAAATTTATAATTAAGGTCTTAATTTATTTGTATTGAGTTGTTTGTTTCAAATAAACTACATATTTTGGTGTATGTAATAGTTTTTTAGTTAACAAATTATATACGGTATATATATATGTATACAAATAAAATACCCCGTCGCAGCAAACCTGCATACTCAGCGAATTTCCAATGAATACATAACATAACACATTAAAACACTTACATCTGCTGTATCCTTTCCATTGACTGTGCCAGCGGAATCTACTGCACTTGTAATATGACATTGGCCACTACTTCGGTGTTCTAATCGACGATTTCACAAAGATTAAATTATTGGAAAATCATTGTGTTCCACCAAATAGTTATGATTTTCCCTTCTCTTCTAAGAATTATCATAGAAAAGTCTTTAAAAACTTTGTAAGAATGAGTCACTTAGAAAGTCACAAAAGCTGGCTTGCATTATCTGATATCAAAATACCCCCGTTAAAGTAAACCTGCATACTCAGCGAACTTCCAATGAATATGTAACATAACATATTAAAATACTTAACAGGATTCATAAGAAGTATATTCACAAACAAGCGACATTTAAAATATTAATTATTCTCCATGAGATTCTCCGTTATTTTCCGTGAGCGTGCTTTGTTGAATTTATACCATTATGCAAGGGTAACTTTCACGGTGTACAGTATTGTCCCTCAACTTAGATAAACTTAATGTTACTCTTAAAAAAATATAAATATTCTTTCACTTTTCTTAAAAAAAACCTTATCGAAAACAATCTCTCTATCTAATAACATAAACTTCTTCATGAATTTACGAGGCATGTAGTTCAGCGATTTTTCAAATTTGTGAATATGTGGAAAATTATTGTGAAAATGGTCTTTATACTTAACCTAATTGTGTACTTCGATGAGTCCTTCTCGCCGCTGCCACTGAGCACCCGGGAATACTTTTATGAGACTGTCTTGCGTCGTGTAGTTTACTATTTTCTCGACAGCTAGCAGCACGATATGGACTAATCTTCATTGCCAACTTCTAGAATAAGTTACGAATATATTTATTTTATTTTTCGGGTTGACAACACTTCTATTCTGTAAAAATAACTTGTTTTCGTCTGCAACTGTGTGGTAGTAAACATTGTGACAGTCATAGCGGGTGAATGTTTACAAAACAGTAAAATTGATCACATAATTGACCAAGAAGAGTTTTTTTTAAGTGATAATAGTGTAGACTTCAATGAATCCAAAGAAAATGAGGTGGTTCAAGACCTCATAGAACTTGAGTAATAAAGATGTAAAAACTGCCCCAGCAGTGAAAATAATAGGATTTATGGGGCACATAAAACACTTTGATTGACAGGGTTTGAAAAGACAAATAGAGCAAAGCATGATGAATTTAATTTTTTACTTAATGTCTCAGTCTCAACTGAAAAGTCTAATTTGGAATCTATGGTGCTGCCTGGGAATTTACAATAATTTTCGGTTTGGATTTTATTGTGTTTTGGTTCACGACTTGTTGCAGCCCACCCCAACTGTGTGCTGTTTATCACCCACGGAGGGCTGCTGAGTCAACACGAGGTGTTCCACGCGGGCAAACCCGTCGTCGGCATCCCGTTCTTCGGAGACCAGGCTTTCAATGTGCGACTCTACGAGGAGCTGGGCGTCGGAGTTAAACTCGACTTCTACACGATCAGCGAGGAGTCAATGACGAAAGCTATTATGAGTGTTGCCGGCAAGCCGCAGTAGGTATTTTTAAACTTTAACCCTCAAGGTCGCTGACGCGATCCAATTATGTTATGCGTACACTGCCAAAGTCGCGATCACACCCTTTGCTTCATAGTGCGATACATCGATACTCGAATCAGCGCCATATGATTCTACATGGAATCTGAATCGAATGATGTATATGAAGCAGTCGTTAGGTGTTTTTTTTTTTGCAATTTTTTGTAACCTAGTTGGCGCCATTTATAGGGTCGCGGTCTTGGTTTATGCTCTTTTTTTTTAATAATTATTCAAACCCTTACAAAGCATAAATTTTTGCAATCTGCTCGTTTTGGCTATCTTGAAATGGAAAAACTTTGTGTTTATTTTGTAACCACTATGGCACATAAAGAATTTATTTTGTATGAGGTTGCCTCTGTAAAGCCCTATTCATTAACAAGTTATATTGTTTTTAGATTCTCCTTTTCTTACTAATCAAAATGAATATATGGTTGATATAGGTGGAATCATTGTTTATATTTTTTACAGAGATTTAAAAAAAAACTCATGCAAGACAGTGAAAAATACCTCAGCAGTATGGAGAAATATAGTGAGCAGTTGGGAGGGTCAAGAATGTAATAAAATATATTGTCTAGCATCATTGAGATATTGTTTTTAAATTAATAAATACATGAATCAATAAATTTAATTTTTATTTTAACTTACATACATTTTTAATAATATATACAGTATTTTTATATGTTCAAATAAAAATTAAATTTATTTATTGATGTATTTATTAGATTAAAATTTTTAATCAACAAGAAGAGCTGTAGATTATGATTCTTTCAGATGGTTATTTATTTATTAAGAGCGTAATGTAGGTCTTAGTCTCTCAAGAAAAAACTGTTACCGTACGACACAGTAATTTTCCAAAAGTGATAAATACTCTTTTCACTTGAATTACAAATAAATTTGTCCTACAACTGTAATTTTGGATTCCACCCAACTAACATAAATCCACTTTCATCCACTTTGGCTGAATTCATAAGATTGAGGTTTTACACCAAGTCAGTTAGCTTGGTTCAAAGCAACAATCAATATTATGTTTTACAATGGGTTTTTAAATTGTAAATGAAAACTTTAGGTGTCTGTTGTAGGAAAATACATTATGTTGCACTGTCAGAAATAACATTAAAATAGATAAAATATGGTACAATGCAATCAATTTTGATCGGCCACATCATGATGAAGTCTAAAGAGGGAATTAGACAACAATTTTTTTGGTGATAGAACTACATAAATGCAACTTAAATACACAATTAAAAAAATTATACCCCACACTTCCACTAAAAAAAATTTTTATTATATTTTTTAACCGTACTTTTACCCAAAAATTAATAATTTCTGGGATATTTCGAAACATTTGTCAAACTGTAATACTACCATCGAATTCTAAATTAAATTTCAAGTAAGGACAAATAAGTTTTAATGAGCAAGACACTACATAATCACCTATTAAATTCATTAGAAGTGTAAATTTATCATTTCCTTTAAAAAATTAAAAATGAATATTTCATGCATAATTCTTTAAAAAATTTTCTAGAGAGTAGCAAATGCTATAAAAACTGCTTCAAAATGTGGGCTTTCAGAAGATATGATACAACATTTGATTCGTTACCATTTTAGTACAGTTATGCGAGTTTGAGTGGTGTAAAACGAGGTTAGGCCAAAATTACACTAGTTAAAAGTCTGGATTTTAGATAGCTAAAATACCACTAATTTAACTTGCAGCACTATTTTAAATAGCATTATTTAAGGTCAGATAAAAAGGACAATGAAATCCTCATTAACAAAAAATAATAATTTAGGGACAGTGATTGTCATGTACAAATCATTATACAAGGATATCTGAAAGAATTCCAATATCTAATAAATGCCCACCTTATCATGAGATAAGTTATCACGCACAGATACCAATGTTATGTTTTGTTTGGACAAAGTATTTCTAGTGGATTTTGGCCATTTACTCAGTGGCAGTGATGTCAAGATGTCGTTTTCAAATCAAGAATTTTTCGGAAATGCATTTTTTGTACGGTTACTGTAATGGAAACGCGAGTTTGGCTCAAAGGGAGTACACTGTCCGCTATCCTGGTCGGCGCATTCCCAGTACGCAAGTGTTTACGCGGTTGCATCAGCGTTTGGTAGAACATGGATCTGTGCAAAAGGAGCGGAGTGAGGTGGGTGCAGCAGCTTTGGATGTGTACACTGAAGAGCAAATTCTGGACCGAGTTAGAGAAGACCCGGGGATTAGTAGCAGAAAAATTGCAGGTGAAATAGGCGTGAGTAAAACTACAGTTTTGACGGTTTTACACAAAAATAAATTCTACCCTTACCATTTCACAAAAGTTCAAGGCCTTGAACGTAATGACTATGCTGCTAGACGAAATTTCTGTCGCTATCTACTAAATTCTGATATTGAACAATACCACTTTTTCAAAAAAATCTTATGGACAGACGAATCTATTTTTACAATACAACAACATGCACAACTGCCACAACATGCACATGTGGGATACTGAAAACCCAAGAGCAGCAAGAGAAATGTCCTTTCAAAGAAGATTTCATATAAACATTTGGGCTGGTGTGGTTGGCAATCGTTTCTTGGGACCTCACATTTTTCAGGGAAGTTTAAATGGAGTTATGTATCTTGACTTTTTGCAACACGATTTGCCTCAAATGTTGGATATGATTGACCCTGCGCATCGTCAACATATTATTTATCAACAAGATGGTGCACCTCCTCACTTTACTACAGACGTCCGAGATTGGCTGAGTGCTAACTACCCAACTTGGATTGGCCGAGGAGGTCCTGTACCTTGGCCTGCAAGATCTCCTGATCTGAATCCCATGGACTTTTTTGTGTGGGGATTTATGAAGTCTGAGGTGTACGCAACTCCTGTAAATAGTGAAGAGGAACTTCTAAACAGGATCCAAGATGTAACACAGAAAGTTAGGGAAAAACTAAGCCATAAAGTTACAGTTGGTGCAATGCGAAAAAGAGCCAGAGCCTGTATAAGAGAGAACGGAGGACATTTCGAAAATAAACTGAAATGAAGCTGTAATCTCGTGTGATCCATCTAACATTTATGATTTTATCTTGTACTTTTGCAGGTAAGAAAGGAATTTTAACTTCATGATATAGCTGTAATAATGCAAATTTTCATATGTGTCTTTTTAGTATGACAGAGTTTAATTATTATTTTCCCAAACCACGTGTTACACCATTCAAACGCGCATTACTGTACTAAAATGGTAACGAATCTAGTGTTGTATCATATCTTCTGAAAGCCCACATTTTGAAGCAGTTTTTATAGCATTTGCTACTCTCTAGCAAATTTTTTAATTATGCATGAAATATTCATTTTTAATTTTTTAAAGTGATTATGTAGTGCCTTGCTCATTAAAACCTATTTGACCACACTTGAAATTTAATTTAGAATACGATGGTAGTATTACAGTTTGACAAATGTTTCGAAATATCCCACAAATTCTAAATTTTTGGGTAAAAGTACGGTTAAAAAATATAATACAAAATTATTTTTTTTAGTGGATGTGTGGGGTATAATTTTGTTCAATTGTGTATTTAAGTTGCATTTATATAGTTCTATCACCCATAAAATGTTTTAACGCTAGGTCCAGACCACCCTGTATTTACCGTTGGGTATATGAGTGCAATTGAAAATATATTTTAAAGTGTAACAGGGAATGGTCTTGGAATAAGGCACAAAATGTTAAGAAGAGAAGAAGAGATAGCTACAGGTGAAAGTAATCCACAGAAATTAATAAAAAATACCATAGAAAACCCATAGAGTTAATGCTAGTACCATAGAAAATTAATTTAATATAAAAATATATTTGCTTAGGCAATTGTAAAAATTGTCCAAGGCAATTAAGTTATTATTATCATTATTTCTTATAAGGATTTATTCAGTTCATATTTATTTTGATCCTAGGTTTTGGTCATTGGTTGTATGAGAGCCGAATAAAATAGATCAGAGACTTAAATTATATGTACAAATTACTGTGGTACTATTGCTTGTTTAAATGACTTTGGCAGTTTGTGGTATTTATCGTTCATGTATTTACCGATATTTTGTGCGCCTCACAAGCCTTATGGCTAGCATCTTGGATCTCGGTGCAAGAGGTCTCGGGTTAGATTCCTACGGCGCCCACATGACTGAGAAGTTTTGACAGTTGTCTTCTAACGTTAAATATAAAATACCAGTTGTGTAAATAAACAAGCAAATTTAAAAATTAAAACCACTACAGATTGTTGAAGGAAGAAAATGTTTGCAGGTTTGTGGAGAATGCAAAAAAGGTGTCGGAATTGTTCCGTCATCGCCCGATGTCACCACAGGACACGTCCGTGTTCTGGATGGAGTACGTTCTGCGACACAAAGGAGCGCGCCACCTGCGGCCACAGTCAGCTGTGATGCCGTGGTATCAGCTGTTCTTGCTGGACATTGTTGCTGTCGTAGTGGCAGCGCTGCTCTTGATTCTGCTGATTGTCAAGAAAACACTGACATTCATGTTTGGGCTCTGCAGCAAGAAACCAGCCGCAAAAAAAGAACCGGTTTCTAGCAAGAAGAAGAAGAATTAATGCTGGTGGTATTGCCAGGGTCTGATTAAAATTATTTGATGAAGGCCAGTGTTTTTCAAGGTGCAATACATGACTGATTACAATTTACAGTATTATAATGATCAGTTAAGTTCTAAAGCTAGAATATTTTGTTTATAAAATGTTAAGAATTTTCTAGTTGATGGGAATGTACTATTTAGTGCCTTATATGTATTTAGTGCCTTATATGTTTTTATAAATGCACAATATACTACGGGTATTCTTAAAAGTTATTGCAAGGTTTAATAATCAAGTGCTTCGTACTATTTATAGTTCGAAGTAATATCTATTGGTGCTGCGTATTTTCATCAGTGGGTAATCAATTTTTAAAACATACATACATTTTCATATCATAAAAGTAGAAAGAAGGAACACTAAATTGTATAAAATAATTATGTAATTATTTCATATTATATGATAGCGAGATTATAGCATAGATATATATATATACTAGAGTACTTGGTAGTAATTTTAATTTTAGATATAGCATTTGGTACCCATTTAGTATTTATTTTTTTATTACTTTAGCTATATACATTTATATGGTATTTAAAAATGGATTAGAGATTTTAAGTATAAAATAAATTGGTGTCAATATAGGTACTTGAGAACACTGTTGAGTAACTTTAATCTTGCATTCTGGATACTTTGTTTTTAGAAGTAGTTTTATATAGGAAGTAGGAAGTTTTTATCAAGGAAATGTATTATAGTCAAATACAAATTATCTTTAATCAAAACTTGCATTAGCATACAAAGAATAGAGTCATGTTAATTAATCTAGGCCTTAAGCCATAGAGACCACTAGATGTTTTGTTTATTAGATTGACTGATTTTCTCAAGACAAATTTTCATCAGTTATCATGCCCAGGAATTTTTATCTTGTACTTGGTCTAGAATTCCGTCGTCAATAAAAATATTTGGGAATAATTGACTTCTTGCCTGTTTTGTACAGAAATATATAAATTGGATTTTGTAGTTCAATAATACATTTTTGTTATTTAAAAATTCTTATTCATTGACAGCCCAATGTGAGATGCAACTTTAATACTATTTTGTGTTTGGCCAGAAATACTAATAATTGTGTCATCTGCATAGAAACAGATGGTTGTCCCCCAGATGGTTGTCTAGTATGGTTGTCCCCCATACTAGTCCAGGTAACCCTTTTAAATAACACAAAACAACATTGGGCCCAAAATGGACCCCTGGAGAACCCTGTGGCACAAATTAACTAATTTGTTATGGGCTACATTACCAAAAGCTCAAGACAAGTTTAAAAAGATCCTGACTGCCTTATCTCCTTTGGCTATGGATTCTAGTATGGATTTAATTAATTGTATACCAGCAGTAATTGTAGATCTACTTGATCTAATACTATGCTGTTGTAGTTCAAGTAATTGGTTGGTTTCAAGATAAGAAAATAATTTATTATAAACTACTTTTTCAAATATTTTTGAGACCACTGGTAGATGAGACAGGCCAGTAGCAAGTCAAATCTCTGTTTCCTGTATAATTATTGGAATTACCTTTGCAATAATTTTCAGTTTATCTGGAAACTTATCACTATTAAAGAAGCATTTGGAACAATTTTTAGTATTAGTTTAACTTTTAATTACATATTTATGACAAACAAGCAATTGTCTTTGACCC
The DNA here is from genome assembly GCA_963675035.1 of Allygus modestus. Classification (NCBI taxonomy): domain Eukaryota; kingdom Metazoa; phylum Arthropoda; class Insecta; order Hemiptera; family Cicadellidae; genus Allygus; species Allygus modestus. The sequence continues at coordinate 59,214,654 of OY776112.1, read as the reverse complement.
ACTTAGCTATTTAATGGAATTTATGATAAGTGCCTTCAATCTTACAAGTTTGTTACGTGTATGAATTTAATGACACAGAATTGTTAGTTAAGACTTTAAATTTAAACACTTTTATTTTATTAAAGGCCTAATTTTATATCAAACATTAGTTATTAAATATTGTTAAGTTACTTTGTATACACTTTAATAAAACTATATATTTTTGTATTGTAAAGTTATTTATCATACTGTTAATAAAATTTAAAATGTTATAAGGTTTGTTCCTTAATTTATGGTTCCTCAAATTTAAATACAAATGCAGAACCCTTTAAATTCTGTACTAGAGAAACTATCGTACAAATATGCTTTTCTCTGCAAAACTACACACTTTGTGAATTTAAAATGCAAACATAATAAGTTATCTAACTACTAGATTAAACCACTTTCCAAGTTTCAAAGTTTCATCAACATTTATTCATAAATAAGTAAGGTTTGTCCATTTTATTTATTCTCCATAAGAATATCATTGGAATGAGTATCTAGGTTTACTGCAACAGAGATGTCAAAACAGAGATTAAATGCAAATATCATTAGACCTCAACCACGTTAAGCTGTATACCAAGTTTGATAAAAATATATTCATAAATAAGGGAATAAAAATTACTATGTTGGGAAAAATGATGTAACACTGAATATCTGCAACAAAACTTGGGAGCTGAGTTCATTGGAAAGACAAAAGAGAGATTTTTAGAAAAGATAAATGAGTAAAACCTGACTTCACCCCAGCCTTTGACAATCTGACTTAGTTCGCTTTCTATAAGGATTATGTTTGTTACATTTGCTGTATTTTTTATTGCATCACTGAAAAGCTCAGTTATTCACTTCCCAGGTGTTTCAATACTTTCCATATAGTTAATTTATTTCAAAAATTAACATCTGATTACATATTGTAATTTGCTGAATAACAAAGAATCCTGAAGAATACATTGATTTTGAAAATGATAAATTCTAATTATTATTATTGTAAAGATGGTTTTAGCGAATTTCCCCTATAGGGAAAAAGCTATTACCGTTGGTGGCATGGTAAGACTTAAGCCCGAGACCATAACTTTTCGTTTTGAGGTCCCTAGAAACACTTTTCGTACAAATTTATATATAAGTATGTATGTGTATATATATATATATATATATGTGTGTTGCCGCTACCTCAAGAACTTTTGAAAGAAACACCTGATTTTGATGAAATTTGACAAAAATGTATAGAGTATCATTGTGGACTTTTAAGTGTGAAAACTAGATCGATTGGACCAAGGGAAAGATGTTTTATGGAGGTTTAACATTTTCCAAAAATCAGATTTTTGCATTTTTTACCCTAAAATTTAAAAGACACTCAACTTTGGTTATAGCCATTTTATAGAGCTTATAAAACCCAATAATTTAATATTTTGAATCATTTACCAAGGTTAAGTGGTTGGTGAGAAAAGTCACAAAACATATTCACAAAATGTCCCATGTTAATTAATCTTATAGGAAAAAGGTTTTTAGATTTTTCTCAGATAATTTTATTAAAACTTCATATTTCTTTTTACCAATAAGTTTAGCTCTACAAAAAAATCATTTTGGTTTTTAAATTGTTGTTCTACGTCCAACTTCTGCAGAGATATTCAAAGTGCTAAAGGTACACAGTACGTTGTCCAATGTTATCCTTATGAATAAATACAATCTTATTTGATATCTCGATTATTTATGAATGTATATTGATGAAACTTGATATGTGGCTTCAAATAGATGTGTTATATTGCAGGGGTGCAGAACATGTTTATGCCCCTGAAATTTCCCCCTACCCTACTAATAGGAACCACAAATGTCCTCCAAAATTTACAACATATATCTACATAACAATTTTCCAGCTTTTCATATGGAAAATCAATAATAATCAAGAACATGTCTTTAGTTTAATTTATTAAGGTTAAATTCCATACAACAATTATGTAAAAGATAAACCTTGCTTATGTATGTATATATGTATATGAATGTAAATAATAAAATAAACTTATAAAAAGAAACAATAAAAATCAAAATTGAATTGCATGTTTTTACTTTAATTTATTAAGTTTAAATTCCATAAAAAGAATGTTGCCACTTATTATAAAATTACCCCTAGCATTGTAATAAAATAATGTTACTAATAAAATACAGTAAAATAAACTTACAAAAAGAAATAATTTAAAAAAATCGATGTTGAATTGCAGGGAACGTTTCATAACCTCCAGGTACAGAAGGTCCAGGTCCTCTTTTATTTAAACTTAGTTGTTTGGCTGTTTCAAAGCATCAAGGTTCTTATTTAGAATGTTTTTAATTTAGCTGTTTCTAAAAGTCAAGGTACAAAACGTAAAGGTTGTATAAATACATTTTATGAAAAACAACTAGTTTCAAAACGAAAAGTTTCACTACATCCAGGTCAGTAACTCGCTCGCTTTCAGTCCACTTGGAGGCAAACAAAAATATTGAGGTTGGCAGTACTTGACGTTCTGTACCTTGACTTTGTGAAACAGATGTATTTATACGAAGTTTAACCGGATGGATCCAGATTTGGTTTGGAATGAAATCGCTGTCAGCGTTTACTTGTAACAAATCCTACTTTGACGTTTTGTACGTTTACTTTTTGAAACACCTTCCTTTCTAAATTGTTTTAAAAGAATACATTTACGTTTTGAAACTGCAGGTTTTGAAAACAGTCTTTTTTTACATTTAAATAACTGAGACTTGACTTTATATACCTTTACGTTCTGAAACCACACATTATTTTAAATAGGACCTTAAAAAAGGGTAATTTTCCGGTCCCTTGACGTTGTGAAACAAACCCAAATTGCATGTTTACTTTCCATACAATTTCCTGAGGAATGGAGGAATGTAATCAGAATTATCACACTAACAACAATGGGAATAATGTTAAATTAAAATCTGATCATAGAAGTTAAGGCTATTAAATTAAGGTAGGGCCTACATAGTTATCCAAATTGAATTGTTTGTAGAAACCTTGGACTTCTTGAGATATGGTTCCTCTGGCACCAATAAGGCCATATACTTCTAATTTAGAGATCTTGTGTTTTTCTTAATAATAGTTAAAATAACTGAGTCAACAGGAAAGCGAAAAGACTTGCTTGGAGCTCAAAATGAGAAAAGAAAGACAGTAGGAAATTTTAATCTACTTGAATATATAGTAGGAAAAGTATTAAAAAAAAATAAAAAACAACGTAATCTCAGTGGGCATCTACACATCAGAAAAACTTTGCTTGACATCTCAAGCGTTTTAGATCAGTTTGTAAAAACAGACAGACACATTTTTAAGCTTGTGTTAATTAATGTAAAAAATGAGATTATTATAAATAGCTTCTCAGGTAATTCTCGATAACAAGCTGACTTGAAATCGTGTCTTGTGTGCCCATCTTTCTAGTTACATTTCTCTTTTACTAAATGGAAACAATCTACTGCCCTTGACATTAAGTCATATTTTGGTTTCTTTCATGTTCATTTATTTATTTATTGGGTGATGTGAATAAAGCATAGGAAAAGCTTTTACCCCATGCTACCTAGATTGTATAATCAATTTCTATTTAAAAATGCATATTACTCATTACATGGCATTACTATGTGGGGTAATTCTCCAGATCTAAATTAGTGTTCAAGTGGGTACAGAAGGCCACTCACAGGTACTTGCAGAAATGCACAGACGGTGGTGATTGTGAGAAGCATTTGAAGATATTTACAAACCCAATCCCTATAAACCTCACTTTGATAACTTTATTGCCATGACTACACTGTAAGGAGATGATTTGATGGCCGGCTAGTAAACCGAGGGTTAAGGTTCAATTAAATATGGATTACAATTGAAAATGTCTCAATCTGTGTTTTCTAACCGCTTTCGAGATTACGGGAAGACGCAATATTCGAGGATGTGAGACTATAACACTAATCGGGGCTGTGGGATTCGGGGCTATGGGACCTCCTCTTTCTTTCGATAATCGGACTATAGCTAGAAATCACTTGTGCAAACGTGGTATTCTAATATAAACTAATAAAATCTAGACCACTGAACTAATATAAAAATAACTATTCTGATTTTGAGAAAGTTCAGTTCTATGTTTAAGTTGTTTTAGGGGGCTAAATAAACTACAACACTAGCGAGGTCAAATACGCTAGTAAATGTAATACAATAAATAGCTGTAATTCGAAACTGTGTACATTGGACTGAGACCATAAGAGACCTATGATGATAAAATTAAAACAATAGTGTTGAAATTAAATGAAACCTTTATTTCTTTGGAAAAAAACACAATACATTAGCACTATGAGAGTCACTTTTGGCCAAGAGGTCAATAATCTTTACAGGGTCAATGTGAATATCCTTGTGGATATTTGGCAAAGCTAATCCTACTAGTCTATTTTCTGGTATGGTTGACCTTAGGTTTTTGTAAGGTGTAATGTCGTAAAAGATCTTTCTGAACTAGCATTACTCACAGGCAATGTACACAGGATTTTCAAAAGTTGATTTATCAACGGAAACACCTCCTCGTCGTACTTGCGAAGAACTTCAAGAGCCTTCGATGGTAGGTCTTCTCCGTTTCCTAGTTTTTGTTTCCAATAATTTCGCCATTGACAAAGTTCCGCTTTCAGTCTAAAATAGTTAATTTCCTTAGAGCCTTCCAATACGTCATCAAACTGGTCCAACACATGTTTCAAAGTGGTCAGTACCCCGAAAACATTTTCCGCTTGTACAACCGACTCAGGTAGCTACAGATGAATGTTTAGGACATTTATTACTTCTAGAATGAATCTTTCCTTCACATCTACTATTATGTTTTCGAGTAGAGGAGGGTATACAGAGAGACGATAAAATTCTTCGACGGAATCGACTTGGTAGTTGGCGCGCTGTGTTTGGCGTCCACAAACTATGGGCTTCACCAACTCCACTCCTAATGTATCGGCCATTACTTCGGCCTCACAAAACACAACATGGAAATGTTCTTTCCGAGCTTTCTCTTTGTTCTTCAAGAGTTTTCAATAGATTCCCAACTACCGTTGCTGCTCTGGCCACATCAAGGTTTTCTTTTTGTAGGATTAAGCTCAGTGTCAGAGTTGACGATAGTACATCACCCAGACAGAAAAGCCCAATGATGAACTGGGAATCAGCTAATGATCTAAGCATACTTACTTTCCCAGCAGTTTGCTTATCTTTCCACAGTGAGATTTTGTGTAAAGCATTTGCAATGTCTGGCAAACTAACTGAACTGAATGACACCATCATGACGTTCTGCCCACCTCGTTTCGCATAGCTTGACAAGTTTTTTCCCCAAAAATTGTTTTAAAGCTACATCCCGTTTGAGATATGAAAAAAAATAATTTTTTTCTTTCATAACGCTCACCATTTTCTAAATTTGGGCGACCTTTGAGCTTTTTGAAATGCTATTGTTCAGCCTGTGACTGTAGCAGGGGGTTATAATACCATTTGTTGCTTCTTTCCGTATTTCTATTACAGCTCCACAATCTGAAGACATCATGACGGAACAACCGTCTGTCGTAATCCCAATGCATTTGGATATCAGTAAATGTAATCCACACATTGTACTAACTATTAATTTTTCAAGACTTTCATCAGTCAGAGGTCAGCTACATTTTCATCCTCCTGCTCACCTTCATCAACTTCATCAGTAAGTGATAAGTTCTGGAAAGCATCTGTGAACGTTAAGAAATCTTCTCTGATGTGGAATTCTCCATTTGTGTTGTACACGTATCGCAAGACGAGACTGATTCGAGACTTGTGAGATAAATCACTTGTTTCATCGAATATAATTGAATACATTTTTGCTTTTGTTACTCCTGAAACAATTTGCTCAGTGATCTCGTCTACAATTTTGCGTAGTTTTGCTTAGATACGTTGTTCTTGACGTAGTTTTTAGATGGTTTTGTAGAATGGTGTCTCCAGAGTCTATTCTAAACATGCTTTAAAATTGCCTTCATCTGCAGTGGACATTGAAACAGAAAGGTCTCCATCGTCACGATGACCTCGAAGGGGAATATTCTGCCTTCCTGACAATACAACAGTTTCAACGATAAGAACCAGTTTTTCTCTGTTCTCTTTAGCTTGCTTAAGACGTTCATGACTTATAAGATTACAGATTTCTAGCTGAGGTGAATGGAAAGAACTTAGGAAATCTTTACCTGCCTGAACAGCGACTTTATGGTACTGTGCATTACAGTGAGTTGACCATACGTTCCAGTGAGGTTCTTAAAATTTGTCAAAGGTTCAGTGACCAAGGATTTCAGTGGGATATTCTGTTTGCAAACAAAGGGCAGTATTTACAAAATAGTCCTTTGAGCGAATTTCCCCTATAGAGAAGAAGCGGTCTCAAGGTAAGACTTAAGCCTGAGACCATGATAACTTTTCATTTTTACTCCATTCGTTCAAATTTTTATGTATGTATTTATACATATATATATGTGTGTGTGTGTGTGCGTGTCTGTGTGTGCGTGTGTGCATGTGCGCGTGTGTCCGTAAGCACGATAACTCTTATAAAAAAAGTCCGATCTTGATGAAATTTTGTACAAATCTGTAAAGTGTGTGTGTGTGTATGTGTGTGTCCATAAGCACGATAACCCTTGTAAAAAAAGTCTGATCTTGATGAAATTTGGTACAAATCTGTAAAGTACCATTTATTTGAATGAGTTCGAAAACCAGACGAATCACACCATCCGAAGAGGGGGTTTTGTACCCCAAAAATAGGCTTTTTGGGGTCTCCACGTGTAATTTTTATTTAAATCAAATTGTAATTTTTACTATTGAATTCAGCATAAAAAAACAAACAATTTGATATTTTGATCATTGCTCTACATCAATTGGTTACTGAGATATTGAAAGTACTAAACACAGTACGTTGTCTAATGTTATTCTTATGGAGAAAAAGAAAAATGGTATACCTCGCTTATTTATGAACATAAACTGACGAAATTTGGTATATGGCTTCATCTGGTTGTGGTTTATTGTTTGCACAAAAAAACAATTTTTCGCCTTTGGTTCCCGAAGCAGCAAACCTAGGTACTTAGTACCCATGTTATTCTTATGGAAAATAATTAAAATGTTATATATCGCTTATTTATTAATGTTTAAGGACGAAACTTGGTATGCGACTTCACTAAGATGAGTTCTATTGATATTTGCATAAAAACCCATTATTTTGTGTTCCTTGCTGCAGAAAACCTGCGTACTCATCCCCAATATTATTCTTATGGAGAATAATTAATATTTTAAATGTAGCTTGTTTGTGAATATATTTCTTATGAATCCTGTTAAGTGTTTTAATGTGTTATGTTATATATTCATTGGAAATTCGCTGAGTATGCAGGTTTGCCGCAACGGGGGTATTTTGATATCAGATAATACAAGCCAGCTTTTGTGACTTTCTAAGTGACTCATTCTTACAAAGTTTTTAACGATAATTCCTTGAAGAGAAGGGAAAATCAACTATTTTGTGGAACCCAATGATTTTCCAATAATTTCATCTTTGTGAAATTGTCGATTAGAACACCGATGTAGTGGCCAGTGTCATATTGTGCAGTAGATTCCGCTGGCACAGTCAATGGAAAGGATACAGCAGATATAAGTGTTTTAATGTGTTACGTTATATATTCATTGGAAATTCGCTGAGTATGAAGGTTTGCCGCAACGGGGGTATTTTGATATCAGATAATTCAAGCCAGCTTTTGTGACTTTCTAAGTGACTCATTCTTACAAAGTTTTTAACGATAATTCCTAGAAGAGAAGGGAAAATCAACTATTTTGTGGAACCCAATGATTTTCCAATAATTTCATCTTTGTGAAATTGTCGATTAGAACACCGATGTAGTGGCCAGTGTCATATTGTGCAGTAGATTCCGCTGGCACAGTCAGTGGAAGGATACAGCAGATGTCCCCGGCACTGGTTCAGCAGGTGGAACTGACACAGCAAACGACAGGGAATTAACATATGGTCGTGAGTCTGGAGCATCAAATGGATTTGTCAAACCCAATTGCAAGACAGTTGTGGACGGTTTTGGAAATAGATCAGTAGATGGCCCTGATACATCTAGTGGAGGCGGGGATCTGCCGGCTGTTTTTGTTAGAGTTGAGTTCAAAATTACTAGGTTTTGATTAATTGGTGGTGTCCGGATTGTTTATACTGAAGAAGCTTCTGGCTGTGTCGATGAAATTTTGTTTTAAACCAAAATATACTTTAAAGTACAAATGGTACTCTCTTCATTATAAAATTGATTCCAAAATATCTCGCCTTGCCCCTGATAACAGTATTGCTAAAACAAGAATGCGAGTTGTTAGGCTAGGTTTGAGTTATTTAAATAGACTTACCTAGGTTTTTCTCCACGTCAGACATGATAAATTGAAGTGGCCTACACAACAATAAACTAGTAAACAGGCTTATACGTCTGAATGACAACGCAGCAATCACATTGAAAAACAAATCACTAAGTCAGGATTACGCCGCACAACTCCTGGAGAGAGGACTTGATGTTGGTTGCCATGGGAGCAGAGTTGACAGAGGGGCAAATGGTGGTCGACCATTTAGACTGCACTTTTTTTTATACAAGACGAGACCTCTAGATATATTTAACCTCGTTGGTACATTAATTTATTAATGTGTCCGAGACTTAGAAGGAGCTAGCGCGGGAGAAAAATCGCGATTTGACTGTAATTTACATTTTTCATTTCGGGCAACATCGTCCGGTTAATCCGGGTCCGGATAATCTGAGGTTACTGCAAGCCACTTGTCCAATGGTATAAATAAGGGAGTGACTGTGGCGACGGTAACTTTCCCCTCACCCCTTTTTTGTGGCTGGCCACACAGTACAACCTTGTGTATATTCTTTACTCACTACTTCTGGTCAAAGAGTCTTTGAATGTTTTAGTCTTAGAGGTGAAAAGCACATGATTTATGTTGGCTTAGTGCCACTTAAACAGTATTTCTACTTTTTAAGGTTTTTACAAATCCGAAATGAGGATACTAACATTTTAAATTAACATTTTGTTTATTTTTTTAATGTTTTATTTTCGCTTTATATGCTCTTTAAAGTTTGAATGCTCAAATCAAGTTTATTTAAGTTTTTTTGATAATTTATGTTACAACTACTGTTGTTTAAAGACAATAAATGATTCTATTATCTTAATAAAAATGGCTGGAAAGGTATTAAATATAACTTACATGGGGGAGAAACATAGAACTCAGGCTTTGACAAATCATATATTTTACTCACTAAAGTAGGCTAGTTAATAAAAGTTCAAACAGGACAAATATATAAATGATGTTTTATACTTTTCAGGTCATGAAAAACTTCAAAATAATATTATAAGTTAACAACATTTTTCTTAGTAGCATAGGATACCTTCTTATTTCAGTATTTAATTTTAATACCATTATAAATAAACGTTCAAAAAAAAAACACAGATCACAAATAACATGTCAATAGCAGCGGTGCACTGTCAGTTTTACTTGTTTGTCATCTCTGTTTTCTGCAGTAACAACGAGAGGTCAGGTGCAATGTATTTCTGGTTTGGTGGAGGAGGTTCGTAGTCTGGTGACAGGGCTCGGCCTCGGTGATTAAAAACATAAAATGACGGAAGGTTTCTCAGCGTCTCCCAAGATTTCTCCTCTAAATCTACGGTAGCTCGGATTTCCTTGAAATCCCCTGCCACAGCCATAACGCCATACATCATCAAAAAGAGACTAATGATGCCTTGCAGGATAATCTGTAAAAAAAACACAGCCCAATAAAATGAATTCACTTTATTTATGCAGACACTGGCATTTTTATTGGGTACATGAGTGTAAAACTGGTTGTAACTGGCTTGTTTAGCACAGCTTTCAATTAACTTACTGCCTATGTTATTTTTAACTTACATTTTTATTTTAGCGAATTTCCCCGATAGGGAAGAAGCTATTACCGTAGTTGGCATGGTAAGACCTAGGCCCTCGACCATGATAACTTTTCGTTTTGAGGTCCCCAAAAAACACCATTTGTTCAAAACTGCATATATATATATTTATACAGGGTGAGTCAGACCACCCGTCCAGCTTGTATAACGGGAGAACGGTTTGGTCTAAAGTCGTCAAACAAAATTCTTCCCCACTAAAACGCATATAGGCTATCTATTACAAATATTTTCATCAACATCGATGTACAGAATGTTCCAAAACTGAAGGTCACTGGTTCGAATCTCAAAATTGTCTTATGTGAACAAAGGGTAAGTTTTACATCATTTCAAGATCTCGTTAAAAGAAACATTTTGGTGAGAACAAAATTAACTTATCTTTATCCGTTTCTCAAAATGACAGCCATTTCCGTGTAAAATATTGACATTTACGGAATAGCCTGTATTTTCTAAACCACTACTCATATCTTTTTTCCGACTCAAATTTATTACTCATGATAAACTCAGCTTTGCTCAGGTATGCTACATGACAGGATTTTTTTAGAAAATCTAAATTTCAATAAAATATTTATTTTGAAAATACCTTTATGCCCAAAATTCAAAAAAGTCAATTGGGAGCTTATGTCAAAAAGCATACCATTAAAAAGGTCTTGTAAATCCTAGCAACTTTCTAATTTACACCAACCTTGTATCTCTTTTAGTTTTTCTGCCATCAGCAAAAAAACATAATTTGTCCATATGAAATGCATGTTAATTTGCATAACACATAAAATGAATGGGGCCACAGAATACATGCAAGTGTTATCCAAATTAACATGCATTTCATATGGGAAAATGATGTTTTTTTTTGCTGATGGCAGAAAAACTAAAAGAGATACAAGGTTGGTGTAAATTTAAAAGTTGCTAGGATTTACAAGACCTTTTTAATGGTATGCTTTTTGATATACGCTCCCATTTGAATTTTTTGAATTTTGGGCATATAGGTATTTTCAAAATAAATATGTTATTGACATTTAGATTTTATTTTAAAAAATCATGTCATGTAGCATACCAGAGTAAAACTGAGTTTATCATGAGTAAGAAATTTGAGTCGGAAAAAAGATATGAGTAGTGGTTTGGAAAATACAGGCTATTCCGTAAATGTCAATATTTTACACAAAAATTGCCGTCATTTTGAAACAGATGAAGATAAGTGAATTTTGTTTTCACCCAAATGTTTTTTTAACGAGTTCTTTAAAATGATGTATAACTTTCCCTATATTTACATAAGAAAATATTGAGATTCGAACCAGTGACCTTCAGTTTTGGAACATTCTGTACATAGATTATGATGAAAATATTTTTAATAGATTGCTCGTAGGCATTTTATTGGGGAAGGATTTTGTTTGATGACATTATACCAAACCGTTCTCCCTTTATACATGCTGGACGGGTGGTCTGATTCACCCTGTATATATATGTGTCCGTGGGTGCGATAACTCTCGCAAAAATGATCCAATTTTGATGAAATTTGGTACAAACATGTAAAGCATCATTTATGACTTTAAGTTCGAAAACCAGCCAGATCGCTCTATCCAAAGAGGTATTTTGGGGGTTTTGATTTCTTTGAGTAAATCCAATTTTAGTTTTCACCATTAAATTCAGCTCAAAAAATCAAACAATTTGGTGTTTTGATCATTGCTCTACGTCAAATGGTTACCGAGATATTGAAAGTGCTAAACACAGTGCGTTGTCCAATGTTATTCTTATGGAGAATAAGAAAAATTGTATATCTCGCTTATTTCTCAACTTATCCTGATAAAACTTAGTATTTTGCTTCATATCGTTATGGTTTATTGATATTTGCACGAAAAAACTTTTTTTGCCTATAGTTCCCGTAGCAGCAAACCTGCGTACTCAGCCCCCATGTTATTCTTATACAGAATAAGTAACGTGTTATCTCTCTTAATTATGAACATAAATTAATACAATTTGGTATGTGGCTTTACCTACTTGAGTTATATTGATATTTGTATAAAATCCCATTTTTTGTGTTCCTCCTTCAGCAAACCTGCATACTCAGCTGCCATGTTATTCTTATAGAGAATAATTAAAATGTCATAAATGTTTATTATTGATGAAACTTGGCATTTGATTTTATGTGGTATTAAGATACATATATGCATTGGAAATTCGCTGAGTACGCAGGTTTGCTGCTATGGGGGTATTTCATGTTGCGAACGTTATAGTATAGAACGTTCAGATGGAACGTTATAGTATAGTAGGGCTACGGGGGTATTTCATGTTGCGAACGTTATAGTATAGAACGTTCAGATGGAACGTTATAGTATAGTAGGTCTATAGTTTGAGTAAACAGTGTAATGGCACTTTTCACTGATAACACAAATTGATGAACTGTGTTGCCCTTATCAAACCCACACACATATACAAAATGGAACTTATCTTTTGTTTTTAAGTGAATTAGATAAAATATCAAACTGGTAATTTGTTCTTCTGGTTTGAACAATATTGTTTGTATGGCAACAAGAGTAGAATGATCCAAAACTTAAAGGTTTATGAGTCCCCCCCACCATTGCCAGTATACTGATTACCATTTGATAAACCGATAACCATTATGGTTATTTATTGACAAGAGTCTTAATATCATAGATTCATATATTTATTTTATTTTGAGGGGTTATTAACCTCTCTTAACCTTTTTATTTTCTCTTCCAGATAATATTGGTAGAATCAGACACTAGTGCAAAACGAATAAAGCAAAGCAAGGGGTTAAGTGTTGAGTACTGTTGAAATTATCATAGCAGGACTATATGATTTTAACTCACAGCATAACTAAAGGATTCTAACTCAAGGTAGAAAAGCTGCCTCGAATCCAGTGACTTTGGCTTTATTTAACCACTATGCCTGCGACTGATTAGCAGCCAAACTTACTTTGGTGATCTTCCACATATAAGCTTTGACACTCACGACTTGCATTACAATGTAGCTAACACATTGTATAACTTTTAGTAATGTTTCTCAATGTGCAATTGATGTGTTTGTGTTATGTTTCAATACGCTTTTATAGATTGTAACTGATTTTGCATGTAAACTGACAACATGATTTCTCCTGTAAGCTACATTAAACCTACTAAAATTATAAAATCTAATATTTATATTATATTTCAGAAGCTTATTCAGCAAATAATAATAATATTTAAAAATTCTCATTTCTTACGTCAAATGGCAGAGAAGTGAACTGTTGTTCTGTTATCCGCAAGTATGATCTATCTGAAAAAAGAAATAATAAAGTTTGAATTAATATAATATAATACTGTTTCTACAAACTGCCAGTAAACACTGCTGATGAATATTGAATACCTACTCTAAAACATCTCAAGTTACAAATAAGTTACTATAAAGTGCAGTGCTATAATTTATTTTGCCTGATACTTCACACTGATTCCAGAAACGGTATCAGTAAAATAACACTTTGATCTTAGCCAACAGGCTGAGAAGCGATTTGGATTTTGAGAAGTCCAAAAAACGAAATTAGGCCACCCAAGATTATTTATAGTACATGTAATATACAAACAAATTACAAATACGGTAGAACCTCGATAGTTTGACAGTCTGTATACTTCGACACAAGCTGTGACCATATGACATGACAGTAGCGTCGACCGATTGTGTCCTTGACAGGTTCGCCGGTCAGTGATGGGAGCCCGCTTATTGTTTTCGCGAACGTGCGCTACCGCTTTTTCTATAAATAACTTCCTTATACCCCGTTCTATCCAACCCCTTCCCCGCCCTTTCCAGTAAGTAGGTCAAGTCAGTTCGCTCGAGACGCTGCGGGAGTTAAACACAATTTCGATACATATGTGATACGCTATTGTTTTTCTAATCATAATACTCCGTGTGTTAAAATGTTCCATATACTCCCTATAGTTCGACATTTCGATAGTTCGACACCCCTTTAGTCCACAAAGTGTCAAACTATCGAGGTTCTACTGTATTCTAAATCTTAAAAATGATTGTACAAATTATTTTCAAAGTAGTCCTTCCTTTTACTTGCATACTTTTTGAATAGACCTGCACGGAGTCATTATTTAGCCTAAAACAGATCTGAGTTAAAATCCTATCATATTTCTTTTTACTAATGCAAATTCCCTGAATGCTCATCCTCACAATGCCACCAAATTTGATAGCTTAAAGATACAGCGCTAGACTTGTAGTCTTTCAAATAGGCCTACTTTAAATTTAAAAGCTAACAAAGTTTTAAAGCTTTTAAAGTTTCATAAGCTTTGAGGTTATATATTTATACGATTAAGAATAAAACAACAAGAACAATAATTTACTTCAGACTTTGAAATTCTGTAATCTAGCTATCATCAATGAGGTTTTAAGGCAGATTTGATTACATACCGTATTTCTGATGTAGCAAAGTCAAAGTCTCGCTAAACTTACAGTAGATTAAATACAAGAAAAAACTCGGTACTTTGGTATTATACGGATGCCACCCTTATGCAGCGCGCTGCGGCAGTTATGTTAGGATGGGTTATCATAAAAATGATTGTAGGACTTTCCTTGTTCCGTTACGAATCGAATGATACCTGATGAGTCATACTTCCGGCCGCCAAACCCCCTCCAAATAGGCCAAGGTCAGGTCGTTGACCGGAGCGCGCGCATCACCTGTCACCGCCTGTATCTGGGTCAGTGTCATGAGTGATTTATTGCCGTGCACTACGTTACATTTGTTTTCATAATGAGTGACGTTCTTTTGGTGTGGGATTTACCTCGAAATGAAGAGGAAACCGTACGAATTTTTATGATAACCCATCCTAACATAACTGCCGCAGCGCGTTGTATATTTGGCGGAGTACCCGTGGCGATCGGGTCTGGCTGCTAGCGGCGGCGACGCATTCAACACGATCCTAGCGGACATCGCTGCCTTTTGGGAGGCACAACACAAAGACCACTCATCAGAATGACGTAAAATTTGTACAGTAAGTCAATAAAAGTACGTTTTTTCGAATTATGTAGTTATCCCTTGTATCCGGTAAAAATTTAACCTCCAAAAATAGTGGCATCCGTATAATACCAAAGTACCAAAAAATCAAGCTCTGAAATAAATTTATTTGTCATTTAGATAATTTTGTTACCGTAATTTTATTTTGATTATTGTTGATGATTATAAGTTGCACTTCCGCAGATGCCGGGTGGAGCAATCGATTGAAAATAATCTATATAAGATATCAAAATATCAAAGTCTCAAAACATATAGCCTATAGTTAATGTTTAGAGATTTTGATATAAATATAACGTATCAAATCGATACAGCTGACTTGTTATCCATTTCACTGTCAATCATAGTAAAAATGGCATCGATCCATTCATCCGCTAACACCCAAACCATAGAATCAATTTGGCGGGCACTTACAAAATCAATAAACACTGGCTTAAAATCACAGATCATTTATCAGAATACCTCTATATGTCAGGAGAACATCCATTTTTTTAGAGCAGCTAAGAGCATTGATCCGAGAAATAAAAATTTAAATTTTTCATGTTGTTTATGTTAGTTGAATTTTTGTTTAGTTTCAAGTTAATAAATGTTACTTGAATTTATTTGAAACGTTAATAATCAAATGAAAATAATCCATTAGCCTACTTATATCGATATTTTATATTATTTTCATTTGATTGTTCCACCGGGTGTCTGTGGAAGTGCAACCTGATTATTAATTAACTTGTGAGCAATTTTTAATTATAAGTACTTTTACAACCTCGGGTACAGTTTCATAAGCGGCCACCAACTAATCGGATGCAATATATCGATCTTAAACATTCGATACATCGAATTGCATTTTAAATTGTGCTTTAGCCTAAATAACACAAACACCCAAACATTCGAGTCTTCATGGCGTGTGTTGAAACAGTCTCTGAAAACTGGGACTAAGAGTGATTATGTAAGTTACAAATATATTTTAATAAAACATTTAACAAGTAACAAACAAACGAAAACTAAAATTTAAAAAATCTTACAACAAATAATAAAGAAACGTATAACAAAGCTAAAACTTAGTTATCTTTGCCATCGGTTCCGTTCATTCAATTCATGAAAGCAGCCCATAAAGTTTACCCTGACAAAGATAACTTAAGTTTTAGCGTAGTAAACGTTTCTATATTATTTGTTGTTTTTTATTGTACTTAGTTTTTGTTTGTTATTTGTTCATTGGTTCATTAAAATATATTTGTAACTGGCATCGCACATTATTGATATTGATATATATCGAGTGAATAATTTTCGATAAATGTTCTGTTAAAATGTGATTCAAAATATCAAATGTTCCGAATCGATATATCAAATGTTTAAGACCGATATATTGCACCCAATTAGTTGGTGGCCGCATATGAAACTGTACCCACAACCTCCATCAACCTGTAAACTACAGTCTGTAAAATTGGCTTGCAGCCGTTGGAAATAAAATAAATCTGGGTGAGAGAATATGATGGTTGTGGACGATTATCGTACTGTAATCTAATCACTGAAATTAGGCCTAGATCTTGGGGCAGTTATAGATTAACCTATCCCATCAGTTCTCAAGGTGCAGGACTATTGACAGGCAAGCTACTCTTGGATGAGTACAGTGCATTTCCTCTTTTCATTTATGTACAGGGTTTCCTTAATGTTGGATTAAGTTAGTTCATGAAAGAAACAATATAATAGTAATATTCTGCCTATAATGTTTTAGCCCTACATGGTTATTCTTAAGACTCATAAGCCCATGGATTGATAACAGTGTTATCCTGTGTGAATTCTAATGTTTAGTTTTTGTCCATTTTGTAGCCAAAATATCACATTTGATTATTAATAGTGATTCTTATTGGCAACATATACAAATAATCTTGAAAGAAAAGCCTAGTTCCTGGATAAATCGCTTGGCCTTTAAAAGGCCCTGGTTTTAGTGATAAGCTTACGTTGAGCTGCCGAGTAAGCAGCATGTAGAAGAGACATAAACCCAATCGTAATAATAAGTTTATGAACCGATGATGTCATGATCTGAGCGGTTATTTGACACTGTGGAGCGTATTTTCTAAAACTTCAATTTATAATATTTAACCTCAAAAACTGATTTTAATTAATCACAACAAAACATTCTGCTATCAACTACAACTGCAGTAACTGCTGGTTCGCTGGTTGACGAACCAAGATTACTAAAATTCTCTTTAGAGAGAAATTTCCCTCGATTTTGAAAATTATACCCCGTAGCAGCAAACCTGCATACTCAGCGAATTTCCAATGCATATTAATTTATATTAATACCACATAAAGCCACATACCAAGTTTCATCAATATACATTCATAAATAAACGATTTATGACATTTTAATTATTCTCCATAAGAATAACATGACGACTGAGTATGCAGGTTTGCTGAAATAAGGAACACTAAAAGTGGCCTTTTATACAAATATCAATATAACTCTACTCGGTAAAGCCACATACCAAGTTCTATTAATTTATGTTCATAAATAAAGGAGATAACACGTTAATTATTCTCCATAAGAATAACATGGGGCTGAGTATGCAGGTTTGCTGCTACGGGAACTATCAGGCAAAAAATGGGTTTTTGTGCAAATATCAATAGACCACAATGAAATGAAGCAATATAACAAGTTTCGTCAGGATAAATAAGCGAGATATACCATTTTTGTTATCCTCCATAAAAATAACATTGGACAACGTACTGTGTTTGGCACTTTCAATATCTCAGTAACCAATTGACGTATAGCAATGACTAAACCATCAAATTGTGCTTCTTTTTAAGCTGATTCAAATGGGAAAAAATAAAATTTTACTTTTTCAAACATCGTAAGTAAAAAACTCAAAAAACCCATTTTTTGGGTACAAATCCCCCCAAAATACCCCTTCGGATAGGTCGATCCATCTGGTTTTCGAACTTAAAGTCATAAATGCTGCTTTACACGTTTGTCCCAAATTTCATCAAAATCGGACCTTTTTTACGAGAGTTATCGCACCCACCCACACACACACACACACACACACACACACACACACACATGTATATATATATATATATATATATATATATATATATATATATATATATATACTAGCTGATGTACCCGTTCTTCGCACAGTTGATTTCTTTACCCGTTCTTTAGTCAATGCAATTTGCATTTTAGATAGCAACAGCTGTTCTTGCTTCTGCTCTTCAAGCTGTCAAAAGGAAGTATCCACGGCTGTTCACATTACAGTTTCTGAATGTTTACTTTCTTCTGAAATGTAAACATTGAAACTTAGGACGTTCATGGGGCGTAGCCCGAGGGGATTTTAAGGAAGTGAATAGGCCTATGTGTTGCATGGGTTCAAGATCTACCTTTTTGTAAAGTTTCAGCACAGTCGGTTCAGTAGTTTTTGCGTTCACCCGGAACATCAGACAGACAGACAGACAGAAACCACCTCTTCTTTATAATATTATATATATATATATATATATATATATATATATATATATATATATATATATATATAGTTTCGAACGAATGGTGTTTTTGGGGTCTGGGGACCTCAAAAGGAAAAGTTATCATGGTCCCGGGCCTAGGTCTTACCTTGCCGACTACGGTAATAGCGTCTTCACTATAGGGGAAATTCGCTAAAAACGACCAAATTCTTAAAATATTACTTGTTGAAAAGCAGGGCTGGATTTAGGAGCTATGGGCCCTTAGGCTAATCCAGAGGTGTGGACCCTTGTTGCCGTCCAGGTCCAAGTTAGTGCCCTTTTTTGGATGAGTGTATGAGGCTTTTGCATGTGGTTGTGTGTGGTGCACGCCTATTTAATCTATACTTTTAAATCTGGCCCTGTAACTAACTCAATCTACTAAATCCCACGATATTTCTGGTAGTGGCGGTCCACAATAATTTTAATTGGGACTAACACTTCTCCATCCCTCTATTCCTCTCTCTCAAATAAAGGGACATTATTATGTTCTGAGGCGATTCTGTGTCTTCAGAATCATCCCTATCTCAAAAATGGAATAATATGGTCTTTTTTATCTATTTATTTATCAACAGACAATCCATTTAAATCAATCAATCAATACAATACATAGCCAGGAATATCAAGATATCGATTCATGCCAAATCTAATAGTTACTAAAAATCTATTACATTTGGCACGACAAGTTATTTTTCATACAGGCAAAAATTATAAATCCATATTCAAGCATGATCCTTATTCAGTGGTTAATACTGAATATTTTGAACAACGCATCAAATACCTCATAATGTTATGGGGAGCCAATAGGCGTGATTTGAAAAAGGTTTTATAGACTGGCAGAAAAAAACTGTCAGAAGTATTCAAACACTAACCTTTCAATCACTAAGCGTGCAAAAACTAAACAGGGCTGGATTCAAGCATAGGCTGCTCATATCATAGACTAACTACAGTAGTACTGTAGTTAGTCTATGCTCATATGGGTGTACCTAGGGGCCCTCACCATGCAGAAAAATACGTAGAAGAAAAACAGTCCCCGGCCTGGGCTGTAAGGGCCCGCACTACTGATTGCTCTTATTGCCTGTATATCCTAAATCCGGCCCTGATCCTAAACCTTCCCATTTTGGAGATTTTTTAATGCTCATAAAAATTCAAGTTATCAAGCCTCAGCTAACAGACCATGGTAACAACATGAGAAACAAAGGTCGCTTTGCTGAAATCTATACAGACTCACATTGTTTAAACGAAATCCCAAAAAGTATATGGGTTTGAAGAGTTTTCAGTAATTTTCAAACCAAACCAAATGAAAAGAACTGACCTTAGGGCTCCACCAGAGACCCCAACAAATTTCCCATGTATTCCTTATGGACTTCACAGAATTGAAATTTTAATTTAAAAGCCTACCTGCTGAAATCTACATTGCCTTATATTTATGAACAGATTTTTTTTAACCGACTCTATTACTTTGTACTAACCAAATGTTCTTCAGTAAGCAGTGCGGCTTAGAATAAAAATATTTCTACCATCCATACCATGTATAGCTTTATCTCAAATGTGCCAAAAGATTAACACAAACATGTTATTTTGGATTTTTTAGACCTGAACAAGGCGTTCGATATGGTTAATCACACCTTACTCAGGGCCGAACTAAGCCGAACTATGCTATATTGGTGCGCACTTAGGGGCTCACACCAAACAAGAAGAACATTACAACCTCGAAACCACCAAACAGCGACAAGTGACAGTGACCAGTGCCAGCTCCAGCTCCCAGCTCCAGCGACAGCGCCACGACCTCGAAACAACCAAACGGCGACCGGTGACAGTGACCAGTGACCAGTGCCAGCGCCAGCGCCCAGCTCCAGCTCCAGCGACAGCGCCACGAACCTAGCGGGGATACATTGAAACAACCAAACAGTGACAGCGACTTTTGAGTGAGTGAATTCGTACTGTCACCGAAGTCACTGGAGCTGGTCAGAACAATTTCCTGGCACCAGCTCCTTTAGTGCCGAACAAATATTAGCGCCAAAGTCACCGGTACAGAAATATTTAACAACCCTAGTCCAATCTCAATCTAGTGACTAGTGAGGTAGTGAGTGCGCCGTGCGGTAGGTGAATCAATTAAGGTTCAAGAATTTAGAAATTTAATCTTCAGAATCACGTTGTGGTTAGAGATTTTGATTATGTCGTTCATGGGGTAGTCTAATAATTGAGTTACCATCACAGACAGCGCTGTAGCCCTAATTTAGTGTAACAACTGCCTTTTCCACGTTATTCTATCTATTGAATACGTCTTGTAAAACAGTAAATTGTTAGAGGTTAGTTGTGCAATTATTTTATCTTATTTGTTGGCCCATTATTAGAGTTTTAATTTATATCTTCAATCTTCAAAACTGCAGTCAATTTTTCCTCTACGCCCTATTAGGTTAAGCTGCTTA
Organism: Allygus modestus; assembly: GCA_963675035.1. Lineage (NCBI taxonomy): Eukaryota > Metazoa > Arthropoda > Insecta > Hemiptera > Cicadellidae > Allygus > Allygus modestus. The sequence continues at coordinate 59,193,761 of OY776112.1, read as the reverse complement.
GTTTATTGATTTAAGACTCTTTCAATCTACTGGTTTAGCCTATTGATTCCGGGTATAGGTATCAACTAATTTTCGGCAGTAAATTCAAAACGGCAAAACCCCTGAGAGAATTCTGACCCTGTAGGGTTATAAATTTCATCGGCAAAGTCAGATTCCTCCTTGGAATAAGAATCTTCCTCGCTCATGTCATCATCAGGAGTACCGTCCGGTTCACTATCACCGAGGTTCAAGTCAAGGGGATTTTGTCTAGATGTTGATGCCATAATCATTCCAATATTTATAAAACCTTCAAATTTCACTAAACATTACATAGCATTACATATGCAAACACAGAGGGCACCACATCGAAACTAACACCGCACAAAAACTAACCTCACTTTGATACACAAAGCTACACCTCAGTCGAGGTTCCCATCTCAGTGCTACGGGCAGACTGATGCAATATGTTTGTGTGTGACAAAGCGCGGAAAAAAACCGGCGCGCAGTTGGCATGCGCGGGAATTTCCGCGCATAGCACGCAACGGTTAACCCTCCGAGTGCCCATTAGAAAATTCCTTAATGTCCGCCAATTATTGGCCATTTTGTAGTCTTTTATTAAAACATTATAAAATATATAAATTATAACAAATAAGTATAAAGTTGTACATTTTCTTAAAGCTTATTAAATAGGCTATCTAGAAATGTAACTTTTAATGTTCATACCTAATGTTATAGTAACTTGGTACCTATTAGTTCAAATCCAGAAATTAGGAAAAGAAATTTTGTTTTGTTCAGTACCCACATATATAAAACCACTTTATTTACACTAAATAAGAACTTGAAGATATACATTCTGTTCAAAATTTAATGAGGAATAAGAAAATATATAGTTTTGCACAGTTTTACCTAAGTAATAAGTCTAAAAAGTCAACTAACCTAAAAACTGGAGGTATTAAAGCCTATATCACCATAATAACAATCGCATACGTTTGGAATTCCGTCACAGATGACACTTAAAATAGCACAAACGGTGGTCATATATAGTCATAATGAAGCCTAGAATCCGCTAATCACATTGGTATGCTCATTAACCGGGATCGCTCAGATGCACGCGGAAATATTACACAGAACTGGAGGCATTAAAGCCTGTATTACCATAACAACAATAAACATTTGCAGACATTTGGAATTCAGTCACAGATGATAATAAAAATAGCACCAACGATGGTTATGTATAGTCATAATCAAGCCTAGAATCCGCTAATCACATTGGTATGCTCATTGGCCGGGATCGCTCAATCGTATGCGGAAATATTACATAAAACTGGAGGCGTGCAAAGTCGCCCGATATCGGGCGACTGACACTCGGCGGTCAAAAATAGTCGCCTGAAAGCGGGCGAAGGTCACTCGAAGGGTTAAGAATTTGGTTCTTGGAGCAAGATATAAATTTTAAGTTTGTACCACCATCCTCTAATTATTATCCAGTAGGTAATTTACTTGTTCAGCATACAAGTTGTTAGCTACACTAAGTTAAGATATATGCTACACTAGTGGAATTTTTATACCAGCAGCATTTATTTATTTATCAACGGCTGAAGCCAAGACATAGTAACAAGAAGTACAACGAACACTCGTACTTCTTGTTACTATGTGTTGGCTTCAGCCGTTGATAGATAAATAAATGCTGCTGGTATAAAAATTCCACTAGAGTAGCATATTGTATGCTAAGTCCCTTTACTCTAGGCCTCTTCAAGTTTAGGTTCAATCCCAAAGACCTTAAAAAGAGAGGTCGCGACAACTCCCAAAATTTAAACATTTTCCAAAAATTGTGAAATGATTACCTATATACAATTTTCTATGTTTTATTTTATCCTAGACCTATTAGGCAACAAATCAATATTTTATGTTTATTTCCTGAGCTTTTTCATAAACTTAAAGTAAACTTAGGCTACTTTACTGTGTAACATAACCTGACGCTTACGTCAATGCTGTGTATGTAGTAGAATGACGACTAAGCTTAGGGCCTACTTAATTCATTCTTCGTCATTGAACGTCATGATTCAGTAAGGAATTTATTCCATTTTTTATCAGTTGCCAAAAGATATTCGCTGAGTTCAGAGGTTTGCTGCAACAGGTTATTTAATCGCTACTTGTTAAATAAGCTAGAGGTATAAGCTTTTATATTCATTTTGACAATTTGCCTGTTTTTAGGACACTTTGGTGGTACCACGCAACACGGACAGCATTCTGTATCCGTCGTAACACTTGGGTGATGGGAGAGAGGGACTGGAGACCCTTCGTCTATGGAGGACTCGCCTCATGCACTGCTGAATGTGGTAAGGGGCCATGCATAAATTAAGTCACGCTATATTCAGTCCTTTTTACCCCCCCCCCCCCGTGTCATGCTCTGTCACGCTGCTTATTACTCCCCCCGTCATATCACACTTATTAATTATTAAGTAGGCCTGTTCGATTGAGGCGTACGGTACTTCGTCACTGTAACTGACGATTTCGAATACTTTAACTCCAATTATCGTGACGCGTCACGCAGCCCTTAAGCCCCCTCCTCCCCCGTGTCACGGTCTGTCACGATGTGCCGCGCACTCCCGCCCCACAGTGGGTAAATTTTGATGACTAGGAGAGCTAAAGTTAATCTTATACTCTAATATGAGTAAGGTTTGCTTGTATGCTTGCTTGCTTGCTTGCTACACCGATCTCAATAACGGCACCAACGATTTCCTTCAAATGTTGGAAATATGTAATTTATGGGATAAAAATAAGTTCTAGACAGGTCTCATCCCCAGGAAAAATCAAATAATGTAAAAAAAAACAAAAATGAAAAGTAAACAAATTGGGATTAAAAGTTAAACATTGGGCTTATGGAGTTTAAAATCAAAACAAAAGAATCGTAACAGCTGTTTATAATCAATCAATGAACTGTCAAAGTAATACTCAAGTTGGTACTTTGGTATTATACGGATGCCACCCTTATACAGCGCGCTGCGGCAGTTATGTTAGGATGGGTTATCATAAAAATTATTGTAGGACTTTCCTTGTTTCGTTACGAATCGAATGATACCTGATGAGTCATACTTCCGGCCGCCAAACCCCCTCCAAATAGGCCAAGGTCAGGTCGTTGACCGGAGCGCACGCATCACCTGTCACCGCCTGTATCTGGGTCAGTGTCATGAGTGATTTATTGCCGTCACTACGTTACATTTGTTTTCATAACAAGTGACGTTCTTTTGGTATGGGATTTACCTCGAAATGAAGAGGAAACCGTACGTATTTTTATGATAACCCATCCTAACATAACTGCCGCAGCGCGCTGTATATTTGGCGAAGTACATGTGGCGATCGGGTGTGGCTGCTAGCGGCGGCGACGCATTCAACACGATCCTAGCGGACATCGCTGTCTTTTGGGAGGCACAACACAAAGACCGCTCATCAGAATGATGTAAAATTTGTACAGTAAGTCAATAAAAGTACGTTTTTTCGAATTATGTAGTTATCCTTTGTATCTGGTAAAAATTTAACCTCCAAAACTAGTGGCATCCGTATAATACCAAAGTACCCTCAAGTTGTTTATGATTATTAAAATGAAGTTTCCTGAGAGCAGAGATTAAAATATTTGAGTAAAGATTACATAGAGTAGGGGGGAAAGTGGTGAAATATTACTCCCAGTCATCTAAAAAAAAAATTAACTGGCCTTCCCCGAGCAAATCTCGGCTCCCGGATACTACTCTTAATATACACAATAAGAACCATCATAAAACTGTTTAAACTGATCTATCGTAAAGAAAATAAAAATCTTTTTAAATTTAATTAAGTAAGTATTATATTGTTAACACTTTTATAAATATCAGATTCGTTAGTTATACTGTGATATTTAATAAAGGTAAAATTCTCTTTTTATCATTATGTCTTTCACATTTCTTTAAGTAAATAATTTAATAGTGAATGATTTATTGATAATTTTAGTCTATTTATATTCAACTAGTAGCCTGTCGCGGCTTCGCTCGCGATCACTACGTAATATTATACTGACATTCCCGTATAAATATTGTGTTACCGTTCCAAAGCCAACATAGCCTGCTGATTATCTGTGTTTACTCTATCCAGCTGATTGCTTAAAACTTATAGTTATTTCCCAATGCTAAGCTTATGGGAAAAAACTCAACTTTAAGGGGCCCCAGGGCCTCACTCACAAATTATTTATCTATAAAAAATGTTTCCTGCACAATTTCACGTTAGGCTCTTTCCAATGACACCAAAAATATGAAAATCGGTTCAGTAGTTTAGAAGGAGTGATTGTCACAAAAAACCTGCTCGCCTATTAAATAAGTATAGATTAGAATAGACATAATAATAATAAGAATAACATTGAGGCTGAGTACGCAGGTTTGCTGCAACAAGGAACATAAAAAATGGGCTTTTATGCTAATATCAATATAACTCAACTAGGTGAAGGCATATACCAGTTTTTATTAATTTATGTTCATAATGAAGGGAGCAGAGCATTTAATTATTCTCCCTAAGAATAACATGGGGGCTGAGTGTGCAGGTTTGCTGCTACGGGACCCTTTTGCAAAAAATTTGTTTTTGAGCAAATAGCAATAGACCACAACCAGATGAAGCCTTATACCAAGTTTTGTCAGTATACGTTCATAAATAAGCGAGATATCAAATTTTTCCTTTCCTCCATAAGAATAACATTAGACAACGTACTGTGTTTACACTTTCAATATCTCGGTAACCAATTGACGTAGAGGAATGATCAAAATACCAAATTGTGTGTTTTTTAAAGCTGAATCCAATGGTTAAAACCAATATTTTACTTTTTCAACAATTGTATGTAAAAAATTCAAAAAACCCATTTTTGGGGTACAAAACCCCCCCATAATACCCCTTCGGATGGAGCGATATGGCTGGTTTTCGAACTTAAAGTCATAAATTTTGCTTTACACGTTTATACCAAATTTCATCAAAATCGTATCATTTTTACGAGAGTTATCGTGCTCACGGACATATATATATATATATATATATATATATATATATACAGTTTCGAACGAATGGTGTTTTTGGGGTCTGGGGACCTCAAAACGTAAAGTTATCATGGTCGCGGGCCTAGGTCTTACCATGCCGACTACGGTAATAGCTTCTTCCCCATAGGGGAAATTCGCTAAAACACAAATAAATTTACAAAACTTCAAAGTCTTTGATTTGTTTTGGGTGTTTAAGTGATATAATCTGGGCGTATGACTGCTGCTAAATACTAATTCTAATGTAGAAGTACCGTGTGCCAAATATTAGGCCTCTATGTTCTATATTAGAGCGGCAAACCATTGAAAACAACGTATAAATCTTGTAAAATTGCTGAAATTTAAAACATCTAGCGTTATCTATTGGTGAAGGGGTTGAGATACGGCAAAAGGTCATAGGAAGAATGTTGTAGGTCGTCTAAAATGGGCGGCACGTGATCTCCGTTTTTTGATAGGACAATCTGTTTGGCCGCTAGAGCTCAAATAAAATAACATTACATTTTAATTTTTTTATTCGCAATTAGTTTTTTGTTATTTTGAGATAGTTAAAACTAAATGTAGTAGGATTTGGGAACTGTCCCAGGGGTTAAAAGGTACAAGGTACATTCTTACAAAATCTCACGTTCATAGCTCAAATATAAATGGTATAAATGGTTCATTCTAATTAGTAATAATAGGCCCAGAACCGTCATTTCCGACCTACTTATGCTAAGGAAACGGTCAAAAGTAATCAAAAGGTAATCAAAAGTGGTCATACATCAGCTGCTTTTAACTAAGCGTGATGTGGACATACTGAGTGAAAAATATTAGGCCTCCATCAAGTATATTTTAACGTGATAATAAATTAAAAACCACTACCAAATCTTGAAAATAGGCCGAAATTTGAAAAATCTAGCGCTACCTAAAGGTGAAGGAGATGAGATACGACAAAAGGTCATAGGACCAAAGTTGTACATCGTCTAAAATCCGTGGCACGTGGTGGTCTCAGATTTTTTATAGGATTATCGTTTGGCTGCTAGAGCTATTTTAGAAAGACATTACCTGAGTAGGTCGGCAAAGCAGTTTGCTAATTATAAATCAATCATGTTTTAAATTTTTTTGAGGGTTTTAAATAGTAAAATATGTTAGTTTAACCACCGTTTCATGAAGATAAATGTGTAAACATATTGTGTGCTAAATATCAAGCCTCTAAATACTAAAAGTGATAGGAAATTAAAAACCACAAAAAAAGTTGAAATTGCCAGAAATTTGATAAATCTAGCGCTACCTAAGGGTGAAGGGAGCGCCATAAGTCAAAATGTCATAGGAACAAAGTTGTAGGTCTTGCATAATCAGCAGGTCGTGGTGGTGTCCGTTTTTGATAGGATCATCCATTCGCCCGCTACAGCTCAAAAACTAGAAATTTCAAATCAGCCTTTTTTTTGGAATTTTAAGTATATTTTTGAGTGAGATCGAATGAAAAATTGTCAAATTTGGCAATTTTCCTGGAGGTTACAAGGTAAAAGCTACCTGCGTGCAAAATTTCAGGTTTCTAGCTCGTCTAGAAGTGGTCTAGAATTTGTATACCTCAGTTGCACTAGAATTCTAGTCAGTCAGTTACACAAGCGGCTGTATATATGTTAGATCTATCTTTTCATGTAACAATAATGACATATATATGAAAAGAATGTCATTTCATACATACATTTTTTTCATATATGTAACAAATGAACGAATGGTGTTTTTGGCATCTGGGGGCCTCAAAACAAAAAGTTATCATGGTCCCGGGCCTAGTTCTTGCCATGCCACCTACGGTAATAGCTTCTTCCATATAGGGGAAATTCGCTAAAACCAAGTGTTGCTTGTTATATATTTTTTCACCTAACTTTTTATACAAATAATTTTCATATTTAATTACTCTGTTTAGTACAGATACTGGAAGTTCGTTATAAACAATTACTATAATGTACAATGATTTATAAAAAATAGATGTTTATCTTAACAAACTTTGAATAAAAATCACTTAAATACACACAATTATGTGATGGACTCTGAGTTACAATTTAAGTATTTTTTTTAAGTATAAAAACACCAAAGACAAATAATGCTAAACTAATTTTAAATTACAATTTCGGACTGTTAGGTTAACTGAATGTTGAAAAAATTAAAACATAGCTAAAAGACAAAACAAAATAAAAACATTTTTCTAAAATTACCCCTATAAAAAATAAAAAATGTAACCATGGGCTTTCCATAAGATAAGTTGGCCGCCATATTGGAAAAATGGTGGGAATTTTTGGGAAATAAATGCATTCTAAATTGGAGCTTGAAAAAGTAAAGGTGGTCCCCCATTAGAAGTTAGAAGTTAACTGTCAGACATTAAAAAAGTTAGCTATTGGAAAATTTAAGGCTGGACACCCTGTATGTATATATAAAACATAATTTGAATATCTTCATGTTCTATATAATAGGTTAACCCATTGGCGTAGAGATACGAGCTGGTCTCGTTCCTTACTTGTAATTTTATTAACCTGTGAATTGGAGTATAAAATTGGTGTTTTTAAATGGATTAATGGCGTATTTTAATTAAAATATTGTTTTCTTTCAGTTTATAGAGTCGCATTGGCACACACACAGTAGACATAAGTAAAAATTAGCAAAATCAGTGTTGACCATGTGCAAGTCTCAAAGAATTAACCGATCCCGTCAACTTCCAAGCAAGCCTGCCAACGTTTGTTTTACTTGGGCCCTACCACCAATGTTGCCACAGACCGGTTAACTCATTGAGAGTTGCACAACTGGTCAGTTTTGGTCGTGTGCAGGAATCGAACCCACGAACATCGTATCACCACCTGGCCAAGGTGTTTCCATGATGTAGCCAACTCAGCTAACACGACCAAAGACCTGGCGGCGATATTAAGGTTTTTCAGTCAGTCCGCGGCCCAAGTGGATAGAACCGTAGACGCCCGCGGTCATTAGTTACATATTTTGATACTAGAGTGAAGCACCAATCAATTCCCGTTATAGGCTATTGCAAATAGAATAAAATTACTACCTCAGTGGGTTAACTTATAGTTTAATCTATAGAGATTCCATTACAGTATTTACCTATATATACTGATAATATTAGTAGGATAACAAACCCAAAATAGTAGAAGTCTGTAATTTTATTTTATATGTGTTTATTAATTTTTTGTTTAAGAAGTTAAAAAGTTTGAAAACGATTTACAATCTTGACCATTAAGGTCTGATAACAGGCAGTAATTAATCATTATACACTACTAATTAAATGCCATTAAATGTAAAAGTTTTGTGTTTTAGGGCTAGTTAAATTCTCTTGCCAAACAGTAATAAAATACCCATATAAACCAAAAAAGTGTACTGACGAAAATTACAAAAAAATTAATGGCTCCCTTGGAGGCAGGTTGTGGCAGATTAAAAGGTCAAGAACGTTAGAGAATATAGTTTATTCTTTGAGAATATGTACTATTAAGGCGAGTGCGAGCGGACGAGACATTTTAATGACCATTTATTTATCAATTTAATTTCTGCCAACACTTATTTAATAACATATTATTTATAAACTATAACACATTATAATTAATTAGATTGCTAATCTAAATAACTATACAGCCCGATGTGTAACTCACTCACTCACTCAGGTATACGAATTCTAGATGAGCTTGAATTCTAGATGATGTGATTTGAAACACATTAAGTATCAAAGAAATTAAAAAATTCATATCAACAGTCTCATTCTGTGCATCAGAGTGTAAACCCCTAAGCAAAAGCTAAGCGCTCATGCGATTTTTAAAGAAAATTCTGTACCGTTGCAAGTTATTGTGTTTTTTCCAAGTATAAATTTAATTATTTCTTATAAACCAATGATGATGTTTTTTTGTTCTCCATAGAAAAAGGAAACTTTTGGTGAAGTTACAGCGTGATTGGTCATCATAATTGTCGATTGACAACGTTTCAAAAATTAAAATTAACTTTAAAATTGACTTTTTTGGAGAACAAATTACATTTAAAGTGAGACCAACTTGCACCTATTGCTTTTGTGGAAGGTATAACTATTGGCCTCTGTTCTACTGCTAATTACCTATCTTTTCATGTAACAATAATGAATATAATGCTGTAGAATCAGTGTATTTTGTCCAAAACAAAAATAAAGTACACTGGAAATCGTAAAATCCTGACTTTTGCTGTTAGTCCAAAACGAACGGTTTCCGGACCCATGATGATAGGACATATTTTTCTTGTCTTGATCTAAGGAATCATTTGACAAAATTAGTTACACTTATCCCAAAACACCCTTTATATGTAACAAGTCATTTCAGCATTATACATGATTTAAACCCTTAAATAAATAACATTCTTTGTTGTTTTGCTTAAATTTGATCTTGTTTTAGCGAATTTCCCCTATAGGGAAGAAGCTATTATTACCGTAGGTCTCATGGTAAGACTTAAGCCCGAGACCATGATAACTTTTTGTTTGAGGTTCCTAGATGCCAAAAACACTATTCGTTCAAATGTGTGTGTGTGTGTGTGTGTGTGTGTGTGTGTGTGTGTGTGTGTGTGTGTGTGTGTGTGTGTGTGTGTGTGTGTGTGTGTGTGTGTGTGTGTGTGTGTGTGTGTGTGTGTGTGTGTCCGTTAACACGATAACTTGAATAAAAAATGTCCGATTTTGATGAAATTTGGCTCAAATGTGTAAAATGACATTCATAGTCATAGTCAAAAATCTTTATTTACATTATGCTCAAGCTGTACAATAAATAGCATCAAGATATGCATCATCAAAAGAATACATTTCAATATTAAACTAAACAAGAATACATTTACAGTGGAGTCTCACAAACTCGACACAATGTGGACTAAGACCCTGTCGAGTTTGTGGAATGTCGAGTTATCCAGAATTACATTGGGAGGGGAGGAAAACACATTATTTAGCTGTAAATTGTATACTGTATTAGGTTTTACTTAAACACATTATAGTACAAATATACTGTATTACAAACTTAAGAAACATTTAAAAATTAGATAAATACTTAAAAATTGAGAATTAATAACTAATTGTCCTCGTTTCCAAAATATATAGTCTTGCAATACATGTACTGTATAGTAAATGATGTGTCGAGTTTCCCAGAGTGTCGAGTTATCGGGAGTCGAGTTTGTGAGACTCTACTGTACTCACCAAGATTAGAGAGGGGTGGAAAGCTCATCAAAAGAATATAATGCCCTGTTTATAAGATATTTTTTTAAGATTTTTTTAAACTTTAAGCCATTTTCCTTTGATATACTTTTTGGAATATGCTTTAGGTAAATATTTCCTATATGTGTTGTTTTTTTTTCAAAAAATTTCAATTTATGTCTCTGGGAAAACTGATTTTTTCCTCTGGTGTTGTAAGAATGAGTCCTCATTGAGTTAATATCTGTACTGAATTTTTCATTTCTTGCAGCAAGAATAGTTTCAAAAATATATTGACCGTAGACCGTAAGAATGTTAAAAGTTTTAAAATGGTCCTTTGCTGAATCATCATATTTCAGTTTTAGCATGATTCTAATATCTTTTTTTGTTGTTTTAGAATACTCTCTAAATTGATTTTTTTTATGGACCCATAGAGTGCAATGCAAAAAGAGATGTGTGAATGAACGTGCGCAAAATATAAATTTTTTAAGCTTTTTACATCACAGTAATAACTCATTTGCGACAAGGCATAAACTCCGGAGTTAATTTTACCTAAGATCCTATGTATATGTTCATCCCAATTTAGCTGTTGGTCAATCGTTAAGCCCAACAAGTTTATGCTATCCTTCTTTTCAATTAGGTTTGACTCATAGCTTATCAATAAGTCTTCATTTTTTCGATTTTGTGGGGTTTTAAAATTTACAAAATTAGTTTTCTCTGTATTTAAAAGTAGATTGTGGTTTTTAAGAAAATTCCCAATATTTCCCAATTCACTGAAAACAACCCTTTCCGTTTCCTGTGAGGTTGCTGATGATACTACCAGATTAGCATCATCAGCATATAAACAGAGATTGCTCTTCAAATTTTGCATGACTTTATTCAAAGTTCAAAAACCAGAAAAATCGGACCTTGGGAAGGAGGGTTTATGGGAGTTTTAAATTTTCCAAAAATCAGTTTTTTGCTTTTTTCACCCTACAATTTTTAAAGAACTTAATTTTGGTTTTGACCATGTTTTAGAGCTTAAAAAAACAAATAATATAGTATTTTGAATGATTAACCTAGGTTAAGTGGTTGCGGAGAAAATCCAAATAACCTACTAACAAAATCTCCCATGTTAATCTTACGGGAAAAATGTTTTTGGCTTTTCCTCAGTTTATTTAAATTTAAATATCACATTTGCTTTTACCAATATCTTCAGTTCCACAAAACAATCATTTCTGTGTAGACGTCTGTGTTTAAATTGTGATTCTACGCCCAACCGTTACAGAGATATTCAAAGTGCTAAACACAGTACGTTGTCCAATATTATCCTTATGGAGAATAAATAAAATTTGATATCTCGATTATTTATGAATGTATGTTGATGAAACTTGGTATGTGGCTTCACGTAGTACTGGTATATTGATATTTGCACAAAAAATGGATTTTTTGTGGATTATTCCCGTAGCAGCAAACCTGCGTACTCAGCCCCCATGTTATTCTTATGGAGAATAAGTAAAATGTAATGACTCCCTTAATTATGAACATAAATTAATAAAACTTGGTATATAGCTTCACTTGGTTGAGTTATATTACAAAGTCAAATTATTCCCACTATTTTGTTTCCTCTTTCAATGCACATGCCTGAATTGAATATGCCTATAGGGAATCTGGTGTTTCACACTAAAATGGAATGACTGAAAAACGTGTACCGGTACAGCTGTGCTGATAAAACTGTGAGGTTCCAACAACTTTATTTGTGAAAACTTCTTGAATGGAAAACATGGACCAACGTCAACTGTTGGTTTACATGAGGTAGAGATTAGGATTGTTGTTTGTAGCTTTTTATCTGTTTTATTCAACTTATTGTAAACATGTCAGTAGGAGTATGACGTAGCATTACAATTTTAATTATAAATCCAAAGCTTTTGGATGGTGCAGTGATTAAATATTAGTTAACAACATCCTGTAAAAATAAATTAATATTAAGAAACAACATCTTGTAAAAACAAGAAAATAATAGGGCCTATTAAGAAACATTTAACAGCAAAATTGATTCATACTAAGAGGTTCCTATAAACAAAATATAAAATAAACTAGCCTACTTTTTAAATTACTTTTAGTTAGGCCTATTCCAGTTTCAAAGAAAAGTACTTTCTGACATAACCTAAATTTAGTAAAATGCCTACCGCCTACCATTACCAAGAAAATTAAAAATTAAAGTGTAAACTATTGGCTTACAGGGGCTATAGCCCCTAACACATGGGTTTTGTGTAAGTGGATAATCACAGCTGATCATTAGTTAATTTTGCTTATTAATAAAAAACACTGTAGTTATATTCCCATTAGAAAATCATTGGATCTTTGAGGTCCAGTGGGGCGTAGCCCACGTAATTTTTGACATTTCTGATATTTTTCCTAACGTCCTTGGCCCTCAAGCTTACGGAATTAAATATATAGATTATGATTTATTGATTTTTATTTATTTAACTAGCATGGGGATCTTGCAGTCATAAAGCCAGATGTTTAAAAAGATTACATACCATACTAATTGTCACCTCGGTGATCATCAACTAAATTCTTGTGTATGGGGACAGAGATGATTTAACCTTTTGCGCTCGGATAGGTTCTTTGGAGATGGTCCCCTGGGGTCGTCTGTCCACACTTTGTGGCCACAGCCATTTTCCCGCCAGCCAGGATTTTTTTCTGTCACACTTATGCTCAGCGCTCACATGTCCACACCCAGTGGACAGAGTTAAATGGCGCATGCGATCGCGAACGCTCGCATGTCCACTGTGTGTGGACAGTGACAACGCATACTTTTACAACATTTAATATTCTTTCTACTGTATTGTGCCGAAATCTGACGGTAGATTTCGAAACTAGATCAATCCCAGAATGCAACGGGCATAAATGTCGGCTGTTGCATTCTAATGTAAACAGTAAACAACAACAGTTAGTCAAGCGCTTTTGTCTTACGCTGTGTAGTCTTCGGCTTATATGCTGATTTTTATTATTATGTACATAATATTTCAAGTTTTATTATATTTTAATATGGAGGAAACATTACGTTCCGACGAAATTCGTAACACGCTTGAAGGTGAAAATGAGTGTGGCAGTGATTCGGACCATGAAAGTGACATCGACATCTTGTGCTATTTATGTTATAAGCAGTTTTTAAAATTATTTCTTAAAATTTTCTTAAATATAACTAACAATAAGTAAGTTATGTGATTTTCGATGGTAAATAAATAAGTTTCAAAGTATAAATCGAGTTTTCCTTAGACCTTGAATGTACGCCTCAACTTGACGTTTCAGTCTAGAGTGAAGAAAAATAATTCCGAGCTGGCAGAAGCAGACGATTGACAATGGCTGCCGAGCTGGTGACGAAACCTAGTGCGGCCACTGAGTGTGGACATGCGAGCTCTGGGCCCTGAGCGTCGGACAATAATTCCCAGCTGTCGAAGACTCCATACTGTCCACTGAGTGTGGACATACGAGCGCAAAGGGTTAATAATGCATCCATGATGATTTAATATCTAGGGCTAAATATTTCTCACAGCTCCACACAACAATAAGGAAAAGGTTTTATCAAATTCAGTAAAGCCGTATTCCTGTGAAAAGCAGACAAATTTGTCAAAAAGTGTAATTGACAGAAACGCCAATTTATACTTCTCTAATTTATAAATCATCAAAATAACCAATATAACCAAATTTAATTCAAGATTAAAAGGGCTGTAATCAGACAACAAACAATTTAACTTTAAATTATATTATTATAGCCTAAATTTAAATGGATGGATATTAGAGTTTGGATGTTGTGCAGGTACCTTTCCTATTGATACGACAAAGACACGTCTCCAAATCCAAGGGCAGAAGATCGATGGACAGCACGTTCAACTCAAGTACCGAGGCATGGTAGACGCGTTTCTTCAAATTGCCCGTCAAGAAGGCTTCCGTGCTCTTTATTCTGGGTGAGTTTATCACATTCTTTTGGAAGATTAAAGTTTAAAGAAAATTTACCTTGTTGGTAAGCGTAGGAGTTTTTCATAGACTATTTGGCAAAATTAGACAGCACAGTTAGGCCACATGTAACAGAAGGAACACTAGGAGCGGAGCAGGTATTGCGGTTTTTAATTTTAACCAACTCGATTGCTTATTACAAGTGTTTTTATTAATAAAGGCTGTTTACGAGGTTTTTATTTTTTTAGAGAGTTCAAACAAATAAATAGGCTAAATATAATTATAGTCCTGAAACAAGACTTATGAACAGAAATTGAATTAGCCTTGTAACAAATTACATTGCTATTGAAAATTGTTGTCCTCAAAACTTCTTTAAAAAAACTCAAACAATCTTACAAATTTGGAAGTCTACCTACTTCAAATGTTTGAATTTTTTTGGAAGAGATTAATGAAACAAAATTTCTAGGGTTTTACATTGATAATCATCTTAATTGGAATTCACATATTGCAAAAGTTTGCAATAAAATTTCCTCTGGAATTTTTGTACTAAGAAAAATATCACCAGTGTGCGATTTGGCAACTATGAAATCTGTATCTTTCGCATTCATCCATTCTCACATCTCTTTTGGATTGGTTATGTATGGCAGTACCTCCAATGAAAATTTAAACAAAATTTTAGTTTTTCAAAAAAAAGCTCTACGGATAATGTTGAAATTAAATTGGCTCGAATCAGCCAAAGAACATTTTCCAGCATTAGGAATCATGACTATTTTTACCTTATACATTTTTGAACTGATTATGGTAGTTAAAAGGAACTCAAATGACCTATGCTTATTGGGGTCTTATCACAACCATAACACCAGATATAGGAATAATTTTAGTTACAACAGACACAAATTAAAATTCTATGAGAAAAAGCCATGTTATGTGGGTATCAGGTATTTTAATGCCTTGCCTGCTGATTTAAAAAATATTTTGGATTTTGATCAATTCAAAAACAAGTTAAAGAAATTTATGATTTGTAAATCTTTATATTCTTTGGAGGAGTTTTTTGAATACTTCATATAATTATAAGAAACTGTGCAATAAATAACAATGTTATTAAATTATATACCTTAGTATTAAGTTAAAAAGCTTGTATTTTTTACGCTATGATTGACGCCATTCTGTACTATTGTATTGCAATGAATAAAGATGATTTGATTTGATTGACAAGAAAACTAAAATGTAATGGGTTTTTAATTCTTATTAAAAACAAGAAGAAAATACTTCCATACATCTATAGGAAAAGTGTAATATAGATTAGCTAAACATTTGTTGACTGATTCTCTCAAAGAAATTATGTTCAATAATTATAAAATTGCAAAAAAATCTCATACATTGTACATCGCAATTTTAAAGTTTTTAACATAAATTGATTGCTATGTGGGAATTTAATAAAAACTTATTTTAATCACACGAGATATGCAATATTTTTGTATTTGATATGATAAACGTACAATTGAAGAAAGAGCCAACAAACTCTGCTATTAAGGTAAATTATATAAATTGGTTTTAAAAATATTAAGACATATGAAAACGTATAATTTGTACTACTATATGAAATAAAAATCCTCAAAGGCCTTATTTTGTACATTAAAAAACCTTATTTCATTATTTATTGTCTACAATGAATTTCGCTACCCTACAATATTTTCTAATTGGTTCCGGCAGTTACTATACGGAGGTATTCAGACTTCATCGTATCACTCTTGAGATTGCTATCTGACCCTTAGGGTCAATGTTATACAATCAGTTGTCTGTACTCTCAGTCCACTTGTATTAAAATTATCAGACTTTTTCTAAGCTTATGAAAGATACCACTTAATTCCAACACATTTTGGTTTAAGATAATAACCGAGATAAACTGTTTACAATTTCTTCAGATATTTGGTGAATTTTACTGACTCAATAAAATGTTAAATGTTGGGGTTATATTTTTTAACAATGTGACCAACTTTATCTGAAAGATCGTCCTGTGAGACTAACACACATTTAATTATCTTTGTTATCACAAACCTTATTAAGCTCAAACTACCAACATCTCACTTTTTGAAGATTCCTTACAGTTTTGAAGGTTCACACAATATTTCTTTAGACACTGTCATGAATTAATTGCATAATAAATTTGTTTGATTTCCTTTATTTCCTTCTTTAATTTGCCAAAATTTAGGTCCAAACATTATTAATAAACTGCCCAATAAAATCAAAAATATATAATTTGCAGATAAGTTTAAAAATACTTTAAAATCGTGGCAGTTGTAATCTTGTAATAATTTAGATAACTTTCTTAGTTATTTAGATATTTTTGCTATTGCAGAGTATTTAGTTGTATATACATATGTTCTTTCATGTCTACATGTTTATAAATGTAATGTTATTATATAGGATGATTATAATAAATACAAAAAAATCAATTTGCTCTTTGAAAAATCAGACCAAATATGTGAATTTGTATTAAATAACTTAGAGGATTGGGACATATTACACTTGATTTGAACTAAGGGTTATTAGTTCAATCATCACGATTATTTCACTTGCTTTTATTAGCTGCAGTTGGCTTCACCAGGGTAAGGCAACAATTGTGTGTGCTGCGTTCTGCAGTTAGCTTTTTAAAACTATTTCAAGTAGGCAACACCTTTTTAAGAAACCGTCTGATCTGATCAAATAAGAATAAATTTCTATAAGAATAGCGTCGGACATTTGAAAACCCATAGGGTGAAGCCCTCAGGAATTTTTAAAATTGAAATAGTATTATCAGGAGCCTATTTTATACTAACCACCTTCATGCACATTCTTAGCTCAATCAGTTCAAAAGTTGTTCTCCACTAATACAGAACATACTTGGGACACCTTCCTTTTATGATATTGGCCTTATTGTTTAACAGTATAAAACTACTTGTTACCTCTAAATGCATTGCTTGGCTGCTACAATATTTTTTAAATCTATATTATGCACTGACAAGGTTTCTTACTGTTTTTTATCTGTTGCCTATTCATTTTTGTAAAGATATCCAAATTTATACTGTTCTACTCACATTCAGCTCGGTGGGACCTCTGCTCCAAACTCCCTATGTCAGTTTTGTCCATTTTCCCAGGTGTTACAGTAAGCTAAAAGCTATATTAATGCCAATTTTCACTTATCTAGCGGGTCTGGATGTAGGATAGAATTTATATCCCGGATGAGTGAGTGAGTCACACAAGCGAGTATAAAAGTCTAAGAGTATAACATGGATTCTTCAGCAACCACTGCTTTAACTTTTGCTCTCCACGTTTCACGAGTTCATCTGGTAGGTTGTCCTAGCTTCAGTCCCTTGTGCGATAGAGGGACAGGAAGATGGAAGTCTGCAGTATTGGTATCTGGTTTTGTTGGTATAGTCATTGGCTTTAAATTCAAAATAATATAGCTGTACCAAAAACTGCAAAAACCGTCTATTGCAGGAAAATTAAGTGAAGAGCATGATCAGTAAAATTCACTAACATTTTTTCCTAGGTTTTAAAAAAATGTATAAATCATTATCATGGAAACTGTTCCATGATGAGTGATTTTTTGAAGATAATTTTGAAGATTTTGCTTGTGGAGGCTATACCTCTAACTTACTAGATAAGTTTGATTTGATCTATATAATCACAGCTGAGCTGAGTTTCTTTTAAAGATTTGAGATTATCTTTTGTACTTTACAGTAATTTTTAAGGATAAATAAGGGAAAAAGTAAAAAAATTATACAAAAATAAGTATGTGCGAATTTCCCATTAAATCGTAATTTGTATGGTTTTGAATTGTTTGTTTACTTTTTGCATATAGCAGTAAAGTTAATCTTCAAAGATTTGGCAGAGACGGAAGTGATGACCTACGCCAGCATGTCCGGCCCAGCCGTCCGCCCCATTAGTCCTGACATGTGAGAGTTTATTGTATGCAAATCAATTAGTATCAATACATAAGTTTCACAATGAAAACCAACTTAATACATAACCTTTTCATGACACGGTGCTGGATGCGTTGTATTGTTGCAGCATCTGCCCGGCGGTGCTGAGACAGGCGACCTACGGCACCATTAAGTTCGGCACGTACTACACGCTCAAGGCGGCCGTGGACCGCAGCGAAGAGGATGTGACGGTGAACGTGTGCTGCGCCGTGGTGGCAGGCATGGTGTCCAGTGCCATCGCCAACCCGACAGACGTGCTGAAGGTGCGGATGCAGGTGCTGGGACTGCAGGCGCAAGGGCTGATCGGCGCCGTGCAGGAACTGTACCGGCATGAAGGCATTCCCGGCCTCTGGAGGGTACGAACATCATTATCGTAATAGGTTTGTTTTGTTTGTTTGGCCTCATTTTTTGGTCTGGAATTCGTTGAAGTGGACGTTGTTGTCGTTTTTATTTCATCAGGTTTTATTTGGGTTTAAACCCTGTAGATATGTGGTTTGATCCTGTGGAGTTATAGGTATTTGGGTTTCTGATTTTACCGTTTTAAGTATGCTGTATTTAGATATTTTACTTCCGCTGCTATTGTTTTAAACTGCACAATATTTCCCCAATGAGTGGCTTTGTGGAGCTCCTTTTAGGACAAAACAATTGAATGCCTTCAGCAATAATTACCGAGACAGTTGGCTTATTCTGGCCAGTATTTAGCTTGGTGATGAATTTTCAGATCTCGGTACAGTAAAACCCTGCTTAACCGGACCTCAGTAAACCGAAACCCGGGTTAACCATAGCGGTCTACAAGAAAATGATAATCAATAATAGAAAGTTTAAGTCCGGTGTATGACTCCTGGCGTGCCGAGAGACTGCCGCCGCCGCGGCCACTGAACTTGGGGGTTGTTTTGACGGGTTTTTCCACATACCTACGCCACCAGCGAGGTGGTGAGGGGTTGACCCATACTGCATTTTCCGCATTCCCATATTGTACTAAAAAAAGTATCAGTGTACCGTGAACTCTCACATCTGTATGTGATGTAAACGAAGTTGCTGTTGAGGTTACTTAGTGTCATTTGCCGGTTGAAGTGAAGTTTTTTGTGGTTGAATTGATTGTTGATTAGTTCAAAAATAACCTTTTTAATATAGGCCTACATTTATAAGTATTTCATATTTTATTAAACTTACGTTGGCATGACTCCAAGATGTTCGAGTATTTTACCGAAATTAACCTTGAAATACCAACAGTTGATTATCCTAAAAAATGGGTTATCTGGAACGTTTCCACCCCCATTATTTCGGTTAAGCGGGGTTTTACTGTAGTCTTGTATCAATGTATTAATAACCATTTAAGTAGGGATACCCCCTTTTATTTGATTTTGGTTTTGCTTAGGGATGAGTCGATTCCAATTTTTTTCGATTCCGATTCCGGTCCCGATTCTTACAAATCGATTCTCGATTCCAATTCCATCGATTGCTAATAACAGGTGAAATGGCAAAGTAATGTTTTAAAAATGATAAAGACAACAATAAGTTATTCAGTAATTGATTGCTATGTAATAAATTGAGACAATCAGTTGGCTGGTGATTATTTTTCATTAATAAAATAAACTTACAAAAATAAATAATTTTAAAAAAATGTAAGTTTAATTGCATGTTTATTTTTCATATTGTTATGCTTAGTTACATAAATCTCCCAACTCCCATGATATTTTTTGAAATTGCTTTTCTTACTGTAGTAATATAGAATAACCAAACTGTTTAATATAAATTCATAATTTATCTGGAAAAACGTAGTTGTAAGATAATGACTCAAAGAAATAATGTTGGTCAGACGACTGATTGCTTTCAACCGAACCCCACCCCTCCCCTCCTGTCCCGTCTTTCTTCCTCCAAGGTCAGATTTTTTGCTGCCAACACAAACATTCCCTGTGCACCTCTCTTATTTATCTTACTTCACAAATATCCATGAATAACTCACCTGTCATTGTCTCATTTCATTTGAGCCAAAAATATATTTTAGGCTTATTTTTCTTTATTTCAGTCATATATTTTGTTAACATTAGTTATCGGCATAAACCTGGGTAAACGTCGGGAGTAGATATGCAATTTTCAACTACTCGACTCGAATTTTCTATGATCAGCGGCGTAAATCTGGGTAAATGGTGGGAGTAGCTTTGCAATTCATTCATTCCTAGTTGCTGGGTTAGGAAACCCCAGCATAGCTGCTTGGCATGTCTTCCACAAGTGGGAATATTGCGCAGGTTACCGGAAGGATAGGACATAGCGGGAAAGGAAAGGGTGGGATGGGACAACAGCCAAATTGACCTTTCAGAGGGCCAACTCCCTTGCCCCTGTGACAGCTGGGATGAGGCTCAAACAGGGGATCTGTATTATGCCCTCCAACTAGCCAACTCAACTGACAGGGTATCCATGTACAACAGCCAGGGACCATTCATTCTCAGGTTGGGGACCAAACCCGGAGATTCTGTCCCCAGCTGCTGCAAATGGAGGGACCAAAGGTGAAAGGGAAGTTTGTCATAATGGACAGCCAAAAGACTTACCATATATGTAATGACAACTTCATGTGCTTTACCCAATGTCAGCCTCAAAACTAGCTTTGCAATTTCAACTACTCGACTCGAATTTTCGATGGTTAGCGGCGTAAATCTGGGTAAACGGCAGATCGATGTCCTGGTATCGGAATCGACTTTGGGACATCGATTCTTGATTTTGATTCTAAGCCTGAGAATCGAGAATCGACATTGGAATCGACTCATCCCTAGTTTTGCTCCTCAGGTTCAGAGAAGAAAATAATACTGAATGTCCCTGCTACTTCAATGTGGTGCCAAACGTGCTCTACTGTTTACAATTAAAAATTTCAAAATGAGTATGTTTGTTTTGTAAACAAACTGATAAACGACAGCTGCCTGTTAATATGTTTCAGCCATCTGTTAAGATCTAAACAAGTAACTTATTCTGTAAATACTTAAATCAGTACTGGATAGAGGCAAACATGGAATAGTGACTCTATGTGTTTGAGGGTAACCTTCTCACGATAACTAGTTTTTTCATAAGCGTGATCTCTTATTTGATTAACTGTACATTGCATATGTCTACTAGCCCTGTGTTTTTCAGTTTTTTACCTCACAGCACAGTCATTCCAACTCAAATCTGTCTGTGGCACACTAATAACTAGTACTTGCCTTTCATCATATGAAATGGAAATAGTATGTCTATGAAAAACTAAACAAACATTTGAGACATATATAAAATGCTCATCTCCATTAGATGAACTTTGAAACTTTTAAGACCAATAGGGAATAATCCAAAGGAGTGAAATTCACTGAAAAATTCTTTTCCTCTCCAAAGTCAGAGCCAATAAACAGGAGCAAAACTATAATAACTGAAGTTGAGTTATTAGTTAAAGTTTTCTTTAATGTTGCAGGGCGTGGGGCCAACAGCTCAAAGGGCAGCGGTGATCGCTGCTGTCGAACTTCCTGTCTACGATTACTGCAAACATTACTTCTTGCCTTACTTCGGAGACAGTATCACCAATCATTTCATGTAACTTACTTGTGTTACACCTCATTAGGCTAGAGCCTCATAATCAAACTGTTTCTATCCCCTCCCTCCAAATTAACAAGGCCATAAAACCAATACCCAAAAAAGATTTTTAAGGGCTCAATATTTCTAGTTCAAAGTTAGTTGGTGGAACTCACTTGTGGTTTATAAAACATATACGAGGCATGTTTTTAAAGTAGGCTAAGTACAGTTTTTCAATTCCGCCATTGCAGTGTTGCGGTTGGCATTCCTGCATCTTGCACTGTGTACCTGCATCTTTTGGCAAGCCT
This sequence comes from Allygus modestus, assembly GCA_963675035.1. Classification (NCBI taxonomy): domain Eukaryota; kingdom Metazoa; phylum Arthropoda; class Insecta; order Hemiptera; family Cicadellidae; genus Allygus; species Allygus modestus. The sequence continues at coordinate 59,171,824 of OY776112.1, read as the reverse complement.
GAGATGCCATTAAAGCAGAAATCGACAATGTTTACATTTGTTTGGGAGCATTCAAAATTATGCTGCCGATTCTGAATTCTGTCAACTGTGAAGTATGCGCTGTGATTCATTTCTAAGTATTAATGGTGTGAAAACAGCTGACATTCATCAGCAGATTAGCAAAGTGTATAGCGAAGTTTTTGACACCTCTAGTGTCAAGAAGTGTCATCACCTGTGACAAATTGGCATAAAAAATCATCACCTTCCACCTTGTACCGCTCAAGAAAAGTCAACGCACTCCCCAAACGCTTGATTTTGTGAACCTCAGTCAAAATGTTTGCAGCGTGAGCAAAACTTTTGAAAATTTATATTTAATTAGTGATGTCACAATTGCCTAAAGAACACTTCTTGATTATGTAGAAAACTCTTGGCGAAATCATAAACTGTCTGTTCTTTCTCACGTTATAAAACACTTTATGCACTAAATCTGAGGTAAAAATAGAAGGTCACTCACTTTATTACTTGTCATTAGGGGTGTGCGAGTACTCGAAACTTTGAGTTTTCGGCCGAGTATTTTAATACTCGAACTCGACTCGAAGTTTTTAAAACTACTCGAAAGTTCGAGCGAGTATTTCCCGCCGATTTCCGGACGATTGCTAACGATTGCGACCGGCCAAAACGCGTAGTAACGGCCGCAAAAGACAATTGCATCATGTAAAATCGCCCGAAAATGACGACCGCGAACGATTGCGACCGGCCAAAACGCGTGGTAACGGCCGCAAAAGGCGATCGCATCACGTAAAATCGGCCGAAAATGACGACCGCGAACGAATGCGACCGGCCAAAACGCGTAGTAACGGCCGCAAAAGACGATCGCATCGCATAAAATCGGCCGAAAATGACGATCGGACCGCGTGATTTCAGCCGCAACTAACGATTTCGTCATTTAATAATGATTATAAGCAATGTCTGGACCAGGTGGAATTGGTCAAATTAAACCGGGCCCCGTTTCATCGGCCGGAAACGAATGTCAAACCTTGTTTTGTTTGTCAATACGTAATCCAGTTTGATTGTACTGGCCAAAACTTTATATTACTACTCATGTATTAGTTAGAAACCATGTTTAGATTATCAAATCTAGGGTGGTATCCAAATCACATTGCACTACCAACTGATGGCAAATACTCGCTGGAAAATACTCGAAACTCGAAAATAATTGGCACTACTCGACTCGACTCGATTAAAAAAATCACTACTCACACACCCCTACTTGTCATGAACATTTATGATGCCATCTGTAAATGTTCTAACCAATTTACGTGCCATTCCATTGCTCATTACGTTTTTGCCATACCTGCTAATCTGCCAATGAATTTTAGCTGCTTTCACACTGCTGACACTTAGATATTGAATCGCATCACGTTCTTCACAGTTGGCGGAATTCTCAATCGGCGGCGCCATTTTAGATGCTCACAAACAAATTTAAACATGGTTGATTTTTGCCGAAGTGGCATCCCAGACTTGCCAATAGATGCAAGTACACAGCACAGGATGTAGGAATGGCAACTGCAACGCTGCAATGGTGGAATTGAAATACTGTACCTACTTTATAAACATGTCTTGTATTAACCTCCAGACGAGGTACCAGAAGTTAGGTCTGTTATTTAGGTGTAATCTATATAAGAATTTAATGTAATGAAATCAGTATTTATTTTCATCGTTTTTGCACAATGCATTCTTCTATTTATTTATTCTCAAATGTTGATTCAGGTCGAGTTTCTTGGCTAGCCTAGGAAGTGCCGTTGCTTCTACACCGATTGATGTCATAAGGGTAAGTCAGTTGTAAAAAATCTATAACATTAGATTCGTATCTTACAACATAAAGTTAGCTTAGTGTCATTTAAAAATGTGGTGCGAAAACAACTTTTCTTCTTTAATGCTAGTGAATGTTACAGCTGAAGCTAACAATGATGATTGATACCTCAAGCAGTGTATATCTGTCCGTTTTTTATATCTTTATTATATAAATTGGTTATAAGATGCCTACAAACCCTGAATTTAAGGGAGTTAGATTTGACTTCTACTAATCTACTATTCATGAAAAAGTACCAGGTTTACAAGTGATCAAACTGGCTGTAACACACATAATTGAGGGGATACGTTGAGATTGATCTAAAAATTTAAGATAATCTTATGCGGTTCAATGGTGCTTGACAAAAATTGTGAAAAAACAAAATTCTTGAATCATGTGAGCATAAAGAAGAGTTTTCTTTGAGAAAGTAAATAATGTTCAATTTTTGTTTTCAGACTAGACTGATGAACCAGAAGAAATTAAAAGCAGAAAACACACAAAGTCATCTTTACAGAGGAAGTATAGACTGTCTTGTTCAGGTAAGTTGGTTGAGAATAATAGCCTAAAAACTGATGAAACTTTATATGTGGTCTCACTGTATTTTCTACAGATAAATTAGTTATGTGTGACTCAGTTGAGTTGAATGACTCTAGAAGTCTGCAAACTTTAGGGGCAGAAAAATTAAGACATTGGACCAAAGTGGATGATAACACCAGTCTTATAAGGGAGTAGTCAGAGGCTGTTGTATTGCACTTTCATTTCCATTCCTTCTTGAAGTCCTTCCCCAAAGCAATCTAATATATTCCAGGCAAGCGACGTGATGTTTAGGACACAGAGAAAGGGTTCACAGGACGGTATAAGGAAAACCCGCTTCAGCCATGGCCACTGTCGCCTACGCTTCTAAAGTAGCATGGACTGTGGCATCGCAGTGTGAGAAGGGCGGCCAAAGCATCTCTTTATACTTCAATCAATTTGTCATCAGTTGTGCTCAAATTGGCAATAGTAAAACAGAAAAGTTATATTCCTTTTTGGTATGAGAAGGCAGTACTAATTAATTAGATAGGCCTCTGCCACCGAACATATGAGACCAGCAGGAGCGTAGGCATATAAGCAAACATTACAGGAGTTTATGTATCAATCTCATAACAGATGATGCCATTGTAGCGACAAATGAACCTTAAAAGTATACGTTTTGAATGCCTGCCATTTAAACATATACTGTATTAGAACCCTGCTTAAATATTTATATAAATATTTAATTTAATGGACATTTTATTGGAGGTTTGATTGTAAGCTAACATGGAGAAGCTTGTTAGTGCCTACCATTTTAAGTTTTACTAGGCAGAGATATGACGGCCTAGTGCACACGATCTACTAGCCGATAGCGCCATTTGAAAATTGCCCCCTTGTCTTTCTTGGCACTCACACAACCAAATTATATTGTAGATGAGCTAGTTTCTAGGGGGTCTGCAGTGCACCGAAAAATCGGTACTGGTTCAGTACAAAACGAATTACCGAATTCGGTTCGGTACCACTAACTGCGCCGGTACTAAGTCGGTACGGTACAGCCTAGAACTACAAAAAATCAGTATTCACTGTTTATCAGCCACATTTCTCCTTCAGTTTTATTTATAAAACATCTTTTTCGTCTGTTGACATTCTATTGACACGCCTTTGCTCACGACAGCAACTTTCAACTTTGACCGGCATTTGGAAGTTTATAGGTTCACGATCGGATCACGAATGATAACGAGATGCATTTACAGCATTGATAAAGACGCCTCCACAGACTGGCCGAATGTTTCGTCGAGTTACGTACGACTCGGCGAGTAATGTAATAATGTACATAAACATCGAGAGAAACAGAGGTTATTAACAACAAACTACTACGCATTTACACTGTCACGCTCGTCTTTGCTCGCCGAGACTTGGTCACGCTCGTCTTTGCTCGCCGAGACTTGGTCAGTGTATGGAAGCGGTATAAACGTAAACAAAAACCTACAACCGAATATGTATGACATTTAATCATTTTTAAATCAAACTGAGGGATAAATACACAAATATCTGTTTGTTTTTTTATATCAACAAAATTATAACACCGTTTTGTGTTTTTCATTGCCGATTGTATATCGGCCCCCTAACCTCAAATGAGTACTTGATACTAATTAAAATCTCCAAACATTTGGCAAACCCATTCTGATCTACGATAGTGTGTTACAGAGAGTAATAACATGCAGAAGGTTGATACTTATTTTGATATGCAAACGTAATAACAAGCACATCAATTCAAAAACACAAATCGGGCTTGTCATAACATTTTCCTAATAGGCATTATGACACTTCCTAACGTTTTATGGATAGAAATTAAACCAACCGAAAGAAACTGTTTGAATTCAGTATTAAATATGCCGTGAACGGTTTAGAAGAGTGTTTAGGTTAAATATTAGTTTCATTGCTAAAACGTTGATTAAAAAAAAGTTTTACACACACTACTGTTGTAACAAATATAAAAGGTTAATCTACATTGGTTCATAATTTTATGACGTATATCATAATTTTGGAAACTGCGTATTTCTTTCTCTCTGATATTCACTTTCTAGGTATACTCTTTGTGTGACGATGACGTTTGCGTTAAGTTACTTGGTTATATGATTTAAAATTTGCTGGAGGCTATTATTAATTTATAATTCAAGCAACCTGTATTTAATTTGAAAATACACTCACATACCTTCCTTTCTTTTATTATTATTTTACCTTCTTACTTGTGAATACAAATTTATAAAGAAATAGATTTGTCTTATTTGTGTTTTATGTGACTTTTATTTGTATTATCTTGTATGAGATCAATTTTCATTATCTATATATATGAAATGTATTTGAGATAGCTTTACAATTTAAATTAACTAGGAAATTACCTAACATGATTCGTGAATATGGGGCTAATTGAATAAATGGTATCTATGTGAAATTATTACAAATACAAACAACAAAATCTTATCTTATAGATGAAATAAGCCTACATAACTAAATTAACATAATTATTTAATATAAAGGGAATTATTACTGTTGGGGTTATATATATATTGGGCTTTCTTTCTTATTTACGATATTTAACACATTATTATTGTTATTAGGCCTCTATAAATATTTGTGAACTATCACAAATTATAATCATAAGCTTACCTAAATACATTTTTATGTCTGCTAGTATATTTTTCTTTAAACATATTTTTTCTGTTTTTGTTCTGTTTGGTTTCTGAATACACGTAGGCTATGCTAAATTACGGCTATTTTGCATACCTTACCGATTTTGTACCGAGAACCGAGGTACTAAAATATTTACCGTACCGACCTTAAATTTCTGGTACCGCAGACCCCTACCAGTTTCATCAACTTCTTAACTTGTAAGACATGTATTACATGTTATAATACTTCATACAAAACAAAGAGAACTGGACAAAAGTATTGAGTTTACAGTATTCCTGGACGGGGACTTTTAAAAGGTAATTTGACAAATTGCTTCCAGCCTTTAAGCGGCAACTGTGTAAATCCGTACTGTTTTTGTGTTGCATTACAAACTTGTAGACTTCCAAGCAACATAAGATTACTCAAAGAAATTAAGTACCTATTTACAATAAGTTTTGAGTTGTTTTAACTGAATACAAATAATTGATAAACAGGACATATATAAGCTTTACTTACTAACTAGGCTGTTTATTTGATCTCTTGTTTGTCTGAATGTACAGACGGTGCGGCACGAAGGGTTCAGAGCATTGTATAAAGGATTCATTCCGACGTGGGTGAGGATGGGTCCATGGAACATCATATTCTTCATCACCTACGAACAATTGAAGCGCCTTTACTAATTTTGTTGCGAGAAACAAACAGAAGTTGGCTGCATCTGTAAGGCCAAAGTACTTAGAATCTAGAACAAACCAAAGCCTATAGTTGTTATTGATGGCCAATTAGGAAATATGTTAATTTATTTTATATATTAGACTTAAAGTATGCCGAGAGACGAAAGATCAATGAATTTGTTTTTATTACGTCAATCACTGACATCCAGACCCTTTTAGCTGTTGACAACAAATTTTGTGGCGAATGTAATACTATTGCTGTTTTTGTGAGGATTTAAACATTTTTAGAAAGTCAACCGAATAAGCAAAATGTAACCTATACCACAGGTATATAAAAAATGTTTATAGTGACAAATGTATATTTTTATCTTATTTAGACATGCCATAGTAGGTAATGTATTTTTTTATAATTCTGATGAGCAGTGGATCATCATGGAATATGTCCATGTTTTGTTGAAAAGTTATGTGACGCATATCTTATAATGTATCGGTAACAAGCATCTCACACTTTATCTCACAGAGGTACATGAAACATGGAGCTTATGAACCAATATTGTTTCTCTGGTTTCATGTAGTTTATGTGAATTCTTTGCACACCGATCACAGAAACTGGACAAATATGAATCCTCTTAAAGCAGATTGTGTTAAAACAGCCGTCAGGTGATAAATCTCAACGCACAAATAATAAAAACAAATTCTTTGATGGTTTCATCTTTCTATTGATGATTATATTTTCAATGTCTGCTGGCCATTAAGCCTATATATTACGTTTAGAGCAAAATGAGTGCCTTGTGGTTGTGAAGGGGATATTAGGAATATTTCAGAAAGAGCCAGCAATATGCACCGGTTAAATCCCAAATTGTATTCCTGAATTTAAAAACACCATCACAGACAAAATGTGTCAAACTTTAAAAGTAGTCCGAAGACCTCTTTAGTCCTGAACAGAATAAATAGTTCTACACAGAGGATGATCATCTTGGCTATATTATATGGATTAGAACAACTTAGTTGTTGGTTGGAGGATATCAAATGATCACCATTCAAAAAACAATATCACAACTGTATAGAAATGTAATAAATATGACTTGATCAGGGTAGTGGAGAGGTGCGTAGTGTTAACAATGCAGTCAAAGTGATGTTATTAGTAATTATTTGATAAGCTCTAATCATTCACTCGTAAAAGTTGATTCAAGTATACAGGATGATTAACTCATAGATATAATAGCCTAATTCTGTATCCTCAAATATTGTTGGCACTTTTTCAACATCCTGCTTCCAAACTGAGTTATAATAAATCTAAAAAGGTAAATACAACCACAGAAGAGATTAAGTTGTAAGTTTTTTATATCAATCTTTTGTAACTATTATTATTCAAAAAAATTGCATAAAATGTACTCATTTTTCAACTAGAATATAAAAAAAAAAACTAAGCAAGATTCTATATTCTTTTTTGGTGAATTAAATTGATCAAATCAAAGATCCAGTATTTAATTTAAAATGAAAAATACTCGCTCATTTGTTTATAGTGATTAATTACTTAAGTTTTAACTGCAGAGCTGTAGGAAACGTTTCAATAACAAATGTAACTCAGTATTAATATTCAGTCTCGATCTCAGTACTGTCTCGTAGGAATGAGATGTTTTAGCGAATTTCCCCTATAGGGAAGAAGCTATTACCGTAGGTCTCATGGTAAGACTTAAGCCCGAGACCATGATAACTTTTCATTTTGAGGTCCCCAGATGCCAAAAACACCATTCGTTCAAATTTTTATATATGTATATATATATGTGTCCGTAAGCACGATAACTCTCGTAAAAAAGGTCCGATCTTAATGAAATTTGGTACAAATGTGCAAAGTACAATTTATTTGAACGAGTTCGAAAACCAGATGAATCGCACCATCCGAGGGGGGTTTTTGGGGGGTTTTGTACCCCAAAAATGAGGTTTTTGGGGTTTTCACATTTAATTTTAATTTAAATCAAATTTTAATTTATACCAATGAATTCAGCTTAAAAAAACAAACAATTTGGTACTTTGATCATTGCACCATCCGAAGGGGGGTTTTTGGGGGGTTTTGTACCCCAAAAATGAGGTTTTTGGGGTTTTCACATTTAATTTTAATTTAAATCAAATTTTAATTTATACCATTGAATTCAGCTTAAAAAAAAAAACAATTTGGTATTTTGATCATTGCTCTACGTCATTTGGTTACCGAGATATTGAAAGTGCTAAACACAGTACGTTGTCTAATGTTATTCTTATGGAGAAAAAGGAAAATTGATAATCTCGCTTATTTATGAACATAAACTGGCGAAATTTGGTATATGGCTTGATCTGGTTATGGTTTATTGTTGTTTGCACAAAAAAACAATTTTTCGCCTATGGCTCCTGTAGCAGCAAACCTAGGTACTCGGTCCCCATGTTATTCTTATGGAAAATACTTAAAATGTTATATATCGCTTATTTATGAATGTATATGGATGAAACTTGGTATGTGACTTCACTAAGATGAGTTCTATTGATATTTGCATAAAAAACCATTATTTTGTGTGCCTTGTTGCAGCAAACCTGCGTACTCATCCCCAATGTTATTCTTATGGAGAATAATTAATATTTTAAATATCGCTTGTTTGTGAATACATTTCTTATGAATCCTGTTAAGTGTTATAATGTGTTATGTTATATATTCATTGGAAATTCGCTGAGTATGCAGGTTTGCTGCGACGGGGGTATTTAAGTATCACTTGGTAGTCAAATTTTAAAAATAAAACTTGTTTTTACACAACTCTTGCCATTCCTATAAAAAATAATTGAGCTGTTTTATGCATTACATTTTTGTTGTGCCTATTTATTTACATTAGTTTAGAACTAAATTCAGACTTGTGTTTCTGTCTGATTTTGGATTAGAGAAGAAATAATTATCAATGTTATGTGTTTCAATTAACAGCTGGAAATTTGTTTATTAAAACTAACATCGGTCTTCCTACCTTAATATTATTAAAGACCCCAAATAAAAATGACCTTAACAAATTAAATTAACTCTTCATGATTGTTTTTGTTTTGTTTTTCTATGAAGTAACACCACAGATTTTAGTTTTCACCCATAACGTGTTTTAAAATTCAAATTATTTATGTAGGCACAAATTTTAATAAATTAACACGCAGGAACACCTTGTGTTTTGATTAGAAGAAAATAACTTTCAATGGGGTAGACAATTAAATTGATTAAGCCTATTAGTTAATATAAAAACAAAAATGTTTAATGTTAAACATAATATATTAATGTTATTGAAAGTGTTACAGTGTACATTGAAAAACATGTTTGTAACATTGTCTTGTACTTAATACATATCACTAGTCTATAGATATGCCTTTTAGTGATCGGTAGTATTTCTTCTAAATCTTAGAACCTTGTTACTCCAGTCATTGGATGCTGGTTACTTCAATCAGTGGAAACTGGTCACTCCAATCAATGGAAACTGATCAATCCAATCATTGGAAACTGATCACTCCAATAAATGAAAACTGGTTACTCCTATCAGTGGAAACTGATCAATCCAATCATTGGATACTGGTCACTCCAATCATGGAAACTGATCACTCCAATCAATGGAAACTGGTTACTCCAATCATTGGAAACTGGTTACTCCAATTATTGGAAACTTGCTGTGCCAGACATCTTAGTATCTTAGTACTCCAATCATTGGAAACTGATCACTCCAATTATTGGAAACTTGTTACTCCAGTCAGTAGTTGTACAAACGTTAGCTTCCACTTTTATTAGGCCTAATATGTATTTTAGAAAGCTTTATGATTTTATGTTTCACATATTGTCAAGCCACTTTTATTTTCCTTTCTATCCATGTTTTAGGTTAATTTGTGATTACTCATAATTAGGGGTGTGCGAGAAGTGATTTTTTAATCGAGTCGAGTAATGCCAATTATTTTCGAGTCTAGTATTTTCGAGCGAGTATTTGCTATCAGTTGGTAGTTTAAAATAGTGTAATGGGATTTGGATACCATTCTAGATTGATAATCTAATCATAGTTTCTAACCAATTCATGAGTAGCAATACAAAGTTTTGGCCAGTAAAATCAAACTGGATTAGGTATTGACAAACAAAACACGGTTTGACATTCCTGTCCGACCGATAAAACACGGTCTGGTTGTCATTTGGCCAATATCACCTGGTCCAGACATCGTTTATAATCAGTATTATATGACAAAATCATTAATTAAGGCCTATTAGTGGCCTGGTCGCCACTTTTGCCGATATTATGTATACCGTCATCATTTTCGGCCTTTAGTACATGATCCAGTCGTAATTTTCGACCGATGTTTTCCGTCATCATTTACGGCCGAAATTACACGGTCCGATCGTCATTTTCGGCCGATTTTACGTGATGCAATCGCCTTTTGCGGCCGTTACTACACATTTTTGCCGGTCGCAATCGTTAGCAATCGTCTGGAAATCGGTGGGAAATACTCGCTCGAACTTTCGAATATTTTTTAAAACTTCGAGTCGAGTTCGAGTATTAAAATACTCGGCTGAAAACTCAAAAGTTTTGAATACTCGCACACCCCTACTCATAATCATAATATTACTTGTTTATATAAGGAGATTGTTGTGCGTGGCTAATACATTGAACATAGTGGAAGAATTATAATAATTGTTTGGAAATTAACCAAACAGGCTTCAAAGCAGGCTACAATTTGTTACGGGGGCTTGGAAATGAACTCAAAACACTCGGAACTTCATCTAACTTTAAAAAGAATGTACCAATTCCTATCAAATCAGATCTTGCTTAAACGCCTTATTATGTTTCTGCTCAGGAACAAATTAGATATATTGGGCAATCACATTTAAAATAAGTAATCAATTATTGCGGCTGCTAAGTTTTGCAGTATCAGAAATAAATTATTTGGTGTACTTATATCCAATAAATAATTGTGCGATACATTTTTTAATTAAAATTAAATTAATGTACAAAGTCAGTAATGTTATGAATGCACGTAGGTCATGACTTACTGCTTGTTTGGTTATTTGGTGTGTATACGCGATTGGTATTTTTTTACGTTTTGATGGGGAAAGGTCCATACCCTGGTCTTTTTACAATCTACGGTTGACCTTTTATGACGGATCAGCATTAATAATCAATAGCCCAATGACAAATGGCAGCTGGGCCCATTAAACTTGATAACATTTTCTGATTTTGAGTCGATCCTTCGAACCTCAGATTACTAGGAGAGCACTCTAGCCATTACGCTGCCCGGCCAGTGGGCCATTATGAGTGATCATTAAAACTCCTTGATAACCCGGTCCTTCACTCTTTATATTTTTCTCTTTGTTGTTATTCATCTGTTACTACATTGCTTTTAACTACTTTTACTTTAATTTTATGAACTGAATATTAAAAAACTGAATGTCGTTATTGATGTTCTATACAAATATTTTATGTAGAAGTTTAGAAAACCACAACCCAACTCCATAGTTTATCACAAGTTGAAGTATTAGCCTAGTGAGTATGAGGCAAAGAGTGTTAACTGTGACCAGTGATCATTAGCAAGATAGGCATTTATGTTATCGTTATTTTAATATTTACTGTACATTATTGTTATTTTAAATTATAATTTATTTTCTGTATTAAGAAATCTATTAAGTTTTATACATTCAAGAATTGTTTTGATAACCAAATCCTTTTTGAAAGTCTTGCTAGTCCCCATGTTATATTGTAGTAGCTTAGTCATGTAAAATGCATTTAGTTAGTTTGTAAGTTAATTTATATGGAGCAGAACTCCTTAAACAAACAAATATTGTTGTCAGTTTAGCAAAGGTTTCCAACTTATAATATTTTGACTAGGGGTGTGCGATGCAAACTTTCACATCTTTGCTAGATACATATTTCAATGAATTTCTTATCTGATGCACTATACATAGCTGTACTTCTGCTTTCAGCAAAATTTTTTGATTCAAAGCATTGATGCGATTCACAAGAATTTCAGTTTGAACCGATGCAACTTGATTCGATGCACAGTGCCGATTCAGTGCCTCGATATGACTCGGCAATACTTGTGATCGATAAGCAGTAAATACTGCCTTGACCATGGCATCAGTGTGGAAGTGTTACTACACACTGATTGTTATGCCAAAGAGAGATGACATTTAAGACCAGTATACAATTGACTCTTAAAGTATTTTTAAGGTTTTTAAAACCAGAAACTGCCCTAAATATTTGTATTTGATTAATTTTATTTTTTTCGAATATTAGTGCATTGAAATATTACAGATACATCTGAACATAATCAATACATCGAGGAGAAATCGATGCATCGTACACACCTAATTTTAACTGTAAAAATGTTATTTGTTATCTTCTTATTGTTTGACTATATTTTTTGAATACATCTTACCCCCTATCTATCCAGAAAGAGGTTATTGCTTCTCCACTGTCGGACCATTTGCATTTTCAGACTTTTTTTGTTTTATTTGACTATTCTTTTGATAAAAAAATCATCTACCTGGCATTTTTATTTCATTTATTGAGGTGGGTTTTAAAATATGAGATTATTATTATTAGTATTAGTGTTATTCAGAAATATCACCTCATTACAGTGAAGTCTAACTGTTCAGTCCATATATGGTGAATTTCTATACTGAGACATCATTTAAGGTTACATAATATAATGCTTATTCAAATTATGCCTCACAGAGACCTTTGTCTTTATAACAAAGTTCTCAAGCTGTAACGAGTTAGTCTGTCATCATTAGTAAGGGAATTGCAATCCTTATAAAACACGCTTGGTGCAAAGGTTACAATTGTAACCACGGAGATAAATTGCTTTTGCCCTCTTCTTATCTTGAAGAACTCTTTGGTAATCTGCACAAAATCATGGCCAAAGCGTTTGTCTATTTTTTCATCAACCTTATGGTGATTTTTGTTAAAAGAGCATGTTTTACTAAACTCAGTCTTCCATGTCATTTATAATCTCTTTTTTTTAATTTCAAAGCCTAATATTCAAGTGGAATAAACCTTCCATGACAACTACTTATTGCAGTCCACTTTCTCTCTCAGAAACTACTCTTGGTGCAACATTAACACATTAATCAGTATCATTTGAAAATAATTTGTTCAAAGTTAACTATTTACATAATCTGTGATTTTATTGAGAAGTATTTTTGATGTAGAATAGATATGTACAGACTGTTCTCGAATAAAATAATTATTCTTTACAAAGTTGTTGTATTCATTTTCTTTTCCCTCTACCAAACAAGTACACAAAAAGTACATTGCAGTAGGAATCTCTAAAAATTGCTCACAGTTGGAGTGTTAGCCTCACAAACCAGCTGTGATAGGGCACAAGTCGGTCCTGGCTGAAAGCTGTAATACTTGGCTAAGGGATCTGCCCAAGTGACTAAAGCCTTTGATATACCTCACTTTTTTTCTGAGGTAAAAAAAATCAAACTTGTTTCCTTAGTTTGCGTTGCCCTTATTACATTTAATGATTTAATTCTTAGTTGAAAACCTTCCTTCTGCCAAACGATAGTTTCTTTGGAAATGCAGCATACAAATATGCTATCTAGAAAAAAATGTTTTTCTCAAGTCATAAGAATGCCCATTTGAAATTCAAAGGCTAAACAACATAAAATATGTTATGTGACAAATAGAGGTGTTCACTTGACAACTGTGTTAATAAAGAAGCAGTTTGCTGATGTTTCAGATATATTTATACTATTTATTATTGAGGCACAAGCACAATTAATTAAGATAGAACTTTTTCAGCATAAATGTTGCCTCTGTAATGGAAAGCTTTATCCGTCCAAAACATAGGCAAATTTTCATCTTCTGTGGTTCTTAACATTTAATATTTCAAAATTGAAAATACTTAAATTAATGATTAATTTTTATTTTAACATACAGCTGTTAGAATACTAATGTATTTATCAAGCCAGGTACTCAAGCTAATTTTGAGGTTGCAAATTGGCTTCTGATCTGTCTCGTATTGTAAAAGTGTTTGAAATAGATGTAGAGTTTGTAAGATTCTAATTTATTTTTGTTTTTCTAAGTTTTGTTCACAGCTTTGATAATTCACACTTATCCTCTCCAGGCCCTGTGCCATTCTCTCATTGTGCCTTGTCATACACCAAAAAAAACACAACTTTAACAGTACACAACAATCTACGGTACTCAATATCTTACGGTATTGAGTGTTTGGGTATTTATTGGTCTGTCGGATAAAATCAATTGGATTAACATACATCAATATTAACATACATACTTTTACTTTCATGTTAAAGTACTGTTTTATTTGTGATTACAGTACTACATTTTAGGGTTGCATTAAACCCTAAGGGCAATAATTAAAGTAAATATTCTTAATACCCTAGTGAATATTTTATTTGGTCAGCCACGTTTTTATTAAGTGATCGATTTTGACAATTGAGGTCAAATTAAAGGTACTTTCCTCAATATGTTTTAAAAGAAAATCAGTTTTCCCATCAGTCCTCAGGGCTTCAACTTGCTGGTCCAAAAAGTACCCATATTCTTAAGGACGAAAAATTAATTATTTTTGTCAATTGAGGCAATTAAAATGATGATAAGCCAAGCAATTTAATGTGTAAGAAAATTATAAACAAAATAACAAATTCTATCACTTTATTATCAAAGGTGACAAGAATTAAAGAGCATGATTTTCAGTCATCAATCTTCAATAATTTACTACCTTAATTCATACATAACAGGATATAGTGTGATTTAAATCCACTAAACAATGGTAAAGACAATTAAAAAACTACGAGCGAGGTTGGGATCGGCAAACGTAGTAGCCGCTATCCTTCAAGCGCCTGTAGAGAGCAATGTACTTGCAAGCCGTGGTCGTGCGCGGCGAAACAAACGCTTCACAGAACGCCACCTGGAAATCGAGTGGGATATTAGAGCCTATTCAGCACAACTAAGATGCATTATACTAGGTAACATCGATTGCAACTTGTTCTGCAGTCAATTCTAATGTGGTTCGTTCAATTTACATGTTTTGTTTAGGTGCCACGTAGAAAGGTGTACTGGCTCTACATTTTTGGATTCTACACCCAAAACAGAACAGAGTATTATATGCAGTTCTGAAAATATACAAAACTCAAGCGCGCATTTGGTTTGATTTATTTTGTAAACACGTACAGGCAGACTGCTGCTAAATGGAGCGAATTTTCAAAAAAAGTTATACTATCCATTTAATTTTAGCGAATTTCCCCTATAGGGAAGAAGCTATTACCGTAGTCGGCATGGTACGACCCAGGCCCGGGACCATGATAACTTTTCGTTTTGAGGTCCCCAGACCCCAAAAACACCATTCGTTCGAAACTGTATATATATGTGTCCGTGAGCACGATAACTCTCGTAACAATGACCCGATTTTGTTGAAATTTGGTAAAAACGTGTAAAGCAACATTTATGACTAAGTTCGAAAACCAGCCAGATCGCTCCATCCAAAGGGGTATTTTGGGGGGTTTTGAACGCCAAAAATGGGTTTTTTGAATTTTTTACATATCATTTTTGAAATAGTCAAATATTAGTATTTACCATTGGATTCAGCTTAAAAAACACACAATTTGGTATTTTGATCATTCCTCTACGTCAATTGGTTACTGAGATATTGAAAGTGTTAAACACAGTACGTTGTCTAATGTTATTCTTATGGAGGAAAAGAAAATTGTTGTATATCACTTATTTATGAATGTACATTGACAAAACTAGGTATAAGGCTTCATCTGGTTGTGGTTTATTGATATTTGCTCAAAAAACAATTTTTTACCAAAGGCTCCCGTAGCAGCAAACCTGCGTACTCAGCCCCACGTTATTCTTATGGAGAATAATTAAATGCTATGTCTCCCTTAATTATGAACATAAATGAATAAAAACTGGTATACAACTTCACCTAACTGAGTTATATTGATATTAGCATAAAAACACATTTGTTGTGTTCCTTGTTGCAGCAAACCTGCGTACTCAGCCCCAATGTTATTCTTATGGAGAATAATTAAAATTGTATATACCGCTTATTTGTGAATATATTTTTATGAAACTTGGTAAGTGGCTTTATGTAGTATTAAGACATTTATATATCCATTGGAAATTCGCTGAGTATGCAGGTTTGCTGCGACGGGGGTATTTATGTGACACTGTATACCACAGTCTGAATATTAACTTCCATTACTTACCTTACTGGCTGCTGCTTCGCTTAGAGTCCCATCCCGCAGGCATCGCAGAAACGACATCACAAACGTGTAGCAGTTGAATGTCTCTTCATGATACCTAAACATACAATATTTCATTATTTATTCTTACTCTTACTATTATTTTCTTCAGCCACTATAATTCATAAGTTTAAATCCTCACAGTTTTCAGAGTGTACAGCAATGAACCACTTGTCCCACTTGTGTGACCCACTTGTGTCAAAATCGGTTAAATTATCAGCGTATTGAAGCGGTTTAAAATTTGTCAATTGATTGTGTTTTTAAACTTTCCCACTTAAACCTTTAATTTATTGATCCAGGTGAACCTTTATTTGATTTCTGTATTGAGACATCATTTAAGGTTACATAATATAATGCTTATTCAGATTATCCCTCACAGAGACCTTTGTCTTTATAACACAGTTCTCAGGCTCTAACGAGTTAATCTGTCATCATTTGTAAGGGAATTGCAATCCTTATAAAATACGCTTGGTGCAAAGGTTACAATTGTAACCACAGAAATAAATTGCTTTTGCCCTCTTCTTATCTTGAAGAACTTTTTGGTAATCTGCAAGAAATCATGACCAAAGCGTTTGTCTATTTTTCATCAACCTTATGGTGAATTTAAAACGAGTTCGCACGCAGCACGCTGACGTGAGGGAAGTGAATTTCCACATACAAAACTTTTAAAACACAAACCCAGTGTAAAAACATACATTTATACAAATTTTATTGAAATCTGAAAACATTTATTTTTTGGCTGTTCTGATGCTCCTGGTTTAATTTACCTGCGAAGTTAGGAATAAAATTTTGCGCATTATAAGATTAGGAGAAAGTCCAGTCAGGCTTTAAAGTAGGTGCGAGGTTTCTGGGGACGATACAAATAACCGACACATGAATAAAATGCTTCACTAATGTAAAAACCCCATAATACAACGTACAGTGTTTAGCCGATACACATTTTCTTTAATAACTCGGTAAATATATATGCTAGAATGACGAGAGAGGGCTTAAAACTTTTGCTTCACTAATTCCCATATTAATACATGCATTAATTTTACGTCTGGGGCTTTTCTGACCCTTATTGGGCCCAAAAACTCAAAATTTGGAAGAATAATCCCCAAAAAAGGAGTTTAGAGTTTTCCGATTGTTTTGCCCAACGAATTTGTCCAAGTGATTACAGAGAGGAATGTCCCTACCAAATTTGAAGTAAATCGGACAAAAAATGTGACCGCTAGAGTACAAACACATATATATGTATATATATACATATATATATATGTGTATATATATATATATACATAAAACATTTTGAACGACCCCCCAAAACGTGTTCAGGGGATCACGTTAGAAACTTCTATGGTTGTCCTGGGCTTAAGTTTCACCGTGCAGGTCATGCTAATAGTTCACTTTCCTAAGGAAATTCACTAAAAAAGAGCATGTTTTACTAAACTCAAGTCTTCCATGTCATTTATAATCCATTTTTTTTTTAATTTCAAAGCCTAATATTCAAGTGGAAAAAACCTTCCATGACAACTACTTATTGCAGTCACTTTCTCTCTCAGAAACTACTCTTGGTGCAACATTAACACATTAATCAGTATCATTTGAAAATAATTTGTTCAAAGTAAACTATTTACATAATCTGTGATTTTATTGAGAAGTATTTTTGATGTAGAATAGATATGTACAGACTGGATCACTTGGATAATCACCTGGATTTTTGTGCAGTGGTGATCATGTATATCAGGGGTTCCCAGACTTTTTGTTATTACATACCATTTGACATTTTTAGAGATGTTCGCATATCACTACTTTATCTCAAGATACAATGGAGTCTGAACTCATTGGGATTGAACGCTGTTTGGAACAACATTTTGGATTATCCAGAAATTCATATTTTTACCACAAAAATCGATCTATGTAATTTGTATACGATGTTCTTGAAATTACTAAATAAACTGCAATAGGTACACCACGGTTAAAAATAGTTTGTACGTTTTGTACCACTTCATAACAATGCAGTATTTCGATATTATATAGTGGCTGAATCACCTTCTCTGCAACACTAGAAATACAATAATATTGGGAAAAAAACTGTTTTTCTATCCGTCAGGCAACGTAAACATTTCCAACAGTTTAAAAACCGCTTTCATGTTTAAAAACCACAATTAAACCTGATTATTACCATCCAGAACATACCGATGATTTAAAATAATTAAACACTTCAAAAAAACACAATACAAAGCATCCATTACTGTGTTTTATTTAAGTTTGGACTATTTTTAATAGTGTTGTTGGGAATTAGGGATTAGCTAGGGGAACAGGGTTGTGTGGTTTGTGGGAAGGGAGGGTTGGTTTATGTATTTTTGATATGAGTCGAGTCAAGTTAACTGCATAAGGCTTGTTGATGGCTACAGCACTAGAGAAAGCCTAGTAAACATAACCTTTTTACCTCGACCAAGTAAGGGTTAGTTGAAAATTTGTTGAAGATTTGTGTATATTTTCAATTCTTGTCCACCTAATTAAAACTTGGGGTTTCGGAAGTGTTGTTTATGTTTGTACTCGCAAATTCACTTTCTTTAACATCGTACAATTTTGACTTTAAAACGTTGGCAGCCTCTTGTTGCCATACTTTGCCCTCCACATGGACTATTCAACTGTGCAAGGAATGTATCCAGCAAAGCAAGGGGTGAACTGAAATAATGAAATGAAATGAAATGAAATAATGAAATAATGATTTATTCCACCCAAACTTACAACACTCAAACACATTAACTTTCTTGGAATTACGTTGTCACATCAACCAGTTATTGTGACAACGTTGAAAAAAAACAAACAAAATAAACTTTACATTAACAACTGAGTCCAGTCCTTCTATGTACAAACACATCTTGCCGCTCTCCGTGGCGTCTGACATGACATCAACTTAATATTTATCTCTCCAAATAATAGTAAACTGTTACGGTATGAGTTGAAAGTACTGTAAAAATTGACATGCCAAGGCTGAGATTCGAACCCACGACAGGTCCGCTGCCATGGTTTCTGAGTCTGTTGCCTTGACCACTATGCCAAAGACTTACGACCTTGTTAAACTTAATCAATATGTTTTTTCATCATAATATTCTTTAACAAGTTTGCTACCGAGCGTCACATATGTGTGACGCATGGGTGTTCGTAGCGTACCAACTGTAAATTATATACTTCCAGAACAGACCAATGCAAAAATAAAAAACATACCTCCAGACCAAATTTTTGTTGTAAGTTTCAACTGCTATTATAGTTCAAAATACCAATAAACAATATCTGACTCATTTATAAACAATTGTACATTTTTATGGATTTCTATTTTGCGCCACATATATGTGACGTCAGTCTACAGCATTGTTCTACTGATGAAAGTATATATGAATTGTACTGCTAACCGACTGTCACACATGTGTGGCTTAAGTTAAAAACTTATGTTTATTTAACCCTTTGAGTGCCACTCAACGATATATCGTTGTGCACGGAACATCCGAAAAATACTTCACAACGATATATCGTCGTCGGTGGTCTTACCGAAAAATACATTGCAACGATATATCGTTGTTATAGAAAATTTTTCTTACGTCATTACTTTTTATTATTTCTTTCAGCTGATTTCCAGGATAGTTTCTAGCTCTATAAATCTAGTAGTTATTTGGTGAAAATCTTATATTTGAACAATGTTTATTTATCCGAAAAAATATATAAAAAGATTTCCCGCATGTATAATATGTACCTATTCAAATTTTTTATTTTTTAGATATTATATATGTGCATAATATTATAGCTAAACTTTAAACTTACAAAACAAAAAAGTTTCATAATAATATCTTACCAAATAAAAAAGTTATTGATTTTATGTACAAAACCCTTGCAAAATGTTGATTTTGTGTATCGTTGTTATAGAAAATTTTTTTTACGTCATTACTTTTTATTATTTCTTCCAGGACATTTACAGGATATGTTCAGGTAAACTTATACTCCATAAATATACGAGGCCTAGTTAGTTTGCTTTATGAAATAATATTGTAATAAAACTTAAACCCTTGAATAAAGTTAGGCTACTGTCTTGTGTACTATTTACCGTTTTTATATTTATTACATTTATGGAAATAACTCGTCCGCCTACAGCCCAAATTTGATGAAACTTTCAGGAAATATTTTGGGAAACATGTCCTCTATAAATCTAGTAGTTATTTGGTGAAAATCTTATATTTGAACAATGTTTATTTACCTGAAACAAATAAAAAAAAATAAAATAAATTTCCCACATGCATATATGTATTCAAATTTTTTATTTTTTATTTTTTAAATATTATATATGTGCATAATATTATAGCTGAACTTTAAGCTTACGAAACAAAAAAAGTTTCATAATAATATCTTACCAAATAAAAAAGTTATTAATTTTTTTGCAAACCCTTGCAAAATGTTGATTTTGTGCCTGGCACTTTTTGGATATACTCTGTTAAAAACTCTGGCACTCTAGGGATATGACGACCGAAAAACTCTGGCACTCAAAGAGTTAAAGAGAAAAAACTATATTGTTTTTAAATATAAGTAAACAAGTGTTGATAAACATGAAAAATTATGACAAAAAGATGAAAACGACAAGCGAACAATATTTTTCATTACTCCTTGTATCAATCTGCAAAATATGGTAGAATGGGTAATATGGCAAAATATGGGCATAGGTCTGTTGCTTTGAAAATTATGCTAAAAAGTGTTAATACACATATAAAACTGTGCCGATAAGATATAGGCTAAACAACAAGTGAACACGATTTTACATTACTCTTTTAACACACCCCTGGAGTCAAAACGAAATATCCCACGCTCGGACCAAGCGACCCTTATATGACAGACGTTCCTATAGCCCGATATGGAGTTAAAAAGACGATCAAATACACTGACAGGCAGCCAAAGCATATTTAGTAACAATAGGCTCGAGTCACAAATACGTGACGTCGGGCTGTGGTTAGCGCTCCACGTGTCACACATATGTGACGTCGGTCTATTGCAAAAACCGGAGCGTCACAAATACGTGATGTCGGTCTATATTGAAAGTCCAAATTTTGAGTCGGTAGCAAACATGTTAAAAAAATAGTTTTAATAATTTTATTTTAACAATACAAGTTATGATTACTTATACGATCTTGTTCATATGAGCTGATTGGTAGCGAACAACGGTATTCCGAGATTTCCCACCTGGAAGGGGTCCAGCAGTCCTGAGCCGCCACGGACTCCAGCGTCTGGTCCCAGTTGTCCGTCCACTCCTCCGAGCAGATCTGGCTGACAACGAGACACTGCTGCCAACTATGGCGCTGGTCTCGCCGCAGCCCGTGTTGGTCGTACTCCACCACCTGGCCACGGGAGTCCGTCACTCCAATGTGGAGGTCCATGCTCATCTTGTAGTCACTGCAACCACACAACTGTCTGGACCTACTGAGGATTATATTGAGATTTAATTTCACCTTTTTGCTCAAAAATCGTTCCCACTTCAAGAAGTCAGCTTCTAGATGTAGTTTGTAAGGAATTCCTTTTTTTAACTAAGTTTAGGTGGGTACGTTTGATAACCTCCAGGTACAGAACGTCAAGGTCCACTTCTATTTAAACTTAGTAGTTTGGCTGTTTCAAATCGTCAAGGTTTCAAAACGTAAAGGTTGTATAAATTACATTATATGAAAAACCACTAGTTTCAAAACGTAAAGTTTCACAACGTCCAAGTCAGTAACTCGCTAGCTTTAAGTTCACTTGGAGGCAAACAAAAATATTGAGGTTGGCTGTACTTGACGTTCTGTACACTGACTTTGTGAAACATGTGTATTTATAAGTAGTTTAACCGAAGTGGATCCAAATTTGGTTTGGAGTGAAATCGCTTTCAGCATTTATGGTTGTAACAAATCCTACCTTGACGTTTTGTACCTTTACGTTTTGAAACTGGAGCTTTTGAAAACAGTCTTATTTTACATTTAAATAACTGAGACTTGCCATTATGTACCTTTACGTTTGAAACTACTCATTATTTTAAGTAGAACCTTGACGTTGTGAAACGGACTCGTTTAGGGTCAGTCTTTTAATATCCAGTGGTAAGGTGTGACATTTACACCCAGTCCTCTTCATCATTATTGCAGATTAGGAAAGCCCAGCGTAGCTGCTAGGCCCATCTTACACAACCGGGAATATTGCGCAGGTTACCAGAAGGATAGGATAATATAGCAGGAAAGGAAAGGGTGGGATGGGACGGCAGCCAAATTGACCCTTCAGAGGGCCAACTCCCGTGCCCCTGAGACAGCTGGGATGAGGCTCTCAAACTGGGGACCCGCATTCTGCCCTCCAACTGGTCAACTCAACTGACGGGTATCCATGTACAACAGCCAGAGACCATCCATTCTCAGGTTGGCAAGTTGGGGACCAAACCCGGAGATTCTGTCCCTAGCCCCTCTGCAAATGGAGGGACCAAAGGTGAAAGGGAAGTTTGTCATAATGGAAGTTTGTCAATATGAAAATACTTATCATATTATGTAATGACAACTTCATTTGCCCAATGTCAGCCTCAAAACTGGTCTATACCAGTAGTCCTGGTATATAAGGTAGTCCTGGGATGTCCATTCCTCACACAATTACATGTCTAAAATTATGTTTACTTAAAAGAGGGTGGGAATTATAAGGATAATATGCATAATATTATATTAATTAGGCATTCGAGTTCAAACAAGCGCTGTGAAGTTGCGAGAATCGCTCAGGGATGTGGTTCCAGAGAAATTCTATGATGGCTTGCAGAGGGGATAAGAGATTAGCTAAGGATTTGTATTATTTATATCATTTAGAACATATAATTGCTAAGACCATAACCAACATGGTTGGTATTGACAGTATTCTTCAATACTTATGTTCTCATCATACGAAAACCATTTTATACTTTTTTTATAAGATCCCCTTATGATTGCACCTTTATTTGATACCTTGTAGATATACTTACTTCAGAAAATCTCCATTTGTCGGTTTAATGATGACAGCACAGGGTTGCTGTTGTGCTCTGACAAAGGGGTAAGGGACCCTGAAAAAAACAAGTTTAATATGAATCTGTGTGAAAACTGTTTGCCATTCCCGAGCTAGTGCATCTTGTAGCCGTGATCCTTAGAGTCAACAAAAGTTTGACCCACCGTTTGCCACTCACTGGCTTCTTGTTATCCGGTTAGAGAATCAGTCTAGGTTACATTTAGTTAATCTCCCTTCTGGCAGTTTCCATTTAAGATATATCACTGCCTCTGTGATTGTCATTGATGGGCTCAAGAAGGTGGCCTGTGAGCGAAGGCGTATCCGAGCCTCCAGATCTCAACAGACCAGATAACATAGGTCCTAGATACATGCAACCTAGTCCTAGAGCATAGTGATAGACATCATAGGCATCACACATCTTGTTACTATATTTCCTGAGTTAGATCATATATTGATTGATTGGTGATATGAATAAAAGAAAAGAATGATACCTTAGACCAAGATTTTATTGAGCAGAACAAGACATTACTGAAGCATAATAAACAAATACAAGATGATATAAAAATACAAATAAAACATGATAACTTAAACAGCTGTTAGTAAAATTCTATGACATTTCCCTCTCTAGGGTTTGGGATCTTAATCGTGAAGATAAGCAGGAAAGCGATGGGTACATTGGCTGCAACGTAATGACTGAGTTTGTGGTTCTTCAGTTTCCATTTGATAACGGTGGTCTGGTCTTTCTTTGATGTAAGGTGTTGGTGGATCTTTTGAGGGCTCAGAATTTGAATGTATTTGGACCGGAGTTTCTGTGTAGCAACTGATGGTTTCTTCTTCAGGCCTAACGTTTTCGTTTTCGCCAGGCAAAGAAACAGTTGTCTCTTGTCCAACTGGTGCCAGGTGTCTTGTAGACGCTGTAGTCCCTCTACTGTCTGGCAGCTTTATATGGGCATACTCAGAATTAGCTTCCATTAAAGTGACTTCATCCACGAGTGGTTCATACTTTGAGTGTCGTACTTGCTGTTTTAAGAGTACAGGACCAGGTGTCAGTAACCATGTTGGTGTTGATGTGCCATAGGTTGATCGGCGCAAATGACTAAACATGCGTTCATGAGGAGTTGTATTAGTCGAGGTGCATAGCAATGATCGAATTGAATTGAGAGCTTCAGGCAAAACATTTTCCCAACTTCGTGAATAAATTTGTAAGGACTTCAATCCAAACTCGATCGTCTTCCAAATAGTGCCAACATACCGTTCCGCCTGCCTGTTTCCTTGAGGACTGTAAGGTGTTGTGCAGCTTGAGGCTTCACCACACGAATCAAGAAATTCTTTCAATTCTCTTGACATAAACGACGAGCCACGGTCAGAATGAATGTAACCAGGTGTACCAAAAACGGAAAATAGATTTTTCAAAGAAACAATAACAGATTGCGACAAAAGGTCTTGACAAAAGTATGCAAAGGGAAGGCGTGAAAACTTGTCAATTATTATCAAAAGGTACTTGTTTCTTGTATTTGAAGGCAAAGGTCCTTTGAAGTCTATATTCAAAAGTTCAACAGGTTGTGTGGCTTTATTAGACGGCCTTCATGTTTGAAAAATCTAGGTTTAACCTAATATGATACAGACGGGTCTCCCCGCAAGATCTCCCGATTTGTCCCCTTTGGATTATTTTTTATGGGGATATCTCAAGAGTAAAGTGTATGTAAACCGACCAGAAAACTTACAAGAGCTTTCAGAGAGGATTCTGACAGAAGCACGGTCAATTGATCAACAAACAATTGGCAGAGTGTTAAATGAATTTTAAAATCGTTAAGGACTTTGTCAAGTTGCTCTTGACCATCAGTTCGAGCATTTATAAATTATCAAGGTAATATCAAACATTACTTAGTAATACCTGTACTACTTGTGTGTTTTAGAGTAGTAAATTAGTATTTTGTGTTATTATTTATAGCTTCAAAGTATTTGTTACCTGTTTCAATTGTGCTTCAAACGTAGACGTTTGTGACCGCCATTTTGTTTAGGATCAACGGATTTCAATTTATCTTAAATCATTGTTATTAGTGTGACACAGGCTATAAAATGAGGGGTCACTCAATAAGAGTGGCTTTGTCAGGCATTCAAAATTTTGAATTGGTGAAATGGGTGCTTTTTCACCCAATCAAATTTTTAAATACCTGCCATTTTGGCTAGGGGTGACATATCGACTTCAGGTTTGCACCATTGCCTATGTCTTGACAAACCCTTCAAAATGAGGGGTCACTCAATAGGGGTTTGCATTTTAAATTTTGGGGCTGCCCCCAAAATACCCAAATTTTAGGGCTGGGGCAAAATTGGGAATATGACAAAAAGTCCACTTTTCCATCTAATAATCGTATCCAGAGTTTGCCTCACCCAATGTAACCCGTTTAAAAGGTAAATTGGGGTATCCATACTTATCTTGTGTGCCCATCTCAAAATTACAAATGGCTGCCATTCTGGTTAGGGCTGATATCGACCTCGGATTTGCACCATTGTATTTCTTTTGACAAGCCCTTCAAAATGAGGGGTCACTCAATAGGGGTTGCTATTTGAAAAAAATAAGTTACCCCCTACCCCCCACCCTGTAAGGGGGACAAAACAAATGTTTATAGCGTATGTCAAAAATTCCGGAACGTTTGTTAACAATCAATGCCACGAACATAATATTTCTATCTATTTCGGCTGGAAAAATACAGATTTGTTTCAATACTTAATTTACACACTGTATATATATGTATATATATATATATGTCGGACTTGAAATAAAATAATTTAAAAAACCAGGGTACTGTGTTAAAAATGTTAATGTAATAAATAAATAAATATGTATATATATATATATATATATATATATATATATATATATATATATCAATTTGAATGAATAGTGTTTTTGGTATCTGGGGACCTCAAAGCAAAAAGTAATCATGGTCTCGGGCTTAAATCTTACCATGAGACCTACGGTAATAGCTTCTTCCCTATAAGGGAAATTCACTAACAATTGTTCAATATATTCTTTGTTATTTTGTTTGATACCATCTCCATCTGTTTTCCCAACAATATTTCAACAACGGACACCCTCAAGAAAATGTATTAATAGACTTCCATATCAGACCATTTTGAGTGTTTGGTGTTTTTTGGCTTACCTGAAAGGAGTCAGTGGGGGATGATGTTGCGCCAGACTGGTGCGGCAGACAGGGCAGTGCTCTGGTATCTGCAGACAATAAGACATGGTGATCATTCCTTGGTTTATATGGGAGCTGAGTTTCCTTAATGCTTATATCCCCAATATAATCTTGAGTCTCAGATACAAGAGTGAATATATACAGGAAGTTCATTAAACTTCAATAACACAATTTTTGAAGATCTGTTTGGAAAAAAGTAATGGAAGAACTCCTATTCAAGTTGCAGCATTTTGAGAAAATTTGTATTTGTATATGGACCAGAATTAGTTTTCTTAGATACTTTTTGAACATGTGGAAATCATTATTAATTTTATGTGATTGGAATACTGAGAAATTTAGTAGTTTTACTTAGGCGTTGGTTAAATTGTCATCAAGAAATGTTTTATAATTTTGTCATATTAGAAAATTAGAGTTTCCTATATTTTGTTGTTGTTTTCTGCCATTAATCCAATATATTGGGCAATGTTTTTTTAAATTGCATATTTTTAGAGAATAAAAGTAAATAAAATGTAAAATATGAGACATTTTAGTATTCTTGGCTAGTTTAAATTTAATTCAACGGTTTTTGAAATAAAGACTTAGAGTTTGCCCTATGCATTTTCTAATGGTAAAAGATGTCCTTCTCCTTACTTGCTAAGTTTAATAGAAAACTCCAAAGGATAAAAATGTCTTAAAAGTACACCTACAATTTAAAAACTGGGTAATGAATTTAACAATTTTAAGTTGGCCGCCATGTTGGAAAATGCCAAAATTTCTAATTTCAAATGAATATTATTAATGTGCAATCAAAATGAGAAGTCCTCCTGTTTAAAGTTCCCTGTGTGTTTCTGGTTTCCAAGACACCTTAAAATAGGGTGACCAAATCGTAAACTTGAACTAATAGGGTGACAAACCAAAGGAGGGCTTGGGGCGATACCTTCCAGCCAAAGTGGGGGGCCTCGGGCCTCCCTCAGGAGGTAATAATTGAAAAATGCTCTTTCTTAGCAATTTTGAGACCTATAAATCATTAGTGAATTTCCTTTGGAAAGTGAACTATTAGCATGACCCGCACGGTGAAACTTAAGCCCGGGACCACCATAGAAGTTCCTAACGTGACCCCCTGAACACGTTTTGGGGGGTCGTTCAAAATTGTATATATATATATATATATATATATATATATGTCCGATTTACATCAAATTTGGTAGGGACGTTCCTTTCTATAATCTGTTGGACAAGTTCGTTGGGCAAAACAATCGGAAAACTCTAAACCCATTTTTTGAGGATTAATCCTTCAAATTTCGAGTTTTTGGGCCCAAAAAGGGTCAGAAAAGCCCCAGATCTAAAATTAAAACATGTAAAAAGATGGAAATTAGAGAGGCGAAAGTTTTAAGCCCTCTCCCGTCATTCTAGCATAACTATTTACCGATTTATTAAAGAAAATGTGTATCGGCTAAACACAGTACGTTGTCTTATGGGGGTTTTACACTAGAAAAGCCTGTAATTCCTTTGTTAGAGTACTTTTATTACCCCCAGCCCCCTCATGCCTACTTTCAAGCCTGTCTGGACCTTCTCCTAACCTTATAATGCGCAAAATTGTATTCCCAGCTTTGCAAGTAAATGAAACCAGGAGTATCAGAATAGCCAAAAAATCAATGTTTTCAGATTTCAATAAAAATTGGAAAAATGTATGTTTTTACACTGATTTTGAGTTTTAAAAGTTTTTATGTGGAAATTCACTTCCCTCACGTCAGCGTGCTGCGTGCGAACTCGTTTTCAATTTACCTTTGCTTTTGTAATTTAATTTAAATTCTGATGCATATAATTCTGGCTACTGGCTACTCGGCTACTGGTGCTGGCCACCTACAATACAATACTACACAACTAGCAAAAATGAGAAATATTACTTGGTTAGATTATAAATTAGGGAGTTTTCGTGATTTTAAAATAACGTAAATACGGGACATTTAGGCATCCCAGGAAATTTGTTTGGGACTCCGGGTGCGATAATGAAAAAATGGGACAATCCTGTTTTTACGGGACGTTTGGTCACCCTACCTTAAATGTTTTTCCCAAGTCCTCCAAATCAACAATGTTTTGAGGCAAACAAATTAACTAGAAAGTTATGGTAAGGCTCATATTATCTGGATATTTTCAAGTAACATCGATATTTTTCCATACAAAATATGTTCCAAATCATACCACATAAAAACAATCACTTTGGATCTGGAAACATTGTTTTCATTCAAAACAAAAAGTAACAATAAAACGTTGACACTTTAATAGTTTATTGTTAGAATTAAAATACTCATTAATCCAGTTGATATTAAACATTTACATAACTGAACTATAAATTCAAGTTAAAAATACTGCATAAGGAGAAACTGACCTGAAAGCAGAAGACCCTTGGCCCACAGTGCTGCACACAGAGGATGCCGGGATCACTGTCCATCTGTCACAATAATTATCGTTTATATAACAGTTTTATTGTAAAATTATATTTTTTATATTTTTGTGTGTGATAACCCCAGATTTCTTTGACATGTTTAGATTCTTGCTTACATGTTTTCTCAATAAACCCACATATTTTTGTTTTAATAAATTATAACTTGGTACATGGGTGCTAAGATTTGATTAGTACATTCAGTTGTTCCTAGAACTATAACATATAGGAATGGGACCATACACATATTACGTAACACAGTTTTCGCCATTTCAGACCTCTCCTCCCCAATGTAACGCACTATAACACTTTACTACTCCCCCCTTCCCTCCCATGTGTTACGTAACTCAATTGTAGTAGGCATTAAAACAGCTTAACCTTTAGCAATTTGGAATATAGAATTAAATGAGTCATTAAACTTGTAATCTATTTATTTCAACAACATTTTGTAACAACTTATTTCAAAGCAAAATGTATACAAACAAACAAGACTGTAACTAACAATATAAACCACAAAATAATCTATCTAAATTAATAAGGAACAAATTTAATTTATAACTGTTGTGAGCCTCAAATCTAGGTTTCAAAATTCATTGTATTTGATAAGTTCTTTTACTGTCCTAGTTTTTCTGTGATACCAATGCCTAGTACCATCTTTTATATATGTTTACCGTCTGTATGTGAATCAGTATAAGTGTAAATATATCTTAAATGTTGTAAGACGTCTTTTATTACATCCCGTGATACCAATGCTAAGCTTAACTGGTTTGAATTCTGGATCAGTTGATATTACCAAACATTTCAGATCACTCCTCAGGTAAAACTCAACAATTATCACAACCCCCCCCCCCCCCCCCCGTTAGTGTGTTACGTAATATGTGTCCCCTATATGCCAAGGTGAGCAGATTCACTTCGCTAATTCACCTCTTTTCTGCATGGCAGAGGTACTCCAATTGTTATTATAACTCTAAGTTCCAGCTGGTAATTATCAAGTCATGATGAATATTACTAATCTTTAAAAGTGTTTGTTTGTAATAGGACTTTGTGAAATACAATACTCATATGTAACCATATAAAATAGAATAAAGTGGTACCGGTATTTCTGAATTGTGTTCTTATGTACATTTAACATGACTACAGACAATAAAACAAAGTTTTAGGTAGGAGTTTTGAGATTTGACCAACCAGAAAACCCTCAGCACCCAGAGGGTTCAGCAAGTTTGATATTTAAAATATTTAGCTTTAGGCTTATGCAGTTTCATTTTAAAACAAAAATTTGTTAAAACCGAAAGTAAGCTTTAAATAGCAAGTTAAAATGTTGTAATTGTTTTATAAAATGTTAATTGTTTAAATGTTTTGATTTTACGGTTATGTTAAATCATTTTAAAATAATAGGGAAATAGTTTTTAGCAATGAAATTAAGACAAAGAGGTAATCTAGGTCTATAGCCTAGATTCCTTGGTGTTGAGGAACTTTTTTCCTTAGCAATATTTTTTGTAAAATATTTATATGTAGTTTGAAAAATACCAGCAGACCAAATAATATTAATATTATACAGTCAGTGAGGTATCTGAAGATGCGTACAGACATCAGTCAGTTAAACAGACCAACAGAACACACTTTACTGTGTTCAGGGAGTAGCAAAATAAATAGTACAGAATACTGAGCCAACATTCTTCTAAATTGAAAATTGATTTGATTCTAGATTTTAAATGTATAAGCGATAGTTAAAAACCGTTGACAAAAATAACAATTTTCATTAACCATCATTGTAGGGCTATATATATAAATAATTACAAATTGATATGAAGATCATTGGTATGTAATAAAATCAACTTAAATCCCAAATCTTATCGAAATTAAAAGGTTAATTGTGGTTCACAGTTAGGTAATCACCAAGACATCACTGACAAAAATTAGTTAAATAACTAAATTAGTTTTTGTTTAGTTTAAAATAAAACGAATGTAAAATTCCTTTATGGGGTTAAAAGGTAAAATTTGTATTACTAAACAAGTTGATAATTCCAAGAATAAAGGTAAAAAAATTGTGTAAACAGTTTTTACACAAAAATACGTGTTTGATAGTATACATAGTCCTATATTTTGTTTTATAATTTAATTTTGCAACTACACAGCATACAAAATTGGCCTTAACAAATTGCCTATAAAATGCAAAGTGTTTGGCCTACTTTAAAGAGTTATTAAACCCATTCGAAGCTTAGCACATTATATTCTATGGATTATTTCCAAACTGCCAGTTTAACAAGTTTAAGTTCTGTTGCGAATTTTAAAAATTTGTTAACTCAGAACTTGAGAAAATGTATGTTTGAGAAGTTCAATTAAAAACTCCCGTGTGACATAAAAAATCATAAATTAACGTAAGGATAGGGTTAGAGCCAGAATAAATTGATTTTGTAAGATTTGTCAGGTAGAGGAGCGCGTGTTGGGCAGGTGGGGGGAGGGTGAGTTGTTTACTGTGGTTTCCTTGACGACCGCGGTGGCAACTGAAAAACAAACTTTGGAACAGTGGGACAGTACGTGCCAAGTCGTCTATGGCGGTCACATGTTCCCAGGTAGGGCTAGAAGTAGTGGTGATGTGTGTACATAACTAGCAACAAAACTCGTGATTGTTGAAAATGCAACAGTAATAAACAAAGTTTTCATATTATTTTATTGAATAACACATGAAGATGAATTGAAGGATAAAGTTGAAAGGTATTCGTCGAAAGTCAATAGTTAACGAATTTGTAGGCCTACTGCAATTCTTGTGGGGAACATTTTACGTTTTCCCATTGAAAATTATAAAATGTCTCTGATTTACATCGTTATTTGACTCTCTGTACAATTTGAGGTTTCCAAAGACGTATATCAAACTCGGTTCACTGGAACCAAACACTAACAACCAAAACCACTTTGCACTTGCGTTTTCTTAATTTAAAGAAATTAAGATGTACGATGAAAATCCTTACACTCATTATATTTTGCAAAGATAAATTTCAATTTTGGATGTTGTTTTGGTTTTTACCCATACCTAAAAAACTGTGGGTAATCGACTAAAGAACTTTATTAGGGTACTTTATTCTTTATTAACCATTGGCAAATTTAAAATTGCATAGGCATAAACGATAGTCTTGAAATTAGTTTTAGAAATAATTGTAATTTTATCTTATAAATATTCTTACACACTATAGTAAATTGTTTCTTTAAGTTTTTTTTAATTTTTTATTGAGTGTTTGAAAGGTTTTTTAGAGTGAATGGTAATGTTCTTCTTGCACATGCATACATGCATTTATGTTAAACCTTATACAACACGCTTTTATGTCATCAAAAACTGATAGAACTAAGCCTAATTTTGGCTGGAAATATAGAGGTTTAAAAATTGATTTTATCGCAGTTTTTATGGAACATGTTTTACATTTTCCTTATAAATTATAAACATGTCTGAATCACTAATTATTTAGCTTTTGTACAATTAGAGGTTCCAAAACATATAAACAAGGATCTCCTTACATTTGAATAAGGAAAATATTAATTGCGTATTCGCAATTAAAACACTGAATAAACCTAAAACAATGACTACATAAACTACAATTGTAGTTTATGTAGTCATGCCTGAAACCTAACTGAAGGTTAAATCTAAATAACCTTCTCATTATAAGATTATTTTGATTATTAAATCTAAAAAACTATAGGAATCGACTGAAGTGGATAGTGAAATATGTGAATACTATAGAATAACTACAAAATAACATCTTCTTTTAGGGAATTCTATGACAAATCTAACAATACTCAAATTATTGAAATCTAGTAATAAATAACTGAGCTAATGCAATTATTGTTGTTTATTCCATTATATTGTGGAGAAATCGAAAATAGGCTGTGGCTTGTTACACATAAATTGTGTCAGCTCGTTCATTTATTACTCGATTGCAATAATTTAAACACGGTACTGTTAGATTTTTGTTAGAATTCCCTATTTAGCTTTTGTACAATTAGAGGTTCCAAAAAAGTTGCACAAGGATCTCCTTATGTTTATGTGTTGTTAAAGGGACGGATTCAGAGATCCAAAGATTCAAAGATCCTCACACGTCAACCGAAGCTTATTGTGTGTCCCTAGTACGTTAGTTTGGCAAACCAATGCCCGTACCCTTTACGAGATCCAGGAGTTTTTTACCAATACTAGTGTCCCTAAGGATCTCCTTACACTTGCGAATAAGGAAAAGATTAATTGTGGATTCGCAATTAAAAAGTGAATAAACCTAAAACCTAACTGAAGGTTAAATCTAAATAACCTTCTCATCAGAAGGTTATTTCGATTTTTTAAATCTCCAAAAACTATAGAATCGGCTGAGGTGGATTGTAAAATATGTTACTGTCCACTTGTATTGATATAAAATAGAATAACTATAAAAGAATCCTAACTTATTTTAGGAAATTCTATGACAAATCTAACAATAACTTAAATTATTGAAATCTAGTAATTAATAACTAAGCTGTTGCAGTTATTGTTGTTTATTCCTTTGTTGTATTGTGGAGAAACAA
The DNA here is from genome assembly GCA_963675035.1 of Allygus modestus. Taxonomy (NCBI): domain Eukaryota; kingdom Metazoa; phylum Arthropoda; class Insecta; order Hemiptera; family Cicadellidae; genus Allygus; species Allygus modestus. The sequence continues at coordinate 59,138,712 of OY776112.1, read as the reverse complement.
AAAATAAAGGCCATGTCTGGTCACACGTAATTTGTGTCAGCTCGGTTATTTATTACTTGATCTAAATCATTTAAGTACTGTTAGATTTGTCATAGAATCCCCTAAAATAAGTTATTCTTGTAAGTTGTATATGAAATGGCTGGTTTTCGGGCCATTTAAGATAGAAACGTTAAAAAGGCCACCATTTTAAAATTGTCGGAGATAATCACACCATAACCTTTTTTATATACCCTATCACCATAAACAGTTGACTTAAGTTTGGTTTCACTCGGTTTTTATTTTTAAAATATGAACTTTAGAGTGAAAAACACATACATACAGACAAACGGAAAACTAGGTATGGGAGACCCATGTTCATATTATAAATTAGGTTTGTCTTGACCCAAGGAATAATGTTATACTCCTTTGTCCAGAGCATTACGGGACACCCTGTATATAGACTGCATAGTAAAACAGCTGCTTAAGGAACAAACACTAGATTGATAGATGTTGTTAGCTGAAAGACAAACTTCTGAAATGGCAACACACCCAGATGAAGGGCGAATGTGACGTACGAAGGGCATCTGAGGTGTGGTACACAAGCGTAGTGAGTTTACACTTTGCTTTGCAGTGCCTATTTAGAAGTTATTAATCTTGAAATCCAAGTTTATAAGCTAAATCTTGCTCGGATTCGAGCACCTATCATATTGTCCATCCTCGCTTACGGGAAGGATGAGCATATACTACGTTTCAGAAACATGCATTTTATTGATAAAATGACTTGAATCTAACTAAAATGTTCAGAACTGCTAGAGGAAGAATCAAGATGTTGCGTTGCAAGTACTTTACAACCAGTTTTCCCTTGTTGGTGAATTGGTAAATGAAATTACATTCACCGTTTTCCGTATGTGCCAAAATTGTAAAAGCCAGTAAAATTACATTCTAGTATGTTTTAAAGACATTCAATAACATAGAAAAGATAAACACATTACATACAATGTGTATAAGTGAATGAACACTGCTGCTACGGTATACAGACTTGAACAACCCGAAAATCTGGAGTTTAAAAAACAGCTTCAATAAATTACAAATTACTAGCTGATGTACCCGTCCTTCGTACGGGTTGTACATAAATGGCAGATTAACTCAAAATATTAACAACCCACATAATTTTACAATATTAAAATTACATTTTACACTTTTAAAGTAGAATTAAATTAAAGTTAACGAAATATACTATGGCAGATAGTTCGGGTACTGCTGCCAAGTCGAGGAACTCTGTCGGGTAGTGAACGGTGTGGTTTTTGCTACTCCAAATCGGTACACGTAACACTTTGGATTCGATTTTAGAAATAAAAGAACTCAAGTTCAACAAAATATTAGCCCTGTTTAATTTAACATTTTAAATACTTTGATACATTAATCTTTACATCCCAATAAATTAATAGTAATGTAACGAAACATTAAACTTTAAAAACATTGACAAACCACTTTTAAAATCACCATTCTTGCCAGGTCCTGTTTTCAATATAATTGTAAATAAACAATTTAAACTTGGAAAAATCATATGTTTTAAAAACATATGACTACTTGATTTTATTTAAATAAATGTAAATCAATATATACGAACTGTTCTAACAGTGGTAATGGTTAAATGAACGGTATTAAATATTGTATATGTTCGTTCCTCCCTTTGGAATAGACCTACATTTGTGTTGATCTCCGTTGCTTGTTCATTGGTGGACGTGAGGATGGCACAATCACAGAGCCAGGCACTTTCCAGATTAAACTGTTTATGAACCTCGGTGTAACAAACTGTTAATCAATAAATCCTGTGATTCATCGATAGTGCCGAGTGAAGGATAGATGTTTCTGAGACCTTAATTTGTTTTTCAATGTCCCAATCTCAACTTTTACAAGCGCATAAGAAAACTGATCAACCCCTTAATCTTCTCAAAATACATTTTCATATTTACTGTTAAGTTCAGACGCTCAGTGGTCGGCTACATAAAATATATTTTTAGAGAGGCGTAGACTCGTCCACTCATGTCTCACTTACGACAAAGGGTCTGTGTGAGATCTCCACAGAACAACACCGTGACTCCCCATGATGTTGTTTCTTATTTCCTTTAAGGCATCAAATTTCAGCTCTACTGGTTGAGTAGTTTGTGTGTTATGACTAAAGCGCTGATATTAAAGGCCATTGGGCCAGAGTCCTTGAGTATATTTGTGTCTGGAGTAGGTAAATGTCTGCACTGAGCTATCAGCTACATTCCTACCAAATTTCAGATCCATCAGTCCAAGAGTATGTGCAAGATTGTAAAAATATTGTATTTTGAAATTCCGGGGGGCGAAGCACATAAACATTTTCGTAACAGGAATAGGCTGCGTTTTTTCTGATGAATTAGTTATGTTCCTACCGAAATGTAACTTACAAAGGTCCAGAATGTACTAATACTCATACAATTGCCATAAAAGTAAATTAGCGAAGAACCCTATAGAACTTTTTTAAACGTATTCTTATTGTGAATCTGCAGCATAAGGGGAACCACCATCCAAAATTTTATCTTCAATAGACATTGTCGTTTCTTAGATAAAGTGATCACTATGTCAGTGAGTGCATCAGTCGGACAAATATAGATTTAGATCATATATCCACTTATGTTATTTATTACCAATCTTCACTCAACGTTTTAAAAAAGAACTAAAAAACCTATTTATAGAATAACTATGCCATCATCTGGTTCAATATAAATAAATGCTTTGTCCATAAGAATAGCATAGGATCTTAAAAACCCCATGGGGCAGTGTCCTAAGGTAATTTAAAACAATCCAATTAGCCTAAAACCTTCTAACGTACATATAGAACATAGAAAAAAGTTGCATAAAAATCGGTGCACCCGTTTTCCTGTGAAAAGCGAACAAAACATTACCAAAACCGCACAAAAACACGTTTTTGAGCGGCCGCCACCATTTTTTAAAAAGGCTTATGCCAGTTTATAGTGCCCTAAAACCTTCTCACGCATATATAGAACAAAGAAACAAAGTTTCATTAATGTCACTGCACCCGTTTTCCAGTGAAAAGCGAACAAAAACCCGTCCTTGAGCGTTACCGGCAGACAGACAGACATAAATTGAGATAAGATTTGTTTTGGTTTCCCTAGGGTTTAAAACGTGAAAATATGCAAAAATTTCATAATTCCAAGCAATGTACAGACAAAACTCTAATTTTATTTATATAGATTAATTATACGGTATATTGAAATAAATATATATATACTTGATGTACACGTTCTTCGCACAGGGGTTTTCCTTGCCCGTTCTATAATCAATGCAAATTTCATTTTAGTTAGCTTGAAACAGCTGTTGTTCTTGCTTCTGCTCTTTAAGCTGTCAAATGTAAGTGCCCTCAGCTGTTCGGATTACAGTTTCTGAATGTTTACTTTCTTATGAAATGTAAACATTGAAACTTAGAACGTTCACGGGGCGTAGCCCGAGGGGATTTTAAGGAAGTGAATAGGCCTATGTGTTGCATGGGTTCAAGATCTACCTTTGTGTAAAGTTTCAGCCCAGTCGGTTAAGTAGTTTTTGCGTTCACCCGGAACATCAGACAGACAGACAGAAACCACCTCTTCTTTATAATATTACTAGCTGATGTACCCGTTCTTCGCACAGGTGTTTTCTTTACCCGTTCTTTAGTCAATGCAATTTGCATTTTAGATAGCTTGAAACAACTGTTCTTGCCTCTGCTGTTTAAGCTGTCAAAAGGAAGTATCCACAGATGTTTGCATTACAGTTTCTGAATGTTTACTTTCTTCTGAAATGTAAATATTGAAACTTAGGACCTCATGGGGCGTAGCCCGAGGGGATTTTATGGAAGTGAATAGGCCTATGTGTTGCATGGGTTCAAGATCTACGTTTTTGTCAAGTTTCAGCTCAGTCGGTTAAGTAGTTTTTGCGTTCACCCGGAACACAGACAGACAGACAGAAACCACCTCTTCTTTATAATATTACTAGCTGACGTACCCGTTCTTCGCACAGGGGTTTTCTCCACCCGTTCTTTAGTCAATGCAAATTGCAATTTAGTTAGCTTGAAACAGCTGTTCTTGCTTCTGCTCTTTAAGCTGTCAATTGTAAGTATCCACAGCTGTTCGCATTACAGTTTCTGAATGTTTACTTTATTCTGAAATGTAAACATTGAACTTAGGACGTTCACGGGGCGAAGCCCGAGGGGATTTTAAGGAAGTGAATAGGCCTATGTGTTGCATGGGTTCAAGATCTACCTATGTCTAAAGTTTCACCCCAGTCGGTTTGGTAGTTTTTGCGTTCACCCGGAACATCAGACAGACAGACAGAAACCACCTCTTCTTTATAATATTATAGATAGATAGATATAGATATAGATAGATAGATTAATATACATATAATATTGTTATTATACTGTTCACGTTATACCTAGCAAACATAATAAAAAAATTTAGTGTTCTACACTGGTAAAACAGTAATTCTGGGAGTTTCTTTAGACCCTGAACAGCACGTAGTACTCAAATTTGTTTTATAATTTGAAATTATCATTTTAACATTGATGTTAATGTCGTGTTTGTTAGGCCTACTATTTACTGTTGAGGGCGCGGTTTGCATTTAGTCATCCCTTCATTAATGGTCAGTCACTTTAACAATATGACTTAGGAGTATAGTGATCAAGTTGTTGAATTAATAACAAGCTTATATCTAGATTGCTATTACTTTATAATCAAATAAACAAAACATTTTTATAAAATAAAATAAAAATCATAATTTTAGGCAAGTAACATTTTTTAACAACCCACGCTGTGCGAGTGACCTTAAAAAAGGTTCTTATAAAAAGTTAGAGATATTGCTTGCTCTGGTCACGTGTTAAGAAATGCAGACTTGGCGTCATGGGTCTCGTGGTATTGAACAGCAAGCTGCACGAGAAGATAGGCTTCTCTTCTTATTCTCCAGAATACTGTACCTGACGAAGTAGAATTTACGTCTTGCAAACATACAGTATTCCTAAATCCTTCATAATTATTACAATTGTCAGAAACTAATGTACGCATTACGTTTGTTTCCCATTTCGGGTATGTACTTTTTCACGACATCTGAGGCCGATAACATATATTTATTGTCACGCTTTGTTCTCATTCAACTTGCTTCCTGCTTCCTCTTGTATTTGCTGGCCCAGTAACGGTCCGTGCCTGGTTCAGTACACACGTTACACATTACCGCTTTGGTAACAATTGCATTTTCATGAATATTTATGCATGGTATTTTCCAGTGGTAGCGAATCATTTGCTACAATAAGATTAACTAAACCTCAATAAAGTTATATTTCCATCAGGCCGTATAATATTAGATGAACCACAGAAACATATTGATAAAATTCTCGCGTTTCTCTAGGCCCCGCGTCAAGTACCTTTTTATCTTAATCTCGTTAAATTAATTTTGTACTAAGTAAACCCCTCATCAGATGTTACAGTTTGGCGAAGTACTATGTGTTGAATATAATATTCTACACCCAACAATTTGTTTTGTGTTTATAAGTGTAATTACTATCTGGTAGAACTGGCTAGCGACATATAGTGCCATATATTTTGAAAAGTTTATAAGATTAGCATTGGAACTTTGAGGGCTTTGGTGTTGGATGTTTTTAAAATCCCCGAAAGGCATATGTGTAGAGGGTAATGAGGGTAACAGCATTGGCTGTAGCCAAACCTCCACCCTTTTTTGAGTCTATTTTAAATAGCTAAACCGCCACCCTGATTAGTGAGCATAAGGAAGGGTTAACTCGCAAGATCCGAAATTACCAAATCGCTACCCCTGCTCGGCCAGATGGTCGGAGTCAGAGAGCTTCAGATGTGGGATAATGGGAATATCTTTGTCCCCACGGACTCCCTGCGATTGGCGCCCATTGCCGTTGGTTGCAGACAGTCTAGTCTTATCTAGCGAGTTAGAGTTGACGGCTTTACACTTTACACCGATATCGAAAGCAATTTTATGAAACAGTGTTATTAGTGAATTTCCTATGGAGAGTGAACTATTAACATGACCCGCACGGTGAAACTTAAGCCCGGGACCACCATAGAAGTTCCTAACGTGACCCCCTGAACACGTTTTGGGGGTCGTTCAAAATTATATATATATATATATATATATATATATATATATATATGTGTGTTTGCACTCTAGCGGTCACAATTTTTGTCCGATTTACTTCAAATTTGGTAAGGACGTTCCTTTCTGTAATCAGTTGGACAAGTTCGTTGGGCAAAACAATCGGAAAACTCCAAACCCATTTTTTGGGGGATTAATATTTCAAATTTCGAGTTTTTGGGCCCAAAAATGGTCATAAAAGCCCCAGATGTAAAATAAATGCATGTAAAAAGATGGGAATTAGAGAGGCGAAAGTTTTAAGCCCTCTCTCGTCATTCTAGCATAAATATTTACCGAGTTATCAAAGAAAATGTGTATTGACTAAACACAGTACGTTGTCTTATGGGGGTTTTACACGATAAAAACCTGTTATTCCTTTGTTAGATTACTTTTATCATCCCCAGCAACCTCACACCTACTTTCAAGCCTGCCCTTCTCCTAACCTTATATTGGGCAAAATTGTATTCCCAGCTTTGCAAGTAAATGAAACCAGGAGTATCAGAACAGCCAAAAAATCAATGTTTTCAGATTTCAATAAAAATTGGACAAATGTATGTTTTTACACTGATTTTGAGTTTTAAAAGTTTTTATTTGTAAATTCACTTCCCTCACGTCAGCGTGCTGCGTGCGAACTCGTTTTTCCACTTCCTGTAACGATGAAATATATGTGCTGTTCAACCAATTGCAGCAGACAAGACGTATCGTTTTATAAATAGTGTCAGTGAGATCATCATTAGTTCAAAGCAAAATTACAATCGCAAGCACCTGGCTATAGTTTTAATTTGTTATATAAAAATCGGTTATTATTATAAAAAGAAAACATTGGTTGAATATAAAAATATGCTTTTAACACTGTTTTTTGAAGTAGGACTAATATAAATTACTAACATATTTTTCAAAAGGCATGTTATTAATATTGTTTAGTTATTCACTATATCACACAACTATACATTATGCGTCGTGATATAAAAACATATTTCCCGGTCGCATCTTTTTTGGTTCATGTGATAAATTTATACTTATCGAAGGAATATGTCCCACAGGGCCGACAATGAATGTGTAATGTGTATATCATCGAGGGATGACCGGGAATACAAAATTCCCGTTTTCCCTCATCTGTGGTGGCTTCCTGGCCGAGCGAGGGTAGCGATTTGGTAATTTCGAATCTTGTGAGTTGACCCTTCCTAATCCTGCCTAATGAGGGTGGTGGTTTAGCTATTTCAAACAGACTCAAACACGGGTGGCGGTATTGTGTGATTTTGTTTTTATTTTTTATACACATAGGTTGTCTGAGACAATTGTGTTTATTATATTTCGATCATTTCTGTTCGCTTACTTTACTTTATGTTATTTTAATTTAAGTGATGGAACCTCATAACAGGCATTGCCTGAAGAGGCCCTATTGTTTTCTCATTATTTTATTTTTATTTTTATGTCAGCCTGACAAGTAAAATGGACATTTATTATTTATTTAAGTTACAAACAAGCTGCATAATTTAAAATAAAGTAACAACTATGTATTTTCGATATGTATCATGAGAAAATAAAAATATTCTATTCTATTCTATTCTAGGGTATTTCATATATCAAATGTTCGTTAGGATCACTGCATGAGTCAAAATTAAGAAAATATCTAAATCTCCTTCAGGGCTTCGCCCCATTGGCCTTAAAGATTTGAATATCTATCTATGAGAGACGATTGTTTTATTTTGTCAGGTGTCAGGTGATTATAAACATGTTAGTCCTAAAGGTTTCATCCACAGAATTTAACCCAAACAAATAAGGCACTAGTGTTGCCTTGGTTTCGTTATCACTGGTTCTTCCTGGTGTAAGTGGGATCGTGAGACATGTTATAGTTATCGGAAAGAACCAGCGCGGATGTCCGCATACCGTCACCGCAGCGCAGCGTCGCGCGGTCCCTATCGCAACTGTACCTATTTGATTGCGGGCAGGCGCGACTTTATTAAAAAATAAATAAATAAATTTACATACCTGAAGAACACATTTATAGACAAGATTTTGAATTACTAGTTTACTGCATGAAATGACTTCGTAAGACCAACATAGGAACTTCGAAAATCGTTTGGTTAAAGTTGGAAGAATTTTAATTATTCCAAATAAAAAAAAAAAAAAAAAAAAAACAGAGAAAAAGGGTTTTCTGGTTACATTGTTCACAGGGATTTGTGTTAGTTAGTTAATAGACTGTTGATATAAAATATGCACACAAAATTACACCTTTATATGATTATTTGTAGGACAAAGATTAAGAAATTGTTTTAGTATTTATAAGACGCAAATGATTACTCTTTATTTAAATGGGAAAAATTTGTACTTTTAGAATTTACGCTTAATTTTAGACTAGTTCCTATGCAGGATAAAATAAGCTACGTCTCATAATATTACAAAATTTATTTACACTTTTACTGGTCTTACATACACAACATACAATACGGTAAATAAAGGATGGTACAAGGCGATCATCAGGCCTAACCAGAGAATCAACCTCTCCTGATTGAGCCTGATGATGACTGATGACCGGTGTAACTGATTGAAATCGATCACCTTGTTTTTGTGAGACGTAGTTTGTTTTATCGAGTTTAAATGTAACAACAAGTATGATGCTGCTCAAGAAATGATTTATGTTTATATGTTACACGGATTATAACGGAATCCTTTCAATAACACTCGCTCTACAGGCAAAAGAAAATCTGACCAAACAACCCCTACATTACACATTATGTTATACAGGAGAGACATTTCAAGACATTCCTCCTTTTCCCCAGAGGGAGGGGTTGACGGTTCCGTGGCTGGGCATAAGGGTCCCCCAGTCGCGTGCTGTTATCGACCTTCTGTCCCATCATGCTGCTTAAATATACATTCAGCCGTGTACACATTTCACGTGGCTCTGTACTCGGTGTCAATCGTCTGCAACACGGCACTGATACACTCCGGACTTCATTACTCTATGGTTGTCATAGAACCTTGTCTTGGCAGGAAACAATTTTTCTCTAACGATAAAAATGCAATTCCAGTGAATTGCAATTTTATTGGTGCATTTGTAATAAAACCTTAAATTATCGAAATGCTGATTTGTACTAGACTGTGGTTTCTTTTCTGGATAAAAGTATTTAAAAAAGTAGTTTAGGCTCTTAAGACTAAAATCTTAGGTTTCAGACTTAACTAATAACATCTTCAACACATAATTGGTTATTCAATAGGCTGTTGTGCTCCTTATTATTGTTCACCTAATGTAAAAACAAACTAAAAACAAATAGCGCTGCTTATTTAACTTGCAATCCTATCATGTATTATTCTTCAATCATAAGTAATGTTTACAACTTGCAACTCTGATCTCAACAATTGTGCTCCAACGATTTCCTTCCAAAGTTTGAGTTTACAAACTAACTATATAATTTTATCCATGGTATAATTTCTGGGTTAAAAATATGTGTTCGTAAAATCCCATTACCAGAAAAAATATAACTTCGAAACAAAACGACGATACCAATACAACAGAAAAATCCGTGGACGGTGAACAAAATTTTTGTTCGTGTTGCAATCTGTGGAAAAACTGATAAATTCTCTCGGCTAACATTCACATTCTTATATAATCACCTCAAAAAATAAAATTACTTGTCGCCTGCCACAGATAAACATTGAAAGTTTTGCTATGAACAATGAAACACTATAAACGGTCATAAAATATTCCATTAATATTGCAACTAATTCACAATCTGATGAGATTTGATATCTCTAGTCTTTCACACTTAGTTTTAGAAATTTAAAATTTCGATACTTTAAAACAAAATTCAAAGACTCTTTTAGGTACGACAGCTTTCCCAACTGAATTACTTATAAAATCTGTTACATATCTGGCACTTTAATCCAATGCCAATATACGGAAATCGTTCACAAAGATACCGTCCAATTGCCGAAAAATACGGAAGCAAATTTGACCTCAATAAATGAAGACAACGACAACCCAGAAGCATAGAGCAAAAAGTCCCGCCATTATCAGCTGCATAGAGGAGGAAATGGCGGGAAGTCACGCGACCAGAGTGCTAAACACACGTGCCAGGCCGTGCTGATGCAAATCACAGCTGCCACCACGGCACGACATCTCTGTTGCGAATAGTTGACGGGATTAATTTGTTAATGAGTCGTGTAATGAGAGACTCAAGAAACGGCGGGCATATGGCGATCGTGTGGCAGAACAAAGTTAGGCTTTTATAAATTAATTCATTGAATAATCAATTACACTTGTAAGCCCTGCTTCCATTTCGGTGGCTAAAGGAATTACGACGAAGTCGCGGATAATTTTAGGTCAACTGAAGAATATGTCTTCAAACATTCAAAGACAGTTATGGAGTAAATAGTAAAAAATTATAAAACCGGAAGCTAAGCTTTGTGACACCATATATTTATATTGTAATGGTAATGTGAACGTTTGGAGAATCATATATGGCACCCCATGTGCTACTTTCCGACGTGAATTTTCTAGAACCTATGTATGTTTGAAATACGGTTCTATCACATTACATATTGATTAGTGTTTCGGCAGAGTAACATTAACATTACACTAAAGTCAGGACAACAATAGCTTGGGTGCAAATACCACAAATAAGTTGGTTCAGGAAGGCTGTAGCTGTAATTGTTACGTTCAGCCATCAACTGTGTTGCACATTAGCCTGGGCGAATATTGACTACAGACTACGAAGTAACAGTCGGTTTGTGTTTGTAGCCGAGCTGAGAGCGAGCTGCCGCCATGTCGTAACGTGCCCGGCCGCTGTTCATCACCCATCAGCCATTGATTGTGCGGACCCGCTCATGGCACGGGCGCTCTGGCGGGATTGCGTAAACGCAACCAAACTTATTTTCCAATTCTGTGATTTCCCCCAAACTCCTTCTCAGTAAGCAGATAATGCGCGGGCGATTGCCACGATGATTGTGATCGGATCTTGACGATTTGGTATTTGGAACTTAAACCCTCACGAATTTAGCTACTCAGCTTTATAAAACAATGTAAGTGTAAGGTAAACTATGGTGGGTTGGCATGAAGATTGTAGGCTTCCCCCTTCCGCGAATATAATGTGAGAATCGCATGATGAGAATTTCACTTGTATCGCCTATATGAACCTATCCAAGTACAAGTTGCCAGTAACTACCTGATGCGTCATTCATTTGTCTAGTAAAATGTTTTTGTTTTGGAGGATGGACCTGATGCGTCATTCATTTGTCTAGTAAAATGTTTTTGTTTTAGAGGATAGATATGAAACGTGAGTGATTTCAGAGCAAACTCATCAGCAGTATTGACAAATCATAAATCACGTAATTTGTTAGAAATTAGTAAAATGATTCTTTTATAATATGTATTGCAACATTAGAGCAGAGCAAATATAATTCCTTTACTAAAAGCCCTGATCTCTTGCACGAAGTCAAGCAAAATTAATGAAATTTGCCCTCCCGTGGAATAGGAGTACACGGAATATCTTGGCCTACGGCTTACTCCACTGCCGGAGTGACTGAGATAACCAGCTGGACCATATCGAGCTTCAGTTTGACTGAACAGATGATGGAAACAACGGATGAAAATCTCGCTCTACTCCGACTATTTGAACTAAAAACAGTTCCCACAGGCCAAGCTATTCCGCGTGATGTGTACACAGCTTATACAATCCCACTCGAGACCTGTTAGTAAACCTTGGCAGTCGGCCTCTCGCATTTAGAGAAGGCGTAGGATATTTGTCCCACCATTTGGAAATCTGCGTAGTTATCATCTGCGTAAAAATATTATAATGAATTTTGTTTGCTCTGTCATGAATCTTCCCGATAATAATGGGATCTTCGGGCCTGGTAATCATTAAGCTCGTTGGATGAAGCCTCTTTAAATACTAACAGCTTTCTGGAATTCATCGACAGAGACCTGTCACTATTTAGTTTGTTTACAATATCCTTATTTTGACGTTATAGAGATAAAAAGAATCGCGCAACGAAGAAGTGTAGAGGCATAATCGCTATTTTCTACTCTGAACTCAGGGGGGGGGGGCGTGAAACAAAAATAAAAAATATAGAGGGTTTCTAATTACAGTAGTAGGTTATGTATATACAGCATCGATATTCATGCAACCATCAAATTCCACCCATGAACAAATAAAACAGCAAAATAATTGTTATGGAAGGAAAACGTTGAAATTTCAACCTGAGTTACGCTCCTCTATTGCAACATGTGATTTTTAAGTCAGTTTACAACAAAGCACACGACTGTCAAATCCATGTGATCCACAAACCCTGAGTTCATTTAAACACACCTAGGTTAAGTTATAAACACTTCTAAATTAACAGTTACCATTTGACGACTTGTCAAATCAAAAAATAAATAAAAATTCAGTGTACCATTTAAACCGGTCATGTTCCATAGTATATCGACGTACTTCATCAAAGCGCTGCAGCGCGGGGCAGCGCAACGACCCGGGTTCCCTACCTACAGACAGATCCTGCACGGAGGGTTCGGCGCGGCGAACGGCGGATCGTACGTGCTGGAGATGGAGACCTACCCCTTCAAGGAGGAGGACATCAGCGTGCGGGTGACGCCCTCGGAGATCCTGATTGAGGGCAAGATGGAGGAGAAGGTGGGGGACGACTTCATGATGTACGTGTTCACCAAGAAGTGCACGCCGCCCACGGAGGTGGACGTGGCGTCGATAGAGTACAAGTTCGAGGGCGACACGCTCCGATTGACGGCGCGCACCAACAAGTAGAATAGCGAATTGTGTCGGGTGCTTGTCTTGGGTTTATATTTATATTGTGAATAAATCTTTGAATAATACAGTAACTGTTTTAAGTTTTTTGCAAGCTTATGTTTTAAAAATTACGAATTAGAGTACAAAGAAATGTGAGGAATGAGGTGTTTTGTGCAATTTCGTTAACTGTATTAAACTGTATCGATACATCTTCGTTAGGTTGACAAGCATTACCAATTTCGGCTCTAGACCATACGTTTATATTACTGTAATTAAGTTTCGTTGTGCTGAGTTTATTCATCTTTGTCTATACTTCATGGAACAAAATATGGTAGCACCACAACCTTCTTAATCTGGACTCATGTATACAAGGGGGTATCGGTTATATCTCCACTAACAGGCCCAAACAAATTATCAAACGAATCATTTTCAATGGTCAATGACATCCGTAGGTTCGTTTTAGTCGATATTTACTTCTTATTGTACAATTCCGAATACTCATGTTTTTTTCTTTCGTTCATGAAACTGTCGCTGAAGTGAACCAATGTGATCCAAAGATGAATGACGGACGCCCTATGAACCAGAAGATGTGTGACCATCTCAACTTAACGCGCTAATGAAGACCAAACCTTCGAAATGGATCTAACCTAGCTGGTTTGCATGATCATACCTGCACGCCTTCATGCTATAGTCAATATGTGATATATATTTATTTATTGATTGATTATGCTTGCTAAAACATTAGGAGTAAAAAATTAGCTACAGTTAGTTGCTGCTCTTTTATGAGATCGGCAAGACTCAGAGAGCCTACTGAGAGGTGGGAAATATGTTAGAAATATAAATAATACTACACTCTGTGAAATCGAATGCAACCAATATTAATATGTAAATAGGATCTAGTACAAAAAATTACAAACTGCCCGTAACATTAAATGTATGGAGGCCGCTGTATGTAAATTCTATATCGCTATCGGCGTTTCAAATATTATCTTACAAGTGTTATTGCAAATCTATATTTTATAGCTGGAGAATTCAGTGAAATAAAATATCATCCCGTAACTATCCACTTATAGGAGTAAAACCAAGTTTTTCTTTCCGTTTTTCGACCGTTTGACATTTCGTCCGAGAGTTTGTCAGCTACTTCACGATACGGCCAAGTGCAAAGATTGCTAAGGTATTCCCGCGCCGCGATATTACGAGAGTGATACGATTTTTTCCGAGATATTCCCAGATATTTTAAGGCATTCCTACGATATTCCACGGCACGATATTCCCACGGTATTGTCCTTGTCCAAGTATGAATGTTTTTTGCAGATAAAGCTATAGGACGACCAGTTTTACCACCTTTTGAAGATGAGGATTACAGTATCGCAAAGGTATGAGTAAGGGCGAAGAAATTGAAAGCTTGAATATGTTTTGCAAAATTTAGTTGAACAATTATGTAAATAGAATAAAGAAAACACGTAGACCGACTGTTAGCCAATGCTTCATTAGGTCGATAGCCACAAAACACCGCGTATCGACAACCTGTCCGGCGTATTGATAATGTCGTCACAATTCGCGTTCGCCATAAATGTCACGGTGCTTTGTCATTGTATTCTTGTTAGCAAAAGCTTTGAGGTTGACAGGAGGTGCTTTTACTGTTTATCTTTATTCGTTTCTGTTAGGGTGGTTTTAGCGAATTTCCCCTATAGGGAAGAAGCTATTACCGTAGGTCTCATGGTAAGACTTAAGCCCGAGACCATGATAACTTTTTGTTTTGAGGTCCCCAGATACCAAAAACACTATTCGTTCAAATTTATATATATGTAAAAATATGTATATGTATAGATATATATATATATATATATATATATATATATATATGTGTGTGTGTGTCCGTTACCGCGATAACTTGAGTAAAAAACGTCCGATTTCGATGAAATTTGGCTCAAATGTGTAAAATGACATTCATGACTTTAAGTTCGAAAACCAGAAATATCGGACCACGGGAAGGGGGGTTTATGGGGGTTTTAAATTTTCCAAAAATCAGTTTTTTGCATTTTTCACCCTAAAATTTTTAAAAAACTTAATTTTGGTTTTGACCATGTTATAGAGCTTAAAAAACAAATAATATGGTATTTTGAATTATTAACCTAGGTTAAGTGGTTGCGGAGAAAATCCAAAAAAACCTGCTCATAAAATCTCCCATGTTAATCTTATGGGAAAATGGTTTTTGGCTTCTCCTCAGTTCATTTCTATGTAAACTTCACATTTGCTTTTACCAATCAGTTTAGGTCTACAAAACAATCATTTTGGTGTTTAAATTGTGATTCTACGTCCAACCATTGCCGTGATATTCAAAGTGCTAAACACAGTATGTTGTCCAATGTTATCCTTATGGAGAATATTTAAAATTTGATATCTCGATTATTTATGAACGTATATTGATGAAACTTGGTAGGTGGCTTCACCTAGTACTGGTATATTGATATTTCCACAAAAAATTTATTTTTTGTTGATTATCCTCTTAGCAGCAAACCTGCATTCTCATCCCTAATGTTATTCTTATGGGGAATACGGAAAGCTTTATATCTCCCTTAATTATGAACATAAATCATTAAAACTTGGTATATAGCTTCACCTGGTTGAGTTATATTGATAATTGCAAAAAACCCGCATTTTTATCTTCCTCGTTGCAGCAAACCTGCGTTCTCAGCCCTCATGTTATTCTTATAGAGATAAATAAAATGCTATATATCACTTATTTATTTAAGTATTTTTATGAAACTTGGTAAGTGGCTTTATGTGGTAGTAAGAAATATATTCATTTATAGGAAATTCGCTGAGTACGCAGGTTTGCTGCGACGGGGGTATTAAAGTATATTTTATAGTAAAATATACTTTCACTTGTTTACTGATTGAATAAGGTCGTTAAGCACCTAGATACTGAAAACTTAAGGAGTGAATACCGTAAACATACAAGTGTTTAAGAACTTTGAAACTGTAAATAATAACACATAAGGTTCGATCTGATAATTATTTAAAAATTGTTTTTGATCAAATAGGGGTATAAAAATAGGGTAATAATATTTGAATACTTACATAAACAAAAATTGCAAAAAATTTATATTTAGTTACAGGTATTTCAAATTAGTTGTGAAGGCAGTATTATCGACTACAATTTTCACCAGCCTATTTTTAACAAATTAAAGGTAAAAACCGGTTTAAATACGGTACACCTTAATGTCAAGATCCTTATGGTCCTATCCTATCCTTAATTTCGGGGCTGCCTCCGAAATTCACATGCTAATATTATTGAGACGAGGTATTCATTAGCTAAAATTGCTATACACTTAAAATCACACATAGGCTGACTCCAGTTCCGAAAAATACTAATAGGCTCTGCCCCACTGGCCTTCAAAGTTCCCATGCAACCGTACTACACCAACTACGTCCCAACAAATTTGGTATTAGAGCCAAATTGAATTGGGCAGTTAGAAGTATGGTGAAACAATATTAGTCTTGAAAGTGTGTATTTAAGTTTTAAATCAAACATTAATTTGTTAAAGATTTACAAATATACTACCACATATATAGGTTAAAATAAAATAGGTTGATATTATTCCAATATTTGTGATTGTGAATTATTGATGAACGAATTTCAACCCCCAAAGCCCCCTTCCCATTATCCGATCTATTTGGCTTCCAAACTCAAGTTACCAATATCAACACATGTCACAAATTTGTAAACTTATTTAAGTAGGCCCTATGTTAAAGTAGCGCCCCCAACGGTCAGCGTCTTTGATTCAGTACAAAAAGTCGGATTCGATTTCCACATGGTTCGGAAGTTTGGATCTCTAGCAATGTATTTGAAAATTTCTAATGTAGAAAAATAAAATAGATTAAACGTAACGCACTTACTCTCTACAATCACTCTATACAACATGCCCAACTTCCTTTACCACGCTAGCCCCTTACCTCATCTGCATACGCGGCCAGGTCGGTACTCAATAGGCTGTCAAGAGTCACTACAGACAGGCGACCACGGCACAACAATACCGCGGGGCGGCAGCCATCCAACACAGATTGAAGGAACGCCCCTCATTGGAGCGATAATGGACCACAAGATTGGTTTATACATCATCTGTCACCTTTAACTGCCCTAATCGCTTCAACTTGTCATAAGCCTGATTCATTTGGTTCTTTACTGTGGTTAGGAAATGCCATTTGGTCCACTTTTGATGTAAAAATAAACATTGTGTAGCACGTAAGTGGATAGTATTTTAACCGTCCAACTAGGTATATAAATGCGATTTTATATTTGTTTAATATCTTCCCCTATTCTTATGGATAAACTACTGGTTTCCTCAAAGATTTTGATTTAGAGTTATTGATGATAATATTTGGTCAACATGGACTAAAAACGGGGGGTTTACAGTGATGTCTATTTGTCTGTCTATCTAGTAATGTAAATTTCTAAAGACTACTGCTATGGGCCGATTTTGATGCAGTTTGATGTAACGGAACTAATCAATGATGTTTTAAGGAACTGTTTTTTTTTTTCATTTGGTATTTTGAAAGTGTTATCCCCGCAAAAAAATTTAAAAACACGAACACAAATTTCTCAAAAATGGCTTTTAATGCTTTATGATGTGATTTGAGCCCCTATAATAAAGTGACACAAACTGCACTTTTGGGAAAAATCGGGGCCACAAATTATGGAGCTTGAAAGGTTCCAAAATGCATTAAATTTCAATTAAATGCAATTATCATCGTTAAAACGGTCGCAAAAACGATATACATTAGGTTGTTGGATTATTATTTTAAGACTAACGAGTTTGGCCAGGTTTGGCAGAACATTTAAATTTATAATTAGTGAAACAACGCAGTAAGTAGTCCAATATTATTGTGTTAGTATATCTCATCCGTTACAGTTTATTTATATCGAATTTTCTTAAATTTAATTGATTCACAACGTATTGTTTCCTGTAAGGGGTATTATAAAACAAACAAGTTTATCAGCTGTGTGAGGTGACATTTCTATTGAGATAACTGCAAAGGTATAATTTGGGCCTTTCGTGAGATATTCGTTATTTACTTAAATATTATAGAATTTTATAGTACACTTTAAAACATTTTTTATAATGTTTCATCAATATAAAAGGAATCAAAGATATAATTTCACACTGTTTCAAAAAATTTGTTTGAAAGATTTACTTTTATTTGGTTTGTGGATGGCTTTGATTGGTGCCATGTTGCTGCCTTTAGCAATCACGCACTGACTAATAAGTCAGCTGGTACGTTTTATGCAAACTTATTTTACTTAATTAACTCATTTGGGATGCCATTTTCAACGAAGTTAATATATCTAGAGGCCTCGGCTGGGAAAGTGAAGCCTACACGGTCGCGGTCGAACGCCATTTTCCTCAGGTAACCAACCAAATCCTCTCTTCACAAGTTAAATGTTTGTCAGCTGGCTGTCATGTAACTCGTGAAGAGAGGATTTGATTGGTTACCATGGGAGCAGAGTTTACAGAGAAGAAAAAGGCGGTCGACCATGTTGGCTACAATTTTTTTCACGAGGCGAAACCTCCAGATATATTAATTAACATCGTCGGTCATGTTCGGAAAGAAGCTTGACGGCAAAGAACAGGCGTAATTTGAAGTGCATTTCTTTAAGGACGAGGAATCTTAATGGAATCTTGGCCTTGTAATGTTCTGCATATCTTGTTATTTTTTGTTATCATGACCAACCCAATGGTCGTTTCCAGGTTCGTTCGACGCGAGGGTGAGGCGACGGTCGTGGCGAGGTGATGCCTGATGGTTCGGTGGACTGGGGGCCTGCTGGTGGCCGTGTGGTTGCTACTGGACACCTCCAGAGCAGGCTTCTCCTGCCTCAGCAACCCTTGTCTGTATGGCATCTGCATGGATGACCTTAATAGGTACGGTTGGGGCAAAATATGTTTGGAAGGTCAGTCACTGCAATTGTTTGACTTAGGTAAAAAATAGTTTTCAATATTTGTATATGTAAACAACAAATCTTGCAGCAGATTTCATGCATTTTTCAAGGTTCTGTCTTGGGATCATTTCTTCTTTTATTAAAGGATTTACCTAAAATTATATACCAGCAGTTGCAGGTTTAATCACATTAATCATTGCTGATAGTTTACAAAATTTATCTTTAAAGTCTATCACACATTTCTTGCCAATTTTGACACTGATGGTAAAACATTGGCTTGGTATATGACTGTAAAGGATCAAATCAATCCATCAACTTTTCTGTAATTTTTCCAACTCATCTACACTTTTCTCTGTATCTCCTGGCCTTTTTCTCCCTGTATTTGTTCCACTTTCCTGTTCATATTAACCTCTGCTGGCAGAACTAATCCACAGACCAGGAACATCGTCCATGTTCACAGTTCGTTCACATGCTACTGCATCGACGGCTACACTGGGGTGCACTGTCAGACCAACTGGGACGAGTGTTGGTCCTCTCCCTGTCTCAACGGCGGCGTCTGCCGTGACGGGGTCGCCTCGTACAACTGCACCTGTCCCGAGGGATTTGTTGGTACGTGACATGGCTACTGGAATAATTAACAAATGAATACCTATAAATGTAAATAAAATGTATAACAACTATAACAGCTTCCCTTTAACCAGTCATCTCCCCTTGTATCTGCTTTAAATGACCGTTGGTTAACATAATGGCGTAATTCAGGTATGGAAAGGGGGTTAGTTGCTCCTCCCCTCCCCCAGTAGTTTGGAGAACATAAAATTTTAATATAAAAGTCACGATAGTCACAATCAGTCATTTTGCCACCCAACTTAAACACTCGAATTATGCTTATGCTAAATGTTGCAATAGCATGTTGACTCGTTTGCTAAATAACCTGAAAATATAAAAGGATTAATTAAAGGGTTGGTGGGACTTATTTGAACAAATTTAACAGCAGTATAGGCTGCATTTTGAGGTGGAAATAGTCAACTGTGCTGAAAATGCTTTATAAATACGTGCTAAAGTAATAAGTTCGTAAACACGCTCCACAACATTAAAAATATAACTATAAAGACCTCAGATATATCCTTGGATGGATTGGGCCTTAGATATTTCTGAAAAAGTCACTTGTCAGATGAAAGATTACTGCCATAGAATATTCTGAGAACATGTTATCTGTCCAGGGGAGATGTGTGAGGAGAATGTCGACGAATGCAGTTCCAACCCTTGCCACAACAACGCCACGTGTATGGACGCAGCCAACGGATACTTCTGCCAATGTGCGCCTGGATATTCTGGTAATGTTCAGTTTCAACTTATATTGCAAACTCTTGCAAACAATAAATTTCCCGAAAAGAAGTAAAAAGTTTTCTTTGGCAAAAGGCCTTACAAAATAGGTAAAACTTTTTTCAAATAGTGGTGAATGTTTTAATTGTAAACTAAGTAAAATGTTGTCAACATCAAAACACAGGATTACGAGTCACATAACACACTGTACAATTAACACATTTTTCATTCCAGCCGGTTCAACATTAGTATATATAACTCATCGATCCGTGCACAGCGACATTCAGAGATCTATTCTTAAGCATATGTTCAAGGCAACGTTTTATTAAACTTTATCATTCCAAATGTAAGTGAAATCATTAAACAACTAGTTGCCCTGTTGCTCGAATTCGAGCAAGTTTGTACCCAACGAAAGGTTACTTCACCTGTAAACAAAAATTACTGAACATCTGATATTAAAATGGATGATAACAACGTACTTTCAATCAACACATAGTTTATACTTCCGCCGACGGATAGCGCCACTGTTCCGAAAATTCAGCCCATCACTGGATGATGCCCTTTCTTTAAATCCTGAGACGTACTGGTAAATCTACGTAAAAATACATTTAATTTGACACCTCAAACGTTAAAATCCGTCCAGCCGTTATCGAGTTATGACTGTGAAGAAAAAAAAAACCATAGCGGGGGTCCTAAATTGAATGTGAAATCTTCAGGCGGCTGTTGGAGAGCACACTTAAACCCAACACGGAAGGGTGCTTGCTGTATTCGGCTATCAACGACAATAGTATTATTTGTATTTCGTTGCGTCTACCAGTTAAAGTTCGTCGGCCTCCTCCTCTTGGCCGTCCTGATCGACGTCTTATAGTCTCCATTATGTCGAACGTTTTTTTTGTTATGTTTTGATTTTTTGCAAATAAAAACTGGTGTTTTGTTGCCAGCTGTACGTTCAATAACCATTTTTCAGGGTCATATTTTATTTGTTTAACCACTTCCTTAAATAAACAGCTGATTTCTCGATCGTTGGTTTGTAACTGCATATTATGTCTATGGGGAAAATCGCGACTTTGACCCCATATTTTCCCATGTCCACGGTGACTTTTATAAATTGTTTTAATTGATGGCAAAACTACATGCTAAGACCTTTCTAACGACACCTTGGACATGGTGATCGGTAGCACCACCGCTCTAAAACAATTATGACAAAAATATGCCTAGCGTATTAAAAATATAGATGTATTTGTGCTCTTGCTGAAGTAACAACAAACAAACTTGCTGACAAACAACAAACAAACCAGAGCCAAAAAAAGTCCTGACCGATTTGTTTGATAAACTTAATTAAGTTGTTATTAAAATTGAAAAATGGGATAAAAACTTCTTTACTGCATACTATGGCTCAATTTAATATCAGATTGCGCTCAAAGTAGTAAAGAGAGCTAAGCCTAACCCTAAAGTTTCTAGATATAGGTGAAATTAACACAATGACTTTTTAATACTGATGCTAATATAGCATTCATATAAGTTTGATCACAATTCCATTTTGTTGTTATTATAGCTTGTTGTGTCATCTCTCTAGGCACTTATTGTGAGGTGGACATCGCAGTTTGCAACAGCACCGAGGACATTCGCTGCCACAACGGAGGAGTTTGCGTTGAGGGGCCCGGCATCTCTTTCTCATGTTTTTGTACACCAGGTCAGTGTACTTTATTAAACATCATAAATTTATATGTATGCTTTATAGTATATTTTACTATAGCCAGATATGGAAAGATAGGCTCAGGCCTACCTTACCTGGTTTAAAGATTTCCCCATAAATTTAATATTTTGTTGTAAATTCAAATACATTGTTAAACATTCTCACAGAATAAATATTATTATTATTATTATTATTATTGTTATTTAAAGTACAGTAGTCTTAGGACTGACTATGCAACTCAGAGTTAGCAGAAACTCTAGAGCGATACCTCATGCCCAGCCAATGAGGGTACAGCGTCTTTCAATGGCAAACAACAAATCACTCGATCAAGGATCTACATAACACTTTTGTTTTCAACCACACATGGAAGTTATTGTATTCAACCACTAAAATGTAAGCAAAAGCGTTGAATCAATATGGTTGGTTCAATATAAAGTGTGGAGAGAAGATTTTGGCTGGATTTTAATAAGCCCGAGGTGCTGCATGTAGATGGCAGGTTGCTGTAGAGGCAGTAGTGCTAACATTATTTTTTATTACAATACGAAATTCTAATAAAGCACAAAATTACTTCCTCTGAATGATCATGTTCCAATTTTACTCGATAAAATGTATTTTTAATATGTTTTGTCTTTACTATTATCAAACATAAAAAGCTAAACTATTATTTATTTATTCAGGATGGACTGGAAAACTGTGTGAAGTGGCAATAGACGAATGTGCCTCGAGTCCCTGCCAGAACGGAGCCGTGTGTATAGACCTGCATGCATCATACTCCTGCGCCTGCTTGTTTGGTAACTGGTTATATCCCTCCTAGCCTTATTAGCGCATATGCTATGGAATGGTGAGCTGTTAGCATAACCCGCACATATGACTTAAGGCTGGTATCACCATAGAAGTTCATAACTTGACCCTCTGTACACATTTTGGGGGTTGCTAAAGATTTGATATATATATATATACGCACAGTACGTATGCTTTCTAGCGGTCAAATTTTATTTTATTTACTTCAAATTTGGGAGAGACATTCCCTTCTATACTTGGTTGGATTAGTTGGGCAAAACAACTGCCATAACCTTAAGCCTGGGATACACTTGAGAGTTTTTACTCTCAGACAGTTTGGTACTCTCAGAAGTGTTTACACTGTGGGTGATTTTTTTTTCGATGCAACAGCTGATAGTGCTGATACCTGAAACAGCTGATACCTGCAATAGCACGATACACGACAAGGCTCAACTCGCAAGGTGTGACTCTCGGAGAGATCCTGCCACTCTCAAATCGGCAAGGCGACTCTCAGCTCTGTTTACATATTATCATTGACTATAAATATAACTATATTATATTTATAGTCAATGATATTACTAGCACAAACTCTCTGAGAGTAAAAGATTCTCACTTGTATCCTGAGCTTTAGTAGGTAACTACAATGTTTTAATAAAATTTACTACACAAAAACTGCAGTTATTTTTGGACTTTGCAAAAATTGAACCTGTGACCCATTGGCCACAGTATAAAACGATAATTAGGCTACCAAGATACCTTTAAAAAGAAACATTTTTTAATATCAGGTGACGTTGTTCAGGTTTCACAAGCCGTGACTGTGACCTAGTGCTGTCCATGTGTCAAGCCAACCCCTGCGAGAACGAAGCCCTGTGTCTGGTGGAGGATGACACGAGTGTGTGCTACTGTGTGCCCGACTACCACGGCGACCGCTGCCAGTTTCAGTATGACGAGTGCCTGCTGGGACCCGGGTACGGGAGTAGCATGTAGTGGCGTAGGCTAGAGGGCAGGGGAGGGGTTACTGGACAGGATGCAACTGATGACATAGAGACGACAAAGTACAGAGGGGACTTAGCTAGAACCCCACTGAGGGTTAACAACATGCTGCAGCAGTCACGTAGTGTCGAATATTTGGAGGTAGAGATAATTCAGATGAGGCTTGAAAAAAATTGTATTGGCTATTTAGAACAATCAGATTCAAAACTACTGGCAGAGATTAGGGCTATATGGAGGATGGTCAAATGGCAATCGATGAAATAAGCAACGAGGAATGCTCTCAAAAGGTGTTGTTTTCTTTCATGTCAACGCCCGACCACACACTACAAATTGGACAAAAAACTCTTGCAAATGTGACAAAAGAAATTCCTAAATGGCTGGGACGTGTTTGACCATCCTCCATACAGAACTGTCCTCGCTTCTAGTGACTTTTATCTCTTTTTGCATTTGAAGTGTTTCCTTTAGTGGTCACCAACAATAATGAACTAAAAGAACATGTTCATGGACCATGTACCAAATGGATAAAGCATCAGTCAGCAACCCTCTGTGAACTTGTACCGCAGTATGAAAAATGCCTCGAAAATCTCTGGGGTTATGCCAAAAGATAGAGAAAGTTGTAGATTTTGGTGAAATAAATCTTTTACCTGTATCTGTATTTGATTTATTGTCATAACCAAACGGAATTTACTTTCTGGACGTACCTCGTATATGTATTACTCTTTATGTGCATGTAACCAAAATTGCATTAGTTGTAGGAACCGGTATCTGCTCTTGGATTACCTATTAATGTAATTTTGTTTAGTTGTAAGAATGGCGGGACATGTATCGACGGAGTGGACAGCTTCTCCTGCTCCTGCCCCCCAGACCTGACGGGACAGTTCTGTGAGTGTCTGATGCTGAACGACTCCACTCTGGACTGCTCCTACGTCCGGCCCTCGACCACCGCGCTTCCAACCACCACAGTGTCTTCAACCTCCACCACTCTTGTGCCAACCACCCAAGTGATTCTCACCACTACTGAGTTTTTTACAACTTTTTTAGAAACCGAATCACAAACCAGCTCAACTATGGATGAAACGACCACCCAACAATTCTCGACAGAAGAAATAACAGAGGAAAGTACATCGTCGATCGGTTTCCCTACTGTTACCGAAACAACGGAAACCTCTTCCTTTACAACTGAAGATATCACAAGAGAGACAATTGAGGGGGAAGTTACAGAAGTGACTGTCACTAGTGAGACTTTAGATTTGATCACGACCGAATCTACAGAAGCGACTGATCAAACTGAAACATCCTTCCACAGCACGGAAGCAACAGTGGAGCCTGAGCACTCTGAAACGACAGTGCCAGTTATAATTGAGACAACAAAATCAAAAACACCACCAATTTTATCAACAACAGAAGAAGCGATTCAGCCAACATTATCAGTTGAAGTTACAACTGATTTTCCCAACACGACAATGTTTGTCACCACAGAAACAACAGAACCTGCTGACACCACAATTGCCTACGACTGTAGCAGAGCGTCTTGCCTAAACGGAGGGACTTGCTATTACTCCCCTGGAGGCCCGAGGGTAAGTTTTGAATTATAAAATATTTTAGGCTTTAGACTAACTAAATGTTATTACCGGTATCATTAACTTTTTTCCACAGTTAAAAACCTTATATTACTAATTGACGTTTTTAATATGAAATTTATTCTATAGACTTTAGATGATTATTTGAATACAACTAGGCCTGATAAATAAGTGTAAGATTCATAGAGAGTGATAAACATTTATTTGTTTGTGCTGTATTCCATGGTGGAACCAATACACTTTCATGGCTAATAAACGTATGTTAAAATAATCATCTAGCCTAACAGAATCGTCGTCTGCAAGAGATAATGCATTGCAACCTCCACCAATGAGGTGAAGGCCTAAGAGTTGTTTTTTAAATTGTTTATGATTTTTTACATGTAGTAATGATAATAAGCATATGGATATGCTATATGATCAGATTTGTCACTGTAACATGCTCAAATGTAGTAGCACCGATTTTAATTTAATTACATGCAACTAAAAATAATGTTTTAATGATGATGAGTAACACAACATGGGTGTACGATGAGGGAAACTGCATAACTACCCAATGAACAATTAACTATCCTTTAGTATTCCACTTTAATATATTTAATTATAAGACCACTTTAGTTAAATTAGTCAACTAAACTAAACCGTCTCAATCGCCACAACAGTGCAGATGCAGGCAGGGGTGGAGTGGTGCGCGGTGTGACACGCACGACGACATTGACGACGCGGCATTCACGGGACACTCGTACCTGGCGCACAGGCTGGCCAACACAAGCGGCACCTCTGTCAACGTGGTCATCCGCACCCTGGCACCCAACGGGCTGCTCATATACGCCAGGTATATATGATATATGAGTCTTTAGAAATGAATTGTGCAGATACACGATAACTTGCGGTTAAAACGAATAACACCTGGGTATTGTCATAATAAGCAATAAAAATAATAAAACTTTTAAGACAGTTAAAAAATAGGTACCAGAAATAGGCAATACTTGATTAACTACAGAAAAATATGATGACTTGTTATGACCTGAACGATTTTTATAGTACAATATCGTGACGTCAGCTACGGCGGCAGATGTGAGTTATTTCCTGGAAATAGGGCGGTTAATCCAAGGGGCGGTTGAAGCAAGGATGGTTAAGAGCTGCGTTGTGATGCCATTCCAGATGTTATATTATAAGTAAATGTATACATGTTGTAATTTTAAACGGAGATAAAGATTATTTAGCTGTTCTT
Source organism: Allygus modestus (assembly GCA_963675035.1). Taxonomy (NCBI): domain Eukaryota; kingdom Metazoa; phylum Arthropoda; class Insecta; order Hemiptera; family Cicadellidae; genus Allygus; species Allygus modestus. The sequence continues at coordinate 59,112,275 of OY776112.1, read as the reverse complement.
GGTTTTATATTTTGTTTTGATAGTATTAACAGCTGTTGTTTAATTTTCAATAAAATTTATTTCTATTCTTCCATAATATTAACATGGTTACTTTGAAAGCCTGGGGACGAAGCCCTAAATGTTTTCTTAAACCCCAAAAAGGCACATCTAGACGTTAAGAGATTTCAAATAACAATTTCACCTTGACTTAAGACATAGTTGTTTTCACCGGTAGCCTGCTCACAAAAATCGCCGTAATTTTTGTAATAAGATGATGATGATGATGATATAATTATGTTGTTTGATTGTAGGACAGCCCCATACATCTACATGGCAGTCTACCTGCACAACGGACTCCTCAAGTTTGTTTTCACCTGTGGCATCCAGACAATGTTGTTCAGTGAACTCCATGAGCATGTCAACACGGGGTTCAGACTCAGTATTAGTGCTGTGTAAGTCACATTTACGTTCAGCGTTTTAGTAAAGATGCAAAACAAGAATATAACAGATAGTATACTAAATGACATACAAACATAATTGTTACAAAACATCAAAATATACGGTGAAAATTATTTTCTTGAATCAATCAAATCCATTTAGGGCACAGTGACTATGTTATATATGTAATTTTTACCTAAACTCCTAGTGCATTTGGAACTTCTGATTGTATGAAGTTAAAGTGATGTTTGAAATATGATACTTCTTTCACAAATTTGTGTGCAGTCTTTTTAGTTTTTCTTAGGAACTGGACTAGAACATTGCTGAGCGAATTTAATAAGAAAGTTTTCTGAAGCCCAGGTACTGGTAGCAAACAAATCTTTATTAAGTGTTATATTTTCCTTAAGACCAAAGCAACTTACAATCACACTTCCACATTAATGTTGGGTTACAAAATAAATTATTTAGTCGGTATACAAAAATTATTTCTTGTGTTAAGACCAATAATAAAAAAATATCAAACTCACCAGTATAAGATTGTTTCATCGTGGAAGGAGCTTTCTTCTCATTTTGGAAAACATTCCTTCTGAAACACAAGTTCATGGGTCAGTTATATGTTTAAGAATATTAACAAATTACCATACTCGATCTAAATTCAGTTTTCATCTTTTTTTATATTTAGTATACAAATTTTAAAGCCTGTTTGCAAATGGGAAAAAATGGATTGGATAAACAATTTATAAATTTTCAAGTTCTGGAACTTTATGAAATGTAACTGAATGATGCAACAAAAATGATCATGGAGGTTTTAGTACCATAACACATGTGTTCAAACATAAGAGTAGATGGATAAGTTCAAGAGAAATAAAATTTATTTATTTATAATGAGTAATCAAGGTTCTCCTCGCAGGTTGGAGGTGGAAGGCTCGGTGGGTGACCAGCATTGCTCGGCCTCGCTAGCGGTCAACGACAGCCTGGTGATGAGTGGCGAGCAGCGAGCGCTGAGCGACCGAGCAGTCAACTGGAGCGTCCACCAGCCAAAGCTCTACCTGGGGGGCCTCCCGCCGCACACCCTGTCACTCGACCTCCCCGTCACGCACGGCATCACTGGCTGCATGACGGCACTACAGGTCTGTACTGCCGCGAGAAACATGCTTTCATCCCAAGAAGCTCATTTTAATGCTACCTCTAATGCCATGTAAAAGATCAGTTTCATCGCAAATTCATTTGATTTCAAAATTTAAGAAACTCCTTTTCAAGTATCTTGTACTACAAATACAATTATATTTCTATTAACTTACCGTAGTCATACACAAGGAAACAATAGTTAATTTTCTTAGAATAAAAAAAACTTGTAAAGGTAAGATTGTAAATCCAAGCACCAAATATACGTGTTGCTTAGTCCGCTCTAGCACACCATCGTTAACAAATTACTCGCATACTTTGAGAGGCTTAATTGATAATCACCACAAATCATGGGTACAATGTCATTCAATTGTGTTAATATATACTTTATAATAACTTCAATTGTTCATATAACTTATATTTAGCTACTTATATTTTTCCATTTTTGGAATTTTGTTTTCAAGGCGACCCCATACGAGCAATAGGTTTCCGTGAGTGGTTGGTAAACAAACTCTACTACACGTTTACTAAAAGTAGTAGCAACTGTATTTCAGTGATACAATTAGGATAAAAGCGTAAACAAAATATGTAAAAATGCTATGGGAGACATCCTTGTAAACTGGTACCAAGCCAGTTTATTTTACTAGTATTTTTAAACACGATAGTGAATCAGAGGACACCGTTGAAAAATATGCGCCTTCAGGCTACTTCAATAAGACCAGGTGATGCAATCGTTGAGTCTGAGGGAGGAAACAACCTAAAGGCAAATTGTTATGATGGTAGTATAGACATGGCTACTTCAATAAGTGATATTTTAAAGTCATAATTGTGGGAGTTTGGCAAATCGCAGGATTATGGAAGATGACTCAAATTAAAGGTCTTGATCCCAGGAACTCGGGAAAAATAGCAGTATTTCTAAAAAGTTACCAGCAAATTAGAAATAACGTAAAACATCCTCCATAAGAAAAGCATGGGGATTTAAAACGTCTGCTTTGTTTACATTAAAACATGTGATTCTTTGTTTACAAACTGGCATATGTTTCTATTGATATTGTTTTATTTTCCTAAGTATGGAAAGAGTAAAAATATCAGTTGAGGCAGATAATTCTGTAAGCAAAATTTTGAAGTCAAAATTGTGGGAGTTTGGCAAATTGCAGGATGATGGGGGATGGCTCAAATTAAAGGCCTCGATCCCAGGGAAATCGGGAAAAATAGCAGTATTTCCAAAAAATTACCAGCAAACGAGAAATAACGTAAAACATCCCCAATAAGAAAAGCATGGGGATTTAAAAACGTCTGCTTTGTTTACATTAAAACATGTGATTAAGAGTCTAATTTGTTTACAAAATTACAGGTGTTCAAATCACATGAGGCAGAGTATTGGAGCAAAGTTAGGGGCTATGGCCCCTTCAAGACACATATAGATTTACATCAAACTACACGATAGTTTGAATATGGAGAATATACACTAACAGTATTAAATATGGGGAGAAATACAAGATATGCATGAGAACACACAATTATTCCCAACAACCACTTGATAGATTGCTGATAAATTTATTAGGAAATTTATCAGTTGGTTTGATAGTTGAAAAAAAAATTAAAAATCATTGAAAAATAATATTTTTTTAAATTATAAATTTATAAGAAGAAGTAATAAATGTTGAGCAGGTATAAAACTGGATCCACCTGTGATTTTCCATTGGGCTATTAGTTATGTTTACTATGAACAGGTCGACGTTACGTAGTAACAAGACCAGGGTTTGGCCGTTCCCTAACAAAACATTGAAAAAACCAATGGCTTAGATATACACACAACAAATTAAGCATTTTGTCCATAAAAACATATCCATAATAACGTATGGATTATCGTGCTTATATTATTGATTATAATCAATCTTGTAAGCAGCCCTCTAGTAGAGGCAATATGGGGAGTCTGGGACAGCTGAAAATAATTGTTTTTTAATAAGAAGTGACGTTTGAGTGACGTGGTGATGACGTATGTGTGACGAGAGGGTGTGATGACGTCACGGCGATGACGTATTGGTGTGACGATACACATACGTCATTGGATGTGAGGTAATGTGAAAGCGGGTGGATTTATATTCGTTAAGAAACTTTTTAAAGTCGAGAGAGGTTTGAAAATGAATTTGGTGGTTGCTGAGTGTCAAACGATTGAACAAACTGGTGGCCTGTAAAAAGGCCGTTTGTTACATGTATTTAAAATCTTTTGGTGTGACGAACGACATACGTTATTGGATGTGGGGTAAAGTGAAAACGGATGGATTAATATTTGTTCCGAAACTGATAGAAGTCGTGGGAGTGATTTGAAAATGAATTTGGCGGTTGCTGAGTGTCAAACGAATGAAACATCTGGTGGCCTTGAAAAAGGCCGTTTGTCACATGTCCTTAAAATCTGTAATTTACACAAATATTGCATAAATCTCAGTTGACAGACCTCTTCTGTTGATCTCAGCCTTCAGCGCAGCGAGATATTCCATCCGCCGAGATATCGCCGGCCACTGCTCTGGAAGCATCGTCGGTTGGGCAATGTATGACATGATCGCCTTTATCTCATTGAAGTGATTTTCTTGTAGTTCGTCCTCAGACATAGTTGAAATTGCTCTCATTCTCTCCCCATGCTCCGCAATCAGGGTGATCTCCACCAACTCTTCGTCGCCGATGTCTTTGGACCACAGAGTAGATGCAGACATGTTGGCGGATCGGTGTCAGACGAGAGGATGGTAGTGAGGATAAGACAGACATGATTTTATTACTTGTTTATGCTTAGTCATCACGAAACCCTGACAAGTAATTGGCTAAAAATTATCCAATTAAATGTAACCATTTTATAGAAAAAAAACCTAGAGTCATTGTTACTCCCAAGTGGGTGGGTGGTTACGGACATGTAGAAACAAGTTCAAGGTCATCGAAAGTGGTTTTTAAAAAAATATTTGATAATTTATTTGTCAAAAATTACAAAGATTTAATCAAGGTTTACATAACTTATCTTTACAGCAAACTAGGTATATTGTATTAAACATTATTTCCTTCTTTGTACTTTGGAGGTTCTTGTGGTTGGCTTTCTTCTTCGTACTTTGGAGGTTCTTGTGGTTTGGTTTCTTCTGTATTTTCGGATGTGGCATTCGGAGACCATTCAGTGGGTGATTCAGTCGTCTCCGAATCGCAGAGGGTTGTGCTGTCGAATTCAACAGTAATCTTCATTACCATCGGAGGATGTTCCGTCATCAAATGCAGGAGTGTTTCGTGAAGTATTCCCAAATCCACTTCGTCTTGCATCACCAGATGAAACTTCATTATGTTGATGGGTTAAGTTCGTTCTTGACGGTACGAGAGCTGATGGAGAAATGATAGCTGATCACTAGTACGGGTTCTATTTATGTCAGAATAAAATGGTGGGGGTAAGTCCGACACTTTCAAAACTATGTCAAGGTCACAGTGATGAGTTTTTTAAAAATATAATTACATAATACCTAAGTAAAAATAATACATAATTAAAAAGGTAAAATAATCAGAGATTACAATGGAATTTTACGCTATGTACAAAACTATTTTACAAAGTATTGTTAACATGGATTGTTATTTCTGTAGAGTTGTTTCCAGAAGGTCCATGGGAAACTAAATACAATACGCCGGGCTTGACAGAATCCAAATCTTCGTTCATAAGAACATTAACAAATCTTTTCGGGAGGTAAACTTGGAATTTAGGTTTATCTTCTTCTTTGTAGGGTGAATCTCCAAGAACAGCTATAACTGCTTCACCAACTGCTTCACCAACTGATGTATCCAACTTTTTCATCGAATGCACAGCATAATGTTTTTTCTCTTGAAGTTCGCTACATCTTTTTGTTGCTAGGAGATCGGATTTTGAATGTTGGTTGAATTTTTCTGCAAGAGATTGTAGTGGAGAAGGTGATGCCATTGTGGAGAAGCTGATATGATTCTGTTGCTATTCTGTAAGAGATCTTGTGTCCAACTGATATTACGGAGGTACGTGCATGGGTATATGTGGATTTCCCCCTCCACCGGATATAAATCGGCCTACTCTGTATGCTCGTGACAATGCACAATTTGCAGTTTTATGCTGAGGGCTTTTTACTCCGATGCAAAGACCATTTAATTCCGTTGCAAATTCCTTATTCAACACAATATCCGTCACATTTGAAGTACTGTACATTCTGATCCACTTTGATTTTTCATCCCCAGTAGTGTAGATTTCGTCATACTGTTGACAATAATGGTACATTATGCTATCTAGCTCTTTGTATTGTGTAAATCCTTCGTCCCAGGTGATGTGATGAAGATACTTCATTAACCATTTATTGGTTCTAGAGCTTTTGCTATTTAACTTCTTAAAAGGAAAAGGCGGCTTAAAAAGAAAATAGTTAATGACATTAGTAGATATGTCAAAAAAAGCTAGTTCTTTTATGATATATTTGTCTTGGTTGTTCCTGAAAGCTTGAAATTCTACTACGCACTTTTTGGACATTCTAATATTATAATTAAAACAAATTGGTTTGTCCATTCCGTATCAATGTAATTTTGGTTCTATGAAACATTTCTCACTGCAGCAGTATGTATTTATTTTTGCAACTGTTAACTGATGGGAAGCTTGCAATCAACTGCACTCATATAGCCCCAATATTGTCATATATATATATATACGGTGAAAATAAGAATAACATGTGGAAACCTGAATTGTTTCAAGGTCACGTAAATTAGTTTTTAAAAATGTTTAAGTGCTCCCAGCATGAGCACTTTGTTGATGCAATCTACCGTATAAACAGTCAGAGTTTGCTAACATTCATTCGCATTTAGTGTATCTCTCTTCTACACATGTACCGTTACATTTCATACATTGATATTTCAATTGTAGTGTTGACGTGTTGACTTGAAAAGATTCATGTAGAACTTTTTGTTCGTAGTCCGCAAATTCATTTTTGTTATCCTCGTAACATTTTCGACAAATCCTAAGACTATCTTTTTCATAGAAACATATTAAAGCCGTCGCACAATTTTTATAATGTTCATTCATAATTTCTTCAGCTA